>VXAK01014339.1:64250-140878 GCA_013399435.1 Arenaria interpres | reverse complement strand
AAAGGAGGGACAGTGAGGTGGGGGGGGGGGGGGGGGGAAGGATGTTTCCTAAACCTGGCTACTCTCTGCTATCATAAAAAATGTGTTTGTAGTTTAATCTCTTCCAGTAAATTTACTGAAATAACATTAATGGTTCCTTTTTGATTTTCATTTTTGAGAATTAATATCACAAAGAGAAAATTTGATGTCTCATCCTTAAAAAAGCGTTCTGAATATGTGGGATTTTAAACCTGGGAAATTTTAGAAACTAGTAGCAAAATTAAATTATACTAAAGGCTCTGACATAAAACATCAAGAGCAAGAAAATGGAGAACTGCATTTGGCTGCACATCACCATTATTCCCTTCGCCCAGAGCCTATATTGCAGATTGTTATCTATATGTATAATTTATTCGAGAAATGCCAGTGGAGTCCTTTTTACATTGAACTGTTGAAATTACTTCCAAAGTTAATGGACACAGATTTTAAAAAAAGAAAGCAGGTTACACCCGCCGGAACATGTCCTCAGAACCCCTCTCACTCCCTCACTCACATAAATATTAAGGTACAAAAATTAATTCTATCATTCTTTATAAGAAAATCACCTTGTTTCATTACAGCTGTAGGAAGGTATATTTTTATTTGTAAACAAGTTACTGTACACTACTTTGCTGTGCTTTTCTGATTTACAGTAGTGTATTTTAATTAAATAATGCATTTCTGCTTTAGGTAGATGTCTGTGTTTTAAACTGACTGTGCATCACAGGAAAATTATGAAATCCTTCATTTAAATTACTGTGGCAAAGCAGAACATGACAAATTGATGTGTGGGAGTTGAATGTTCTTAATTTTCTAATTAGTGCTTTAAAAAAAAATAACAAAAACCAAAAAACAAAAGGCGCTTGCAACAAAAAGCCCAGCAAATGCAAGAACCATCTTAATATCACACTCAAAGCAACCGAACGCTGAACTGCTTCCCAACATGTTTTCGTAATCGCTCTTCTTTCTGGGGGCATATTCAGCCCCTACCACTCGTCTCTGACGTCTCTGATATTAGGGCCTTAGTGTTAAATAGAAGCTAAGAGCCAGCAGCTCTCTGTACTGATATGCTTTCCAAACAGAAGAAAGGAAAACATAACCAAACCCACATTTGTTTCCACATTCATCATGTTCCTAAACACACTGCTTTCAGTGCTCACATTTGACTTTTTAGTTACAGTTGAAGAAAGTCAATTTTTCTCATGGTCCAGCTGATAACCTTCACAGCTTGTTGAGTTTTGCCATGTTGCAAACGGTTTACATATTTTCACACTTTTTTTTTAAAAAGTAACTTTCAAAAATTTCTCCTGAAGCAACATCTGTGTTTGCATATATTTTAATTTCTTCCCTGAAGTTTACTTGTTAGTGGCTTCTCCTTCTCCACACTTCAGCGATAAAGTCTGAGGCACAAATGATTAAGTGCATTTCAGGCAGTGCTGTCTGTTTTGATTTAAGAAAAGGATTAAATCTGCGTGAATCTTGTGCCATTCCTCCATTTACTCCATCTGTACCCTATTCTGATAGCGCCACAGGCATCCTACAGGAAATCAGGGGGTTTTCCCAGTAATTCTTTGGGATAACACCACTGGCAAAACAAGGGAGCCTCAAAATACACCAGCGTAACCATATTCTCCTGCAAAGGCAACACTAAGTGGGTTTTATAGGTTTTATAATGTAGGACCTGAAGAAAATACCTTCTATTTCCATCCCCAGTGGCCAAGCCCCTGGCAGACCCCAGAGCCATCGGTGCTCGGTCCCCTGTACTCATGCTGGGCACGCACTGGCCACAGCCACCCCACACAGAGCCCTCGTCCCCCAGCACCTCGCCATCAGGTCACAGGCTCAGGACAAGGCTCGGGCTCGTCAGGGAAACCACAGCCCAACACACAGACCCAAAAAGCAGCCACTGCTGAGCTTTCCTGGGGTTGCACAGGGTTTGACCTTGCCCTGCGGGGAACCCCAGCGAGCAGCCAAACCCAAGCTTACACATGCCTCATCCCTCGCACACCCACACCAAGGAATACTCTGCAATTTTCAACCTCCATCAGCATTTGTTATCATAAGGCTCTATTGCAACACGGCCAGTACAGTTTCCACTCATCAACAGCTGCTATAAAACAATATACTGAGGCCATGGGTAAGGGCTACAGAAAATCAAAGTTTTTGGATTCATTTGAACCTAAATTTGTTTCCTTGAGGGAAAATAACCAAATTCTAACCTTATTTAGTTTGAAAAGGTTGAAATATTATGCTTAATATGGCTTCATTCATCAGGTTTCAAAAGCCATATTTTTTTCTTCTTAAACTAAAAACTTTATTGGGACGTGTTTCATGTTCATAATATCATCTACATATTTCTCAAAGCAATTTTTTCTTCAGCCAGTTACTCGCAATGAGCAACCTAAAATATTTAATCACCAGGTTGAATGAATTAGTAGGATCTTTAGTACCTGGGATTGCACAGCCCAGCCCCAAGTTCAAGAAAAGTTCCTGAGGCTCTTCTCTGAAATATATCCCAATTACCCACCACCACTAATTATTTTTCAATGCATTTAAGATAGCAGCTATGAATCACAGTCTCATCTGCTCATTTCCAGAGCTTTATGCGCTGCCAGGGGCTCTCAGGAACATCTTCAGGGAGGGCTGAGATGTAACAGCTTCCCCAGAAAGCTCTTTAATGGATCTGGGAAACAAGAGCCTTACAAAAACATGCTCCTAAATGGATCTAAAAATAAATTTGCTCTGGTATCCAAACAACTCTTTGAAATAGAAATATAAATGTTTAAAAGAAACAAACCTCAAGCAACAAAAGCTTTCCTCAGTCCAACAGCTTTAAAAAATCCAACACCTCCACAGACCTGCACCAGGAGCTGCAGAAACCCCCCCATGGTCCCATGTGGCTCTTTTATAGCCCCCCCAGAAGCCACCTGCTCTCTCCTGCCCTCCTTGGGGCACTCCCAGGTGGCTTCAATGGGCTGGTTCATTAGTCAATTAAGCTAATTAGGGGCGGGGTTAGGTTGAATAATTCAGAAGCATTTACAAAAGCATTTCAAAATTGTGAGCTAAGTCCTGTTCAGAGTTGTAACCCTGCAAAAACATTTGATTTCACATGGAAAGGGATTGATAAACAGTATTCAAAATTACCAAAATTCCCCCAAATTCAGACAAGTAATATTGCAATTGCCTTTTTTACAGAAATCAACACCAAGTTACCGGCAATTTGTTTCTTCAGAGAAGCCCACACAGTGGTCACGAGGGGTCTCCAGGTTGGGGGGGCTCATTTGCTGCCTGTGATGTCTGAGCTCCAGAAGTGCCCTGTTGAGAGGCGGGGAGCTGATGGAGAGGGTACCATGAAGGACACCCCAAACCCACCCCTGGTCAGCATGTGCTGGGCTGGGAACCTGGTCCTTATGCTTCGGTGAGCACAGCACAGCTCTTGGTCCTTCGGGAATTAGCTGATACCCTCAACCATCCCAAGGAAACAGGTGCCAAAAATATAGAAGTTATATTGATTTAGGCAGCTAAATGCTGTTGCATAAGGGTTTCCATTCCTATTATTTTATTCAGTATGGATCTGAAAAGTTATGGGTTAGAAACAGTCTTGCTACTGATACCCAACAGCTGTCACTGCAAAAATTATCCAGGAGAAATGCCAAATGATTTTCACCAGAGGTTTCAGCTGGGATGGGGTGGACTTTCCCACCAGCAGCTGGTGCAGGGCTGTGTTCTGGGTGAGGGGTGGGAGTACTGGTGGCAGGGCACTGGTGGGGTTGGTTGTTGCTGAGCTCTCCAGGCCATTGCTGCTCCACACCCCCTCAGGGTCAGGCTGCTACAGTTATTACCCACCGCCACAGTCAGAGGATTCGGACCTTGGACCCGTGTAATTCCCACTGTTCATTTCCACTCTGGGCAGCTCTAATCCCTGAGCCCATCCCCGTATCACCCAGGGCTCCCGGAACCGCTGCGCCGCCCCCGGGGAAGGCAGAACAGCTTCTCATTTTCCGTGCCTGTGCTTTGATTTCAAACCTGACACAGCAGATAAGCATTAGTTGAAATAACTGTAGAAACTGCTTCTGCTACAGCATCTTTAATACAAATGAGGTATCATTAGCAGCAAGACACTTATTTTATTACAATTGTTTAAGACTTAGCAGTGATTATTGTTGGCACGCATACCCGAGTAAAAAATCCTTTGACATTATTTTTGTTAAGACATTTAAAATATTGTACTAATGGAATAATTAAAGGAAAAGAGAGACAACAATAAACAGAAAGCAGAACCAAAGGGAACAAACCGCGTCACGGCTCCCATATGCTGCACGTCCCTGTGAGGATGGGTGGGGGTCCCGGGGCTGCACCCCACGGTCCTGCCGTGGGGCTGGGGAGCCCTGGCCACACTGGGAGGCTCAGGGGAGGCATCGGGAGGGGAGGTGGGAGCAGGCACGGGGCCAGGGGCAGGCGAGGGCAGAGGAGAGGAGCAGGGTGACCCCTGGGAGCGGCAGGGGCAGCTCAGGTGGATGGCAGGGACACCGTGGGACATGATGGAGGGCTAGAAACAGAAGAGAGGTGAGCAGCCAGGTCTCGAGTGGCCTAGGTGACACACCGGCTGAGATAATTCGCTGTTTACATGTAACTGCCACAAATCTCATTTTTGAGAGAGAGCAGAAAAGCGGCAGAACGTGGGCAGACGCTGCATGAACTTCTGTTGCCTTTGCTGTGACCGTACCGTGCTCTGTGAGAAAAAGCATCTCCAGATATCCAAAACCAGATTGCTAAGAGTTTAAAGACAGATTACAAAGCCAGGAAAAAAGAAAAGAGGAAAAAAAAAATGCAAGAAAAAAGCACATAGCCTCAATCCCCTCCCTGACCTACTGGAAAATCCGTCAGGCAGGTCTCAGTACCAGATCTTCTTCTGAACATGGGAATCAGGACACCTGCAAGCAAGGCATTTGGGAGTGCAACCTCCCTCACCCCCCTCGGTGCTGCTCTGATTGTGGAGAGCGAGGCAGCGTGTCCCCTGATGCTCCAGGAGCCATGGAGGAGACCCTGCTGTCTCACCTCAGAGGTACATGGATCTCCTGGGGGCTCTTGCAGCCCGTCCCTCTGACCTGCCGCTGTCACAGCACAGGCTGCACCACCCTGTGCCACCACCTGTGCCACAGTCCCAGATTCAGTGTCTGCTCCTGATTCAGCCTTCCAGGGCCAGCAGGGATTCACATGGCAACACAAAACCCAGCCCATGGAAATGGATTCTGCGATGCCAACGCTTTATGTGCCATTTAGATGCTGCTTCTAAGCAAGCTGTCAGCAAGAAACAGTTCAAAATCCAACACATCACCTAAATAATTATTTTTAAAAATAATAATTCTGAGTAATAGTGCCAGGAAATAAAATTTACAATCCCTTCTTCATTAATACCAGGAGGAATCTGGGGGAGACAGATACTTGGCATTTCTGAGCTCTGGAGAAGTGGAAGGCAAGGTTTATCATGGGGCATAGTCACAGGCCTGCAGAAGAGAAAACCTGTGTCCTTGTGTCACCAGAAGGTGACCACTTCACCTTCATCTGGCAAATAAAAAATAGGAGCTCAGCCAGCAGGAACCCAGGTGAGAAATCTGTACCCAGTTCTTGCCCAGCCCCATGGAGCAGCTCACTGGGCTCTGCTCAGGCTCCAGACACTGAAGTCTGCAGCCCAAACAGCTCCAACATTGTTTGTGTGGGTACACACTCATCCATCAGAAGTACAACAGCAAGAGTCCCAAGGAATCAAAACCTCAACAGTGCAAAAATCCAACTGAGGAAAATAAAAAATAGCCCAAAGCCTCATAGTATTCAACCTGAGGAACAAGTGTCCCCAGACTTTGAGCCCTCAGTTGCTCTCCTCTAGTTTCATTTCCAAGTTCAGTATTTCTCTTTCTGATTAGAACATCCCATAGGAAATGAGCAACATTTTGGTCTTACTTGGGTTTAAAATATATGGTGGCCAAAAGTGAAGCTGGAAAAACAGGCGCCAGCATCCAATTCTCTCTACACACAACATCTGAAAGAAAAATCTTTATGAATGGATTCCTTAAAGGAAGAAGTAAAAAATTCACATAAAATTTAATTAAAATAATTTAGCCTAATCTGCTGTTAAACAATTAAGATTTCACTAAATCAGGGGTAGCATTTACATAAAAATTAAACTAACCCATGTGCAATATTGAGCCATTTCAGAATTACCAGTAGTTTAATTGAATATGTTCAAATGGTTTGTTATCAGTATGATTGTTGTGGATTTCTTCAGCATCGGGAAGGTAATCAGAGTAAGCACCAGACACGCACACCCCACACAAATCAATTATGCCATAAAACCGAACCTAATGAATAGACATTTTCATATTTTTGTTTTATTTGAAGTTGCTTTATTTGCATGTTAATATAAACATGTGCAGCTAATTTCAGAAAGCAACTTGCATGCATAATTCTGTGTCGTTCCAGGAGCCCGTGCTGTGCAGCGGTGACGGCTCCCGTGGCGTTGGCACTGGGTTCCTTGCTGGGTCTGACACCAACACCAACACAAGTCATAGAATCGTGGAATCACGGAATGGTTTGAGTGGGAAGGGACCTTAAAGGCCCTCCAGTCCCTCCCCCTGCCCTGGGCAGGGACACCTCCCACCAGACCAGGTTGCTCCAAGCCCCCTCCAACCTGCCCTTGAACCCCTCCAGGGATGGGGCAGCCACAGCTTCTCTGGGCAACCTGGGCCAGGCTCTCGCCACCCTCACACCAAACAAGTTCTTCCCCACATCTCAGCTCCATCTCCCCTCTTGCAGTGTCAAACCCTTCCCCCTCCTCCTAGGGCTCCCCTCCCTGATCCAGAGTCCCTCCCCATCTCTCCTGGAGCCCCTTGAGGGACTGGAAGGGGCTCCAAGGTCTCCCCGGAGCCTTCTCTTCTCCAGGCTGAACCCCCCCAACTCTCTCAGCCCCCCCTCACAGCAGAGGGGCTCCAGCCCTCCCAGCAGCTCTGTGGCCTCCTCCGGCCCCAATCCGACAGCTCCACGTTGTCTTGTGCTGAGGACTCCAGGGCTGGAGGCAGTGCTCCAGGTGGGGTCTCACTAGAATGGAGCAGAGGGGTACCTCTACTGGAGTCCCACCAAGGGAGGGCACAGCGTCCCCTCCCTGCGCAGGAACAAAACGCCCAGCAGAAACATTGGCCCTGGCCTGTCCCACACGAGGAGGTGCCTGAGGCTGGGGGAGCTGCTGCTGACAAACCCCAATCCCCACGAGCCCTCCAACACCCACTGCCGCCTTTCCTAAGGATGTCCTCAGCACCCGTGACAAAGGGAGGAGAGCGCTCCCCTCCCTCCCAAAGGAATCTCAGCATTTATTCAGCCTAAACCAAATTTTTATTTTTCAGTGGTGTAACCAATCCAAGGCAGCAGGTCTCTGGGTGGTGCTGAGTGCAGGTGTGTAACAGCCCTTACAGAGGCATCTACCCGTTGCCTCCTCAGCTTGGCCGTGGAGAGGTCATACCTCCCACTGTGGAAACCGTCAGCGTTCAGCGGGATGGAACCAGGTGAACCCACTTGTTTCCTATCTCTGCCTGTACGTGAGCACCTATTTCTCATTTTAACTCTGTCTCAAATACAAAATGTTTATTCTTTCCTGTTATTGTTGGTTTTGGGAGACATAGCTGCTCCCCGAGGCGAGGGCAATGAAGTCGGCCGTCACTGCTGTGTCTGTGTGGTCCAAGCCCTCCACGCAGTCGGGGGAGCAAATGAACCCCCCCCCAGAGCACATCAGAGCCATGGGCTTGGCTGTTCAGCTGGAAAATTGGAGACACGGGTGGCGGTGGCCTGGGCTGGCAGGGGTGACTGCCGGCTTCTCCACCCCCTCAGAGCCGCGGCACCTGCTCCAGCACAGGAATTGTCGAGCAGGTATTTAAAATGGTCCAAGAGTCAAGGAAAAACTGACACCGCACTTACTAATGGGTGTGATTTATTGAGCAGCGTTCTCGAGGCTTTCTATCTTGACAGCAGAGTTTATAATACTCTCCTTCAGGACAAGGAATATAGAAGAGTTCATCTATTGACTGTTACAGAAACATCCATTTTTTTAAAGCTTGATTCAAATGTGTAGGGTGGCTCTAAATGCCAAAACACTTCTCCTTTTTTTAATATAAACTTTTAAATATGTGTAAATATATAATGCACACAAATGCATAAACAGAAAAGTGACAAAGGTATTTTAATGAGTCAGAATATGAAAACAAAGTAGGATTTTATGGTGTAGCTTCAAAGACTCAAATGTGCCTTCTGTCGATGTACTGAATTCAGTGAGCTCACACAGATTTTGCTGGCTTTGTGGATGAGAAAAGCCCGAGCTCCGTGCGGGAGACGTGTCCGTGTCCCTGGGTGGTTTTGCAGGGTCTCTGAGAGCTCTCGCTGGTGCAGGAATGCTACCGTCCTGCTATTTAATTTATGTTAGTAACTATGTTTGACAGTCACTAGGCTGAGTGCTCAGTATTTTGTTTCAGTACAAAAAGTAGGAAATTGCCCAAAGGGATTGTGTTCTTTCCATCCCAAATCCAGCCACGCAAACTGGGAGCTGCTTCTCTCCCTGGTTTCAGAGAGAGTCTCTTTTAGTCTCTTACCCTCTGGTTGGCGACTCCGATCACCTCATTTTCCTATTGCTTCGCTACAGTTGTTGCCACCAATAACAGCTGAAAAAAATAAGAGAGATTATTATATATCTAAATTTTAATCAAGATTTTCCTAAGAGCTTACTACTCGTAACTGGGACCAGCTGGAGCCATCCGTGGCATCCATGACTGTTAATTCTTTCACACTCGCTTGCAGGTCACACCGTAAGAGGCTGCATCTCTCAAAGAGCTCAAAACCGCTCCAGACCCCTACGCGTCCAGAGGAGCTGGTTTGAAAACACGGCTCCGATTTTGGCTGCAGAAAATTTCAGTATTGAAGCCCTAAGCGCCTTTTGCCTTTACACAAATTCTCCACGAAGCGCACAGACTGAGGTTTCTCCCCTCCATGGCCCATGGGGCACTCGCCACCGCCAGGGATGGAGAGTGAGGGAGGAGGGCTGGGAGATGCCGGTTCCTTAAGGAAACTGGTTTCTGTAGCCCCTCTGAGTTTTCCAGCCAAAAACAGCTGAAAGAAAAATGCAGAAGGATGGAGTTTGCATTTTCCTTCCCAATTCCCACCTTCCTGAGCTCCCCAGCTGCTTATAGCTCAGCAAAAAGAGGCCAGGGGGACAGAAATGTCACATTCTGTGCTATTACCTATTTGTCTGAAAAATTTTAGTCACCATCTTCTGGACATTTCTGAAAATAAGTTTACTAAAAATAAGTGTGACCTTTTTTATTTTTTTTTCTATAAAACAACACAGCTCTCCCCAGGCTTTGCAAGAGGGATTTCTGGGGCAAAACTGTGTCAGGCCCAGGCTGCTGGAGCACAGGGACTCTCCAACCAGGAGAGGGAAACCAGGAGCAGGTTGTGCACAGCCAGAGCGCGTTGAAGGCTCAGGAGCTGAACATCCTCTGGGCTCCCCCCACATCTGCCCGGGGCTAGAGGTGGCTGGGGTTCAGACAAGCCTCTTAGTGGTCAGGAGTTTGGTAGTCAAGGGAGCCAAAATATTAAAAAGATGGAAATGGAGGATGCCCAGACCTGGAAGCGAGAAGTGTCATAGAATCATCACAGCTGGAAGGACCTTTAAGATCATCAAGTCCAACCATTAAGGCACGGAGGGAACATCTTCCCCAGGACCACACCGATCCTCTGCTCCATCCTGTCCCCGCTTCTCAGTTTTGCTCAGGCTGGTTGACACCAGATTCATGTGAAGGTGAAGAAACAGGGAGCTGCAAAACTGGTGAGAGCCATTAGCAAAAATACAAAAGGATAAACAAAGCAGTTGGGTATTATTCAATAGACCATTGATGGTACAAAGACACAAAATAGGCTCTAGAGATTCATGCCTATAATCAAATTTTTTAAAAAGATGAGGGTCAGGATGAAATGAAAGGCCAGACGTATTTGATTCTCTCTGCTAGTTAAGAGAATTACATGTTACACAATGGAAGAACTCAGTAACACAAAAAAAAAAAAGTGGGGGGAGGGGAGGAAGTAATTACAGTTATTTTGGAACAATGAGGAATCTGGGAAGAGAAATCTCATTTTTTTTTCTCCATTTTCAGCAAAAAGTCCAGTTGTTTTCAGTCTGGGTTAACATGAAACATTTGTTTTCCATGTCTAAGAAGCTTTTTGACTAGGAACAAAGTGAAAGAAAAAAAAAAAACCCAAACAATTTATATTTGTAAGCCATTTCTATTTATGAAATAACTGTTACAAGCAGTCAGACTGGTGCCTGAAGTTCATCTCGCACAAGGCTGAAGCTTTCTTGTTTTCCCAGGAAGAGCAGCCGCTCTTGTTCCCCTGCAGATGGCAAGCTGTTTGCTGCAGCTTGAGGTTCCCCTTGGCAGAGGGTCCTCATCCCACCACGGCACCCCTTTCCCAGCCAGACCCTGGGAGGGTGGAGCATGCTGGGGACGAGGGCTGGAGGATCCTGTGACACTTCCAAGCTGCATAAATGACCTCAAGGGGTAAATAGCACCGAAGATTGACCCACACGTATATATACACTACGGCTTGCTCCTGGAAGGTGCTTTGGCGTTGCCCAGAGGGATGGACTGGCCCCAGCAAGTGCTCGGGTACATCCCATCTGCTCATTCATCCCCGCTGGTGGCCTGTCACACAGATTCCACTTGTGAAATATTCCTTAGGCTCTGCAGAAGGCAAGTACAAATACTGGGTTGAACATCAGAGCATTGGTCTGCCGGGTGAGGAGGGACAAAGGCTTTAAGGTACCACCCAAACCGTGGGGCTTTCACCTCTCTGCTTGGCTCTGACCACCAGGAAAAACTCTCTCCCTCTTTCTGGTTGGGTGAGTGTTTATTGCACTAAAATCTGGAGCCAGCACCTCCTCCCTCCTGCCACATCCTTTGCAAACCCACCTCAGCCCTTCCTCCTGCTTCGGAGGAGCGATGCTGGAGCCACCACGTGCCCTCGTCACGCTCAAGGTCCTGCACTGAGAGCCAAAGCTCCTCCAGAACAAATCTCTCTCATCTCCTAAAAATAAATGTGGGTAATATCAGATGCCATCTCGGGTAACCAGAATTAATGACTTGTTTCTCCAGAGTCAAGTGTGTCCCACAGACAGGGGGACAGTGCCTGTAACCTGCCTCCGATCGCAGCAGGAGACACCAGGGCTCTTCCCACGCCATCCTCTGTCGCTGTCTCCTCCTGCCATTAGCTGGTTACTCCACACCCAATGAATCATACCTCACGTCTCATTATCAAAACCAATAACTCTGTTGTGTTACAAACCAGAATATGTTGCTCTCTGCCTGACAAAAAAAAAACAAAAACAAAACCAAAAAAAACCCCAAACAACTGGCATTGTATTTCTCATAATAAGTTCTAATTGGATTTTAGCTCTCTGCCTTTTATACTTCATCTTAAGCTTTATTGGATTTAATTACAATTCCATAACTATTTGTTATGTGGCTCTGGTTTGATATTTTCTACTGACAATTACATTTTTATTCAAAGAAAAAATATATTAGGAAAAAATAGCAAGAGACAGGCTCATTGTATGAGCTGATTAATTGAACTCCATTTTTATGTGCATTTATGATGAATGATTGCATGCCAAAAAATGACTTGAATATTAGATCAGAGTGCACTTATTCATTTTCATCGGTTTGCACAAAGTGCAAGCGGCTCTAATGATAGATCAGCTGTGAAAACACAATAGTGATGGAGGCACTCAGTGCCCCGGCCCCTCAAACTCTGTGCACGATTCTTTAAAATCTCTCCATGCAGAAGAGCAGTGAGATAGTGAGGCTTCAGCACTCTTATTTAAAGCAAGCAAGGTAAAAACGTCCCTACCTCTGCTATGGCCCCTTCTCTGAGAGATGTAATTTAGCTTTAAGTATTCATAACCTTTATTAACAAATAAGGTGCTACATGTTTTGTGCAGAAAAACAGAGAAGTCTTAGAAATTAGAGGCTGTAGCTCACTGCCACTAAACCTTTTCGGAAACATTGAGCAAACATGCATAATAATAAATAATAATAATAATAATTTAGAACTGGAGAAGGCCCCAGGGCCCCATTAAGGCACTGGGGGGATGCTACGGCTTGGTCCCCCCCTGCTCCCCCCCAGCCCCGGACAAGTTCCCTACCCCCAGGGCGAGAGACTACGTTGGCCAGCACCTGGAGACGGGGCTCCAAGGGGAAGAGATCCGGTTTTCCTTCGCATCACCACAACTCATTTCAACATTTTGGTCATAGGAGCAAGAAACAACTGACTTTCCCACTGCCTATTAGCCGTAGCGGAGCGCTGGGGTGCACCCGCCGGGAGCTGGACCACCAGCTCCTGCAGATAAAGGTCTTTGGAGTCACCTCGGCCAGGACTGACCCCAGGAGTCGGCAGAAGGAACAGGAACCTGTTGCAGAGGAAACCTGAACGTGTATTCAGGGTCACAGCAAACCTCAGCCTCACAGCAAATGCCCCTGTGTAACCACAGAGGCTCTCACCCTGCTCTGAATCGTGTGAGAATAGCTGGCAGTGCTCCCGATGGGGGTCGCGCCGTCGCCGCTCAGCACCGCCCCGCAGCGTAACTCAATGTGACGCGGCAATGAGAAATACAACCTGACAAACTACTGGCCACACTTCCTCTTGCTGGAGAAAGCAAATTCTACTATTTGCTTTCCTCACCCACCACCATTAAACATAGTTTGCCAAGTACTGAAACTACTTAGTCACCCCGGTTTTATCACGTCACATCAAATTAATTTGAGAGTCAGGGCGGACACACAGCAGCGCCTGAGCACAGGGGAGTGATGCTCTGAGCCAAGAGCCAGGGCAGAAAAAGAAATGCAAAGTCCTACTTTTAGAGGCAGGAGCATTGCAATGCTAGAAAATTTGTCAATTTATTACCACAAACTGATCCAATGCAAAGGAAGGAAAAAAAAAAAAAAAAAAGAAAAAAAAGTATTTCCTACTCAGGCCTGAAAACCTGCTGGAATAACAGAAAAGGACACTCCAGCCTCCCACCCTCCCCCTGGAATCTAGCCTTCCTTCCAGATCAAGCCTTCACTTCAGATCAATACCCTAGTTACTCCTTTGGCCTGTGCTATTGACCACAGCGATCCTTGGAGTTTCCTTATTTGCAAAATGCAGTTCACAAACAATGACATTTGAGAAAGAAAAAAAAAAGAGAAAGAATAATTCATTACTCTCATCGAGCTTAAGCCAGAAAAATAAATCCAAGCCTTTTTTCCTGTGGAAAGCTGAGAGCTACCACCTGGATAGGGACATTCTACAACCTGGAAGTTTGAAAACCCTTGCAAGTTTTGATTTTGCAGGGTGTTTTTTTAAGCTAACTAAACAACTCTGGAAGGAGAATTTAGTGTCACAAGCACTGACCTAGATCATAACAAATTTACTATGTAAAAAATAAACTGTACACTCTGATTAAGCGGAGCGGTTGTGACTGTTTGATTGCACTGACACCACGCTTGCACCGCATCAGCGCAAGGGCTTCGCAGAGGTTCCTGCTGATCCCCCGTGACAGGAGAGGGGGGAGCGGGGCTCGGGTGACAAACAGCCACCGACGTCCCGAATTGACAACAAATCTCCACGTCTTTTTTGCAGAGATGCTGCATTTCAAACCAAACCCCTCAGCTGCATTCTGGCAAACCTAGAAAATACCATACCCTGTCAAACAGCATTAGACAGTCATGCCTTTTTTTCCTTTATTTTTGCAGTGCCTTCCCAAGTCATTTGCTTCTATAAACCAAAAATCTTCCCATCTGTGTGCCCAGAGACTGCAGGCGCAAGTGCTTCCCAGCCCTTTCCCACGTGTCCCAACAGGACTTTGCTGCAGCAAACTCAGCCCTCGGCTGGAAGCAGGGCTCTGGCACCATCGGTCCCTGCCACGAGGAGCTCCGGGGACAAGGGGAATGCCTTGGGTGTCGAGACGAGAAGGGCGTCCGCTGGCTGCTGCGGTGGGTCCTGGCAGGGTCGGGATGAAATAACTCCTCTCATCCGCCCAGGCTGGAAGCCCCACGTGCTGCGGGAACGCCGGGAGAGAGCCTGGCACAAACAAGAGGCGTCAGGCTATTAAACGTATGAGAAAATAAATGTCTCAGCTGAAGTGGTCCTCAGATGGTGGTATCCAGAGAAATCCGGATCAGTCAGGAAAAAAGGGAAATTAATGGAGATGGACAGATTCAGTCAAAAGGCTCTGCAATATTAGATGAAAGAGCTTAAATAAAAAAATAAAAAAAAAAGAGAGAGAAAAATAAAGCCACTCAAAGACAGTTGGTCCAACGACAAGGGAGAGAGATCCGTGCAACACACAGATCCAGTCACTAGTTTTATTACATTATCTGGAGACAGGTTCATATCTCAGGACAGGCGGGTCCACAAAGCGCAGCTCACACACAGATACGGAGGGAGGTTCTCTCCCTCCAGGAGCACTACTTAGAACCATCCAGGTTTTATAAGATAAGGTGTTCTTATCATAGTTCTACAACACGGTATAAAAGCCCGTTAATAGAAATGGAATAATCAAAACACTCATTGGGAGCCTCTGAATTGAAAATATGAGCACACAACAGCTAAAGAAACACAGTACTTTCCTTAAATGTGTTTGTTACTCACAGTGAAATATTTAACGCCTGCTCTGCCTGCTCTGAGCATCCCCCAGCGGCTCTTGCTGTAGGACTGACCCCAAACCAGACAGTTCTCACCCCCAGCTTCCCGAAGCTGGTGACTGAGCCATCCCACAGACAACAAGCACTCTGCAGCTCTCACCACTGCCTGGAAAATCAGCTTATTTCAGGCTGGTACTGGGGAAGTTGCCCAATTAATTTTTCAGACTCAATCGGCAGAAGCGACATCTTCAAGATGTGCCAGTTTGCTGTGCCTGAGGAGTCAGCACAGGTCAAGCAGAGGCAAGTGCCTAAATATTTATGTGCAGGTTGGTTTCAAGGGATTTTCCGGAGTGCTGTAGAGTTCTCAGACAGAGAAATCTGAATAGCTTTTGTGTCTCTGCTCATACAGTCCACAAAAATACAGTTTATGTTTGTTAGATGTTGCCATCAGCATAAGATTAAGGAAACAAAAGAACCTAAAAAACAGCTAGGACAGAAAATGAAGAAAAATCCCTGTTTCTCCCCCTTTCCCTGATACCAGTCTCCTCCCCAAGGATGCAGGAGCTCAGACAGCACCCACGGGAGAAGGAACCGGGAGCTCACAGACGTTGGGGCGGCCGCACTCCCCACTGCAGGTTCCCGGGGCCACGCCAGCTCCCCCAGCATCCTCGGAAGCGAAGGACAGATTCTTCCTTTTCTGCTGGACATCTCCCCAGTGGGTGCCTGCCCGCCCTTTGCCGTTGGACCTCCCGGCTGCTCCTCCTGGCATCAGGGAAAGAGGGAAACAGCCTCAAGTTGCACTGGGCAGGAGGGGCTAGGATGGATATTGGGAACAGTTTCTTCACTGAAAGGATTGTCAAGCCTTGGAAGAGGCTGCCCAGGGCAGTGGTAGAGTCACCATCCCTGGAGGGATTTCAAAGCCGGGCAGACATGGGTCAGCGGGGGGTTTGTCAGTGCTGGGCTGATGGTTGGACTCCGTGATCTGAAAGGTCCCTTCCAATCAAGACAATTCTGCAATTCTAATAATTCATTCAGAATGACTTTGAAGCATTAAATTTACTGGTTGGGTTCTTCCAGCTCACAGGGTCATCCCAAGCAGGTTGCAGGAACAGAATGTGTATACATTGATATATATATATATATATATTTTAAAAGCCACAAGGCATGCCTTAGCTACAGAATAGACAGCCTTTTTCACAAGGCTTTTTCTCAAAGCTTTCTTCCTTTCTTTTCCAGAGGAACCAGGAAGGTGGACATCACTGGAGGGTGCTGCTGCTGGTGGCCTGGGTCCCCTCCAGAGCAACCTTCTCCCATTCCCAGCTCAGACATCAGGGGCTGGGAGCTGCAGGGGCACAGGGAAGAGGTTTAAGTGATAGACTTGAGCCCCGTTTGTCACAGGAGCGGTCACACCAAGGATGACGCTTTGCCCAGGGGCTGCAGAGCCAAGGGCAGGGCAGCAGTCCCTGTGATCCCAGCTGGCCCCAAGCCACAGCTGTGACAAATCACAGGTCAGTAAAACATTGATATTCACAGGGAAGATGATCTTTAAGGTTCCTTCCAACTCTAACCATTCTATGATTCTAATATTTTACTTAAGTTTTTCTTCCTTTACTTGACACCCATGGCATGCAATAGCACACAACAGATTATTAATATTTTATTTCCCCTTTAGTGGGGCAGAAAGGACAAAATTTACTGTGTTGTTTGCTTGCATCAGTAAGAAAAAAAATCCACAGGAACAAAGAAAGCACTTATTAAATTGGTGGTGTAACAAATCCTCTAGCACTGAACAGTCAGTTCAGTGATGGAGATGGTGATTTTCCAGCTTGAGGCGGCCTTCCAGGCTCTGGAGCAGCTCTGGAAGAGACACCACCCAGAAACAGAACCAGAGCTTAGAGGTGCCAAGAGAAAAATAGAGACTAAGTGCATGCTTAATAGTGCCTGGATTACAGGCGATAGTGGCAATATAGACAGTCTAACAAATAGCTTATTTCTGAGGAGCTGATTTCAACACTTGAGACATTGTATTTTTTTTTAAATGTCAATTGTCAACCCCGATTTAACTGCTTCTGACTTGATGTGACAAGATCACAGTTGAGTTGCCAACTATTTTCTCTTTATGTGATGGGGAGGGGTTTGTGTTATGAGGTTTGAGAAGCAAACCCCTCGATTCCTGACCACAGAACCCTCCGCTACTCCTAGAGGAGATGAGGGGCTCTGCATTTCCCCCACTTGGTATCAAAGGGTCATCTTTGATACCAAGTGGGGGAAATGGTTTTATTCATCTTCCCTGGAGGGGTTCAAGGCCAGGTTGGAGGGGGCTTGGAGCAACCTGGGCTGGTGGGAGGTGTCCCTGCCCAGGGCAGGGGGTGGCACTGGGGGGACTTTAAGGTCCCTCCCACCCAAACCATTCCATGATTCTGTGATTCTAAAGCTGTTCTGGCCCTGCTGAGGCTGGAAGATCTGCCCATCTGTATTTCGATGCCAACCACCAAGTGATGGCAGGAGCCCTCACTGCCACCAAGGTGCCTGCATTGTCCCTGAACACATAGTGCAGACACCTTCAACAAGTGCTGGTTCCCTCCCAGATTTCTTTTTTAACTTATTGCAGTTGGAGCAATAAGCGTGGCTACCACTTTTTTAACTCAGAAATGAAACTAATTCAAAGCTAGTAAACAAATTGATTAAAACTTTTTTTTTTTTTTCTATTAAACCAGAGTTCTCAGCTGGTGACATCACAGCTGGGAGTTTGGTTTTTAAGGGACACGTGATGGAATCTGTGGGAGCTTTGACAGGCGGCTACGGAGGAGATGTGAGGAGACGAACGCAGGGACCAGATTTCACCCCACCAGGGGTGGTTTAAGCACTTGTGTCTCTCTGGGGAACGAGGACCACTGACCTTGGAGAATTCCAGCCAGATCAATTTGTGACATTAATATGAGCAACAAGTCTGACAACCTGCCTCCGCTGCGACCTGCGAGCCATCACCCTGGCTCAGAGCACGGCATTAATTGAAAGAAAACAGTGTCCCCACTCAGGGAGAACTGAGGGGAGCCTGGAACCAACCCATGCAGAATTAAGAGGGGGTTTTTACATTGCTGCAGAGTGGAACGAAGAGCACCCGTTTTGAGACAAGCTGCGGTGTCTTGAGCTTGTCAGTGCAGGTTTGTGCCAGTAGCAGGACAAACAGAAGGGAACCAAAGTGAAAGAGGGACAAGAGGAAAACAAAGGCTGGACTTAGGCAAGGAGAGATGCTGACAAGCAGGCAGAAAACAGGACAGTTTGAGGTCACATGCTAATTTATATTCAGAAGCAGCTTCCAGTTTCAGCCTCAGGATCAACTGTTATTTTTCCCACCTATTATCTTCTTGTATGTCCTTGTGCCAAGAGGAAGCAGCCGCCACTCGAGTCTGCCCTTGGAGAAGCTGCTCTGAGGAGCGAGGGGTACATACAGCCCTGCAGAGGTTGCACCAGGGGCTGTCTGACACCCTCACCCCCAGCACCTCCACCAAGCCCCGCACACTCCCAAAGATGCCTCCGACAGCATCCCTAAAACAGTGCAGTGACCGAGCAAAACCATTGCATTCATTAGTCAAAATTGAGGACACACCGAGCAAAATATATTTCTGGAAAAAAAAGCCTCCATTTTTGAAGTAAATATCCTAATAAAATGGACGTACTCAACAGGATTTTCAAGAGTTTCAAGGAGGCAAAATGCTGAAGTGCTTGAAAGCATTTTTATCCTGCTGCCATTAGTCAGGAGCAGCTCAATCAGCCAAACCTCATGGGGAAAGAGAGTGGAGGAGCCTGGAGTGGAAAGGTCAGGTTTTAAGGAGCCTGAGAGCAGCTGAAACTCACTCAAAACTAGGACAGAAGCCACCATCATTACACCCCACCTCACCGCTTACTGTCTGCCTCCGTACCTGGGGGGGTCATTAGCAGGACATCATCTCAGCATCCCAGGGACCCGGCACTTGCCTGGGACAGGGCGAGCAGCGCGTGGTGCTGCTGCCCAGGGCAGGTGATAAAACTCTGTCACTCTGGGACACGCCGAGGACTGGATCCTCCAGCTCCAACACAATTAGTTGCTCAGGCCCAGGAGGTTACACCTGCACCAGCCCCCAGGGACAGAAGGGCTGCACAGGGAGTCAGCTGAAAACAGAGAAATTTTACAATTCTTCACCTGCACATCTGCTCCATGGATATAACTGAGGACACAGACTGATGATTTGAAAGATGAGAACCCTGCATCCTAGCACAGACCAGGTCAGCAGGGCCAGCAGCTAGAAAGGACAAATAAACTGATTTTTACCAGCGTGGAAACTGAAGGCGAGAACGTGGGATCCCATGCCATGATTTATTCTGAAAGCAGAATGACATGGAGAACATTTCCCTACCACACATACTTTGGGTGATTTCACAGCCATCTGCCGTGACAATGGGCCCTACAGAAGCCAATTATTAGGAATAAGAGGTTGACAGGCTGCGGGGGAAGAGCTGGAGGGCAGCCTCTCCCTCGTGTGACCCACAGAAACACACCCCCCCGCAGTAATGAATTGCAGCAGGAGGCAAATGGAATTGAGAGCCCACAGACTACAAATGTAAAACCACAGTGCTTGCCCTTCGCAGGTGCAGAGAGTGACCCCGTCAGAGATAAAAGATGCTGATGTGGAAGAGCCAAACAGAATGAATAAGGAGGTAAATCTGAGCTTCGATAATTAATGAAGGACTGACCGTTTAGGAGAAACACACCACAGCAGAAGTTCTACCTGCTGTCAGTGGTGACTGACACCAAAGAGTACTTTCTATGGTAGCTCTTCAGGATTCAAATGTTACCCACCCCTGTTGCAGGATTTAACAAAACAAGAGCAATACCTGTGAGGGATCTCTCCCCGCACCGCCAGCGACAGGGCCCTCCCGCTGCTCCACCCGTGATTTATCTGGGAGCTGAGAGTGCAATCATTAGACCACCACAGGAAGCCGAAGACTTTCTGAGGGCTAATGATCATTGCGAAACCTTCCCGGTGGGCACACAAAATGTAATTTATCATAATTTGCTTCTGTAATGTTGATGCATTGAGCAATATTCCTATTGTTCTGTGGACTCTCAGACCTTCCTGGGTAGCGTGGAGGCAGATGAGGCTGTGAGATGCAGGAGATGGGCTGTGCAACAGCAAGATCACCCTTCAAGCATACTGTTTGCACACTCGTGTGTGTATCCACAATAGCCTCATCCCAGGAGTCTGGGAAAAACATGCCCGAGTCGGTGAACCAGCACCAGAGTCCCCAGTGTCCAATGGAGGTGGTGTCTGTGGCCTGAGAGCAGAGCAGCCAGGTACTGAGGGAAAAGGTGGTGCCACAGCATCTGTTCAATTTAAACCAAAGATTTGCCCCCCACCACCTCCCAAACACCACAGGTAGTACCAAAAAAAAAAAAAAGCGGGGGAAATTCAGAATAAGACGGCGCAAGGCAGGTTTTCCAAAAAACAGCATTATTCTTACTAAGTCATTTCTCAGATGGGTTTTGTTTTTCCCAGCATAATGTCTATTCTCTGGAATTTTTATTGTTATTTGCTTGACTGAAAAACAAAAATATCCATTTCTAAAGAGAAAAGCCCCAGGTTTTGTATACATGATCTGGGACTAACTCTTGCTAACTTCCTGTGTTTAAGGAAATAAGGTACCTAATTTTCAGATGCTTTTGAAAACCCCACTACAATTCCTTTGTTTCTCTGATAAGAGACACTTTGAAAGTCAGATACGATGTTTGTTTTTCAAACAAAACCAATGCAGATTTAATGATAGAGCCTATCTCCTTTCCTTACATTCTTGATCTTAAGATTAAAAAATGCTAACAGGTATTGCAACTGTCAATTTGGTTCCCAAAATACATCCTTATCTTTTTCTTCATAGGAGTAAAGCATTTATCACTTTTTCCTCTCTGTAAGAGAGTCAGCATTTGTGTTCTAACACCTCGCTGGTACTTTGTCATGTACTCAGCCAGTCAGATTATCTGGGAGCATTTTGGAGGCAGCAAACACACACAAAATGAAGCATATGGTGCTCTGTTTAGAGAGGCAATGCCAGTCCCATCACTGTGAGATCCCAGAAAACGCATCTCAGATGCAAATTGGTTTCATGAAACCAGGGAGAAAAATAACAGTCATATTTCTAAGGAAATAAGGTGAAAAAAAATATTAACTGTGAGCAAACTAGACATCACTGGCAGAATCAGTTGTCAGGGTGGGTTTTTTTTTTTTCCCTCCTTTTTTTTTTTTCCTTCTACCCCAAATTATGACAATAAAGGTGCCACACTGGGGAATCAATTCGGAAACTGGAAATCCCATGAAATGAAAATCAAGTAGACTCCTCTGCACCGCACCTCCAGCCCCCGGCCACCACCAGTGCTCGGCACCCCATTGCCCTTCAGAGCAACCCGAGACCAGCCTGTGACCACCACCCAGGCAGGGCAGGGCCCCCCCGGCCCCTCTGCCCCAACACAGATAAGCCCTGCTTCAGCCCAAAACCACAGCACCAAACAACCACCGTTCCAGCAGGACCCAGAAGCATTTTAAATCTAAACAAGTGCACCAATGGATGTTGCCTGAGCTGGTGGTGGTTATCCATGTGAAGGGGGTTGGAGTGACACTTCTGCAGCCATTCAGCCACTTGCTGTGCGTGCCAAAACAGTTATGGAGTGACTGACTTTCATGCTGTGATGCATCTTATGTTGACGCGTTATCATTTCCTGGCAGCCACAACTGTTTTCTGCTTTTCTGGTCATTGCTGCTTTTCTTGAAAACTCCCAACAGTCACTTTGTTTCATTGCTGTTTCTCTCCAGCACAACCTTCTGCAATGATGGAGTTTATGAGCTGGAATTAATGGCAAGCGTGGCTTTTGGCTTAGCCCGCTTAGCACGCCCCTGAAACCTCCAGTCAGCTTTCTGCGGAGCAGGAGCTGTGCTGTCCCCAGCCTTGTCCCCACCAGCGCCTGTCAGTGCACGGCACAAGGAACAGCATCCTCCTTTGCTCTGCTCTTGCTTCCCCTGCATAAGGGCTCAGTCGATTCCTGCATGGCCACATGGCTGAAACTCTTTCAGTGCCTATCCATTTTTGATTCATCTTTTAAAATCATGTTAAAAAGCAGCAGCGAGATCTCCCTTTAGCTGTATGGGTGCATTCATCTAGACTGCAAGTTTCATGTTTGTTTTTTTTTTTCCCCAGGGGTGTGCTAATTGGCTCGCAAATGGACGAAAAAGAACAAGGCACTGGGATGATATTTCAATGCAGAAGCAAGAAAAGTCAGTTTTAGAGTGGTTCTTAACAGTGAATGAGCAAAATAACCTGAATCCCCACGAGAGCCGAGCACAGACTTCATAACCTGGGACATTAGTTCCAGTCCCCCATCATAATGGCGTGCTAAAGGGTTAACAAAGTAGGGATGGTAAAACAGGGAATCACCTATTCCTCCAGGTCATCTTTCCCAATCTAAAAATGCATATGGTCATCTCCACTAAACCAAAAAACTCCGCAAGATAAACAGGATAATCCCCTGCAGCACAAGCCTTCTCCACCACAGTTTTTTCTCCTGGCCTCGCTTTCACGTAATCTCAGAACACAAGCAGTAATACTTAAATTCATGAGTTTCTTCTCTGGGCAGCTGAAAGGATGGCCATGGGCCAGTTGCTCGCTTGTTGACCATCCAGGCGGGCAGACATCACAGGAGGGATCACACCGTAACTACCTAAAGAAGGTAGTAAAGGGTAAGCAAGAACCTCTGCTGCAACGATAATTACCTGGTGCACTGGCAATTAAAGTCTAAGATCATACAATAGAGAAGTGTTCATCTGCAAAATCCAAGTCCCTAATACTGATAATGACCTTCCATACAGTATTTTGTGATAGTTACTGACAAGTTGGAAGGACAATCCTCATTCAGTTTGTATTAATTGCTGTAAAATGTGTTCCTTGTTAACCATCATTGCTTCAACACCTCCGCGGAGCTGCTCGGAGCTGTATTTGCTCTGTGCAAACAGAGCTCAATCATAATTAATCTGTGCTCATCCCTTATTTCCACGCAAAGGAATGGGAGGGGTAGTGCTCGTCACCCGCTCGTGAGTACAGCATGCTTGTCAGTTGGTGTAACTTCACAGGAATCTCAACGTCGCTCAAATAGAACAGCAACACATACTGCGCAAGAAAGTGCTGCTTCCTGGCGTAATATTGCTAATTCAGGAGGAAAACAGAGAAGACGACGTCAAACATGTGAAAACAAAGGCCATGTCATTATTCCGCAGCATAAAACATCCCCAGACAGTGCAGTGTGTATTCCCCATGTCGGAAAATGGATTATCTGAACACACTCCAGCGTTACAGAGCCCGTGCTCCATTAGTCCCATATGGCAAATGACTAACTCTGCTCCGGCACCGGGTCTAACCCAACCAGGGCTTCTGATGGCTTTATAAATGCTTTGCACTTTAATGGGTTTTATTATGATGCCTTAACTGTCCCACGTTCCACATGGTAACTCTCTGCTCTGTCACTCACTTGTGCTGTTTGAGGATAATTAATGTCCCCGGACAAAGGCAAAATAGAACACAAAGGCATAATACTAGTTTGGGTTTTTTGAAAGATGTAACAGAAGAAAATAAGCTCCCAATCTCCCCTTCATTCTGCATCTTTATGATACCATAAAGCCTTTTTTTCCCTTGTATTGTTTACTGGTTTACTACCAAGGCCCCCTCAGATTTTATTTCAGCATGAATATTAATTCAAGTATCATTTATATCGTGATCAAAATGAGAAAAATATCTCAAGGCTGTTACAAACCCCAGTCTTCCTGGCAGAACTGGCTGGCTCTTCTTAGAATAATCACACACCCATTATTCATATATTAACCGGAGCTTTACAAAACAAATACAAAAGCAGAGCCCTTGCATAAAGGGGTTTCCACTGGACGCTTGGCGTTGTCTTTGCTTTCAGCTGGATGACACAACAGACTGGCTTAACCAGGGATAAGACAACAGTATTTCCTTTCACTTTTCCATGTCCATTCTTAGTCGTGCTTTGTTGCATTGAGTTCTCTCCACAGCACACCCACTGCCACCACTCGCGAGATAAAGGTGTCCCTGAACCCCTGAGCTCAGTGTGGAGGAATTCAGGACACATGCTCCTCTGCTTTGCTGATCACCAACATCAGTAGCAGCTCATAGGAGCCAGGGAATAGCCACGGTGGTGAGGAGCTCTGGAGAACATCTGGTCCAACCCCTCCCCTCAACAGGAACAGCTACAGCAGGTTGCTCAGGCCTGTGTCCAGTTATCATAGAATGGTTAGAGTTAGAAGGGACCTTAAAACCCATCCAGATCCAACCCCCTGCCCTGGGCAGGGACACCTGCCACCAGACCAGGCTGCTCCAAGCCCCATCCAGCCTGGTCTTGAACCCCTCCAGGGATGGGACATCCACAACTTCTCTGGGCAATCCATTCAAGTGTTTGACCGCCCTTGCATTAAAAATAGCTCTTTCCTATATTCAGACAGGAAAACCAGCACCCTAGACCAGCCAGCAGCACAATTCCTAATGCAACCCAGGATGCTCCTGACCTTTTGCAGCAAAAGCATGTTGCTGGCTCATGCCTAACCTGGTGTCCATCAGGAAGCCCAGGTCTCTCTGCAAAGCTGCCTTCCAGCTGGTTGGTCCCCAGCATACGCTGGTGCAGAACTTGGCGTTTCACTTTAATGAAATTCATTCCCTGTTTTCCCATTTCTCCCGCCTGCCTGGAGCAGCAGCGCAGCCACCTTATCCGTCAGCTGCTCCCCCAGCGCCTTATCTCCAAGCTGGCCAAGGGGACACTCCATCTTATCAGCCAGGTCAATAATCAAGATGTTAATCAGTATTGGCTCCAAGCACATCTTACCATCTCTGTTGGCCACAGAGCAGAAAGCACAAAACAGGGCGAGCATGGTGTGTGGGAGAGAAGACAGAACAGATTAAAATTGAATGAATATTTAGTGTTTAACTGAAACCATCAAGACAAACCATGGCTCTTGCAGTGCAGGATTCACCTGTGCTGCCCGAGTTTCACTCAAGATAAACTGTAACTTAGGTATGTTTCCAAACTCCTGGCCACCAGCAGTTCACACCTCGAGGCTTACCCTCCGCACCCTGTTCCTGTGTCATCCCTCGGCACCAGCTGGGCCAGTGTGACACTGGACAGTGTGACACCCCTGCCTGTCCCTGCCCACAGCAGGGCACACTCACTGGGCACCTCCGGGACTCCAAGCCCCATCCTCCAGAGACTGACCCCGGAACACTAGTGCTGCTGCAAAATTAATGAAGGAAACTCTCCTGAGCAACTAATTCTTTTCTTCCCCGCTTAGGGCAATGTTTCCAATTAATATCTCAAAGCCTTCTGAACAAAACACTGGGTTTACAAAGCCCATACCCAGAACTGTGTGTGACATTTCGCAGGACTGCTGGTTTTCCTCTGGAGAGCTGCCCATGTAAGCCTCCAAAATGCCCAAAGCCTCTTCCAATACAAACAGCAAAAACAGACTTCCAAGAACTTCAGTGGTGCAGTGTTTTACCTCTGAAAAAAAAAGCATATTTTAACCATAATAAACCAGACTCTGTCCCTTCCTTCTCCAAGGCTGTTCTGGTCTACTTGTCCAAGTTCATGAACTCCAATACTTTGTTTGAAAAGGGGGCTCTAAGAACAGAAAGGGTTCCCCTTTGTTTCCAAAACCACTTAAATATTTTCCAGTGTCTGTATCTTGAGCTTCAGTAGCACAAGCAGAGCTTTACCAAGAGGAAGAACAGGTCAGTCAGGTGGTCCTGGGTCCCCACACTCCTCCCACCACTTGTGAACAAGTACCATATTTTCCCAAAAATTGTTTATGGTAAATGGATATTGCCCGGATCATAGAATCAGAGAATGGTTTGAGTTGGAAGGGACCTTAAAGCTCATCCAGTCCCACCCCCTGCCCTGGGCAGGGACACCTCCCACCAGACCAGGTTGCTCCAACCCCCCTCCAACCTGGCCTTGAATCCCTCCAGGGATGGGGCAGCCACAGCTTACCCACAGAATAAGGAAAGGGAAGTTTATGCAGCAGTGTGTGAAACGGGGCAAGCATTAATGCTCAGGGCACAGGGCTGGTGGAGACCGCTGCTCTTCAGGGAGACCTAAACCAAGGAACAAGTGCCAGGGAACACTTGCAGGTGTCAGCAGATGCTGTTAGGGGCACTGCCCTAGGAAAATTAACATTTCTGTTTAAAATTCCACTGTAGCTTCAGCTACTCAGAGCTTTTTTCCATTGCATGGAGCTGTAAAACACTGTTCTACCTAAAAGATTTTTCCTTGGCCGCATGAAAGTTAAGCAGTGATAACCAGAAGGACACTGGACTGAGCTGCTGTGAACATTCTCATTGCTGTAATCATCTCTGGCCACCTCTCATGAACAAAGAGCAGTGTTTGAAAGCACATAGACCAAAACAGGTAACTCCCACCAAATATAAACACGACAAAGTACTCTTGCCCAAACCACAAACAGGGACTAGGAGAGTTGTCTTGCTTTGACTGAAGGATGCAGATCAAGCTCCAGTGACAAAAAACAGTGAGAGTGGAGAAATCTGGCTTATGGCTTTGTAGCTGAAGATGATTTCTGACATTTATTAAGCTCATTACACTATGTATTAGAAAATCCCCAGCCTCGGTTGCAGTGCTCACCCAGCAGTGTTCACTAGGCCTGTCTGCCCAATGCATTTACTGACTGCTTTTCCTTTCACAGCCATGAATTTTTTACATTATCTTTGTTTCTCTTCTCTCCTAATTGTTGCCTTTTCAATCTGTTATCCACAGGCTCAGTTTAGCACTTCAGGGCTTATAAAAAGAACAACCGAGACTTTGTTGCCTCTTACTGTGTTTATAGAATGAGAAATTGGGAAAAGAGCAAGGGCAATTCCTCCCTTTGTAACACGTACCCCAGAGAAAAGGGTTGAGAAAAGGTCAAGCAGGTAACTGCTCAAGGAGTGAATGCTCCAAATACAACCTGATGTTCCCTAAAATGATGCCAGGCTGAGCAATGAGGTGAAAGAAAGAGAACAGAACCAGCTTCTAAAATGCACGTTCTGGAGAAAGGCAGAAACCCAGTTAGTGTGCTTGGGCTGTGATGGGAGAGCAGGACTCTGAGGGAACAGCATCACCATGTACTGACTGCTCCTTCTGTGGCCATACATCGATCAATTATACATAGCTGCTTTAAGGGAAAAAAAAGCCTGAATTTGGGGAGAACTAACGGTATGACAAGGAGGATGTTTTTCTCACTAACCAGTATGTGGTACACAAGCTGGATACCCCGCTGGATCCCCCACCCCTCCCTTGATGCAGGGAAGAAGCCAACTCTCTGCGGCTCTGCTCGATGCAGGAGCCCAATGCAAGCCATCGCTGCAGCACCCAGCGCCCTCAAGCAGCACAGCAGGAGACCTTTTAACACTTAGATTACTGCACACAAGAAACATCACAATGATGTACCCCTCCCTGGGACTACAGAACCCCTCCTGAACACCACCAGAGGCACAGCACTGTCACTGTGGTGTAAAGAGCCTGAGCCAAGTAGGGAAACCAGAGGAGCAGAGACAGATCTGCCTGGGCAGCCTGCAGCCAGCAGTCCATCACCTACTGATGGGGCATCACCACCAGCATCCCCACCAGGCTCTGGTGCACCCACACTGCTCCACAGCACACACAGAGGACTTGCTCCCCCCACTGTAACTGAACAAGTGGGGTCACTCACACCCTGGAGGCAGTATAGAAACCCTGGAACGGGTAACTTTATCTCAGCTATTTAACCACAGCTCCTATTTAGATCTTCCAGTTGTCTCTGGAACCTCCAGTTATCTCCCACAATGCCCAAATACCCTCCGAAACAAGACTTACAGATTTATAACTGGACCGGTTACATCTTGCAACACCACACGTTGTATTCACTTCTCACAAATGGTTCTTACAGGTTCCCCTTGGCTGCCCAGATGTACTGTCATTAGCTGCTGAAGAGTCTGTCATCACACCTCAGATCTTTCTCTTTGACTGTTTTGGATGGAAGTATCACCTAGCACACAGATAAGCTTTCTTTTATAGCTGCGATCACACCAGCTGAGAAGAAAACCAACCTCAGTGCAATCCTACCTGCTCGTCTTCATTGCAGCCGCTTGCCCAGGCCAGCCTGCAGAGCTTCTTGGGCACCAGGCACAGGCTGGGGAGCAAACAAGCACAGCCTGGCTGCTTCTAGCCAATTAAAGGGTATTGCCTCACTTAATAGGTTCATTTGGGATGAAGGAGATTAAGGAGTGATTGCAGGCAGATCAAGATGATGACCAGCAGCTGGGAATGGGCAAAGCTCGCCCCCAGCACGGCTGCTGCAGCCAGGGGGGACGCGTGTCCACAGATAGCTGCTTTAAGGGATTGCTGTTTTTTGCTGTTTTGCTGCTCTGTTTGCTCCTTTTATGGCACATTTCATAACAGAAGGATTAGAGACAGCCTCATTTGTGTACAAATTCCAGCATTCATATACAAATATAGCTCCTGGTGCAAAGGAAACTGCTCCCAAAACACTTGTGTGAAAAACAACTTAGAGAAAAACCCCCACCCCGGGAAGCGTTTGCAAACACAAGCAGCAAGGTCAGGAACGTGACTGCCCCGGGGAACCGGTTGGATTGCAAAGCACTGCTCTGGGCATCTTGTGCAGCGCTCAAAGGGCTGGTCCTTTGCTGTACGGAACCCAGGAGGGTGTGACGTGGGGATCAAACTGGGTGGGAAAACGGCTGGAGTATTGAAAGTGTCACAGGGGGCTCCCCATGGCCTCTGGGGAGGCTGCATCCTCCTGAGACAATAACCCTGTCTTGGCTAAACTATCCATGTGCAATTGCTTCTGGGATCAAAAAGAAAGAAGCACAACTTGAATGAACTTCAGCCTTCATGAGCTGTTGTTAGCACTTTAAACATTGGTACATTGCAGATTGCAAAAGCCAAATCCTTAGGGAGACAGTATTTCATTATCTATTTATTATTCATTATTTCCATCCCTGTTGGTCATCTGAAAAAAAAACAAAACCAAAACAAACACAAAGGCAAAATCAGCAAATTCTCTTCCAGTTCCCTTAAGTGAGCCCACAGGGTTTGGCTCTCGGCTTTGGGTCCCTCTCTTGCCAGGACACTGAGATTTTGGAAAGTCCAACTTAGCACCCACTACAGGTGTGTGACCCTCAGCGGGAGAGAAATCCCTGCACATCTTGTGCAGGAAGGTACAGCTGCAAAAGATCACTATTTCATTTTACTCGTTATAGAATTGTTTATGTAATTCTTCACTAAAGGTTTAAAAACAAGCAGGCTGTATGGCTTATCGTTAAGATTTCTCATTAATCATGTTTGGGGGAATCCAGACTCCAGAAGCTGTGGTGTAGGTACTGGAGTATAGCGCTGAATTGCTTTAAAGCTTCACAGAATAAAACCAAAGCAGTATCTTTTCCCAAAACTCTTAAGGAACACTGCAGGCAACAGCAGAAGTTGAAAAATAAAGCCCTGTATTCCGTCAGTGTCTGCTACCAGCACTACAGCGAAGCAGAAGGTTTCTCTGATTCTGGAAAATGACGAAGAAAAGCCGACGGACGTGGGATGGGGCTGATGCGACGCTCCAGCGTGTGACCCCAGGTCGGTCACAGAGAGGGGACCACGTTTATTCAACAAACCGGCACAAACTGAATTCCTTTGCTCCCGCCCCTTGCTGAGAACCTGCCCTGCTCAAGACACATCAAATTATTTTTAGCAGAACTGTGCTGGCTTGTTTCTGGCCCAAAGGACAGCTCTTTCATTTTACTTTCTATAATTGGTGATATGAGTGAGCCTAGGAACGTCTTCATTGCTTGGAAACAGAGTGGCTTCGAGCTTGTCTATCATATCCTCCCATCTCAGCTTTCAATGAGGCACCACTGGCTGCTGGAGAGGTATCTTCTCTTTCTCCCAAGAGACCCCAAGTGATTAGAGACACCACAGCATTCAGGTATTCTTCAGGAGGCCATCGAGGGCTGGGAAGTTCATCCCAGAAAAAAAGAAAAACAACAAGAGAGCTTCGTGGGAGAGAAAAAGCCTGATCTCTGGAGAATCACTTGCTGGAACAGACAGTATGGACGTGGGTGCTTGTGCCACCTACAGAGAAGCACCAGCCACAGCCAGCCTCTGGCACTGCTGGCAGGCGAGGTGACACACAGGGGACCCCTCCAGGGCAGGTCTGAGAAACCTGTAAGAGCAGGGGACGTAGCCATTACACATTCTGGATAGAAACAGTACAAAACAGTGTCACAGAAAGTCCTGCTCACTGCTCTCTGTAACTGCAGGAATTTACCTGGGTGAAATCTTTCCCTCCTATATCCACTCATAAAGCTTTGCCCCTTCGTCACAGAAAAAGTTGTATCTTGAGCTCTGATTGTACTGATCATCAAAAAAGGAGAAAAGGGGTTGAAATACAGTTGCTTGCACCGGGCCAGCATAGGCCCAGTTTGCAGAGATATAAATCTTTTGAAATAACAGTTTTGATGTGGCATAGCACAGCAGGATGAAAGCACCTCTTCTGAAGCCCGCATCAATCATCCTGACTCACCCCTTGTCTCAGGCTTCACATCGACATTTGGTGCCTCAAACCCTGCCTGAGAAAAGCAGGGGTTTTCACATGCTAGGAGAAGTTCTCTACAGCAGTTTCATCTGGCAGTGCAGGGAAGAAGAGGCGGATTTTATACACAGCCTTGGAAAAAAAGAGAAAAAAAGGAGGAGGTTGGAGTCAGCTAAAATGTTAACATGACAGTTCTCCTTCTGTTCCCTGCCTGGAGAACGCCGGAGCTGGGGATTGCCAGAGGATAATGTCACGTTGGAGATTGTTTTGTTACTCTGACCATATTGCATGAACAGGAGCGAGGAAGCAGGGGCTCGGACAGGGCTGGGGGGGATGCTCAGCGCCGGAGCAGGACCGCTGTATTTCCAAGAGAACAGGGGCACAGCCGCCCCCTGCCACCACCAGCGGCATCGTCCTTAGGAGAAATGGGGATTTCTGTTCGAGTCACCCCTTGGTACCACCCCATGGGGCTGCCCAAATCACTGGCAAAAGCCATGAACTTGATCCCTGGTAGAACACCCAAACCCAGATGAAGCCGAGGTTTGCCCTCAAATCTGGGGGCAGAAGTACCTACGGGGCTACTCTATCGGCTACTAAAGCTGGACGTTATACAGAGGTTTTCACGCCCCGAAGATGGCAATTTTCTCTCTCTAGCACATGTCATGTGGGACTTTGATGCCCTGATAAAATGTTTTCTGGTTGGAAAGCTGCGTGAGCATCACCAAGGAACTAGCACGGCATCCCAGATAATTATGCTTTACTAGAGTTTAATCAAAGCAGCCGCTGAGTGTGCTGGCACCCGAGGCATCCTGCAGCTGCATTGATTTCCACTGTGCAGGCCCGATCTGTGTGCTGTAGCATGGAGAGAAACAAAGAGAGAGGATTGTGAATTCTGGCTGGAAGATGGTTGGGATAAGCTTGGTAAATCAATGTACAAATAGGCTATTTTATTTTTCAGAAATAAGTAAAGAATAGCTTTCACTCCTCTACCACCTAGGCTTTTTTCCCTTCAGAAGAAACATACATTTCTGTTTGAAGTGCTTCTCTAGTTGGTAACTAGAGATACACCCTGTGTGAACAGCGGGGTTCAGCTGTTTTATCTTCTGAAGTTGAAGTATTTCAGCAATCTATTAATATTCTTCCCGGTTTTAGCTGGGAGGGTATCCAGGCCTCCGATGTGAATTAGCACACTTCTGCATTTCACATTTTATACAAAGCTGTAATTCAGGGTAAGATTGTTTAGACCCTATGACAAATCTCTCTTTTTCTGTCAAACCACATTTACTCCAGGATACAGAAGACTGCGTTTACAAGGTGTTTGGTGGTGTGTTTGTGTGCATCTAACACCCCCATAACACGACAACGCTGAGACCAGCACTGCGTGAGGAAAAAAGGGTTGATCCAAGTTCTGCATCCCGAGCCAAATACATTTTATTGATGCAGCGTGTGGCCTCCCAAGAGGCTGTTAGGATACGTGGATTGCTGTGTAAATCCGGAGCTGCAGCTCACATACGGAGCTACACTTTATGTAAAGCTGTGCTGTAAACAAGCCAAGCTCCAGCATGTTCTGCTTGTCGTTCTGCTGTCTCCAAACACACACCCAAAGGTGCAATGGAACAAAAGTTTCCCTGAATGGAGAACTCCCAATTTTCCAGAGCAAATTTTCACTGTGTTAAAATACTGTGGTTGGTAAGCAGAAACACTGTTCAAAAGATTGTAAGTAGGACACCCCCAGCTCCAGAAAGCAGAAGAGTTCCCGGAACAGGCAGCAGGATGCTCCTCAGCTGCTCCAACTCTTCTGGTTCCGAGGTGCCAGAGACCACTGGAAAAGAGCAGCGATAACAGGTATCCTTTTAGCTTGGGTTTTCCTATTTTAAACCATATTTCCAGTTTCACTGCCAGCTCCAGATCCATGCAAGCAAGTGCAATTGCATGCTGGCCATCCACCCCGTTGTCCCAGCAGCCGTCGCGGGACCTGCCAAGCGACGCGTCTCTAAAACTGTTTCTCCATTTGAGCACTGGTTCTTGCAAATTTCCAGTGGGCTGCAAAAATCTGTTTCTCTCCCCGTCTGTAGCAAAGGGGCAACCAGCTCCCCTTGCTTGGGAGATTGGCCAAAATGCCTGAACTTGGGCAATATTTTTCATTTCCATTGCACTTATACACCACTAACTGCCGAGGGGAATGCTGTTCGTCACCTGTCTTTCCCACTGCACATAGCTGAATGCAGCTTACAATATCATGGATATTAAAAAAGTAGGGAAGATATAGACACATGACATTTAAGTCACTTGTGGGTGCAGTGGTTTCCCCGCAGCAGTCGCAGGCGGCCACGGCCGCAGTGGCTGTGGGGGCAGAGCCGTGTCTGGGCTGCACGGACACAAGTCTCTGCTCTCAGGAACCTGCTGTAGTGCCAGCAAAGAAACAGCAATAGAATTTATTCCTCCCTCAAAAGGCTGATTTATTATCGTGGAAAACACTTATGAGAACAAAGCTGTTTCAACTACATTTTCAACTGGAAATCTTTTCTCAGCACTAGATGAAAGTATTGATCAAAACCAGGGAGACTTTCAGGGAAACTGAACAATATGGTCTGTGCTTGCACAAGGGACAAGAGCACAGGCTTCTCACCATGCACCTGAGCGTCCTCCCAATCAGGCAATAAACCCTTTTCGAGGTTGTCTCTCCTCCTCCCCTCTCCCCAAATAATTGGAAAGTCTTTGGTTTTGCACTGTAGAGGAGGGGGATAAAATCAAAGCTCAAAGTCTTCATCAGGCTGCTGAGCAGTTCCCAACCTATCCAAATTAAAATCTGAACACAAAAACACACACTCAGGTTTCCAGAACCCCAGTTCTCAAGGAAAACATTTCCATGTCGATCCCTTTTCCCCGCTAACGTGGCAGGTCCCGAGCGTGGGGGCTGCACGCCCAGCTGGGCCAGTGACTGACACTCCTACAACCCGCTGATCCCCTCCAGCAGCTGCCCAGCAAATAGGCTGAAAAATCCTGTGTGTGAGGCAGGACAGACCGTTACCAGTGGTTTATTAACAGAAATGACTGATATTTAGGCACTTGATTGATATTAGGTATTTGGCATATTCATTAAGCAACTTGAAAGGTCACCCTTTTAAACATTTGAGAACAAAACGCAAGAAGAAAATCTCGCTACTCTCTACCTCGCATACCAATAAGATGAAATTTAAACAATAGTACTCTTTCATTTAAAGAGAACAAACAGAAGGATTTGTGCTTCTTTTATCTGTAATCCTTACTTCTCTCTCCAGAGATCTGGTCCAATTAGTTATTTCATATTAATCATGCTTTGTGCTGCTCATTTCTTCCTACAGCAGCTTTCCACAGCCCTATCTCTGTGTCAAAGGAAATAAAATCCAAGCTTTACCAGCTCCTGCCCTTGGCAGGGCCAGCAGCCCGACTGCTGGGGAACATCAAGAGCTACTTTCTATTTTTCCAAACAGTCTGCACACAGAGAGATCCATTTCTGTAACTGCAGGTGTAAATCTGCCCAGAGGCTGAGCTCTATTCGGCCAAAATAGCCAGTCAGTGCAAATCTCCAGGCATTTTTCAGCTGTGGATTTTTTCGATGCTAGAGCTTATGGGGATGTGGTGTTTTTTTTTTATTTTAACATTTGATGGCTTACCAAATGCTAAAGAAATGTGAGATGTATATAATCACTTTATGCGTAGAGCGGGAGAGGTTATGATGAAGTTTGTAAAATTTTGAATGGTAGATTAAGGCTGAATAGGAAAAAAATAATCATTCATGTAATAGAAGAATAAGGAACATAAAATTAAATTATCTAGCTGCAGTTCCAAAACAAACAAAAGGAAGTACATGTAATTATATTTTGGAACTCATTGCCACAGAATGCTTTTTAAAAAACCATGAAGTGTGAATGTGTTCAGAAAATACGTAGGCAAACTCCTGGAAGAGGTGTGCCAAGGGACACCAAAAGCAAAGGTGTACGTATAAGATGGGGAAGTTGAGTAAGAACCAGTGAATTCTCATCCTTTCCCTCTGATGTTCCCACGGACCATTCTCCAGGTACGGACACTGCGAGACACAGACCTGTTCATCACCCAAAAGCCTCGGGGCTTTACAGTGTCCCAGGGCATAGAGTCCAAAGTCTCCTGTGTCAGGAATTGGTGTACAAGCGGGAATTTGTGTGCCCCTTGCTGACACACCCCCGCGCTGGCTGTCTATGAACCCCCACCCTGCCGAAGGGACACCTCTCACTGTCACAGCAAACATGTCTTTCTCTGAAGATCTGCTTGGGTTTTTAACTTTTTCCATAATATGTACTAGTGATAAACAACTTCCTCTTGATTTTAACCCCTCAGCATTAATATGATTCAATTTTACCTCATTTTAGTTGGACCTCAAGTCCTTTGGCAAATAGAAAAGGCTCCAATCATAAAGATTTTGGTAGCCAAAGCACGTTTTTTTGATCCAGAGAATTGATAGACCAACAGTGAATGTCAAAGGCAATAAAACTTGTCCAGACTCATAGTCTTTAACGTAGGCACTTAATCCTCTTGACAAGAGTGCATGTGAACTCACAGCAGCCTTCACTTCTCTGCTCTTGCTGCAGAGACACTCGCTTTCTGGCCCCATCCCCAGCTCCGGTGAGGCACGTCCTGGCATTGTCACCAGCGAGCACTTCAGCGGCTGCAGGAGACCAGGCTTGGGAAATCCTTAGCCACTGCTTCCATTTTATCGTCACCTCTTGTAACTTAGTTTAGGAAAGACTCCATTCACAAGTTAGAGACAAGGATACTGAAAAAAAAAAAATGCAAAATTGGCTGTCAGTAATTAGCCGTAAATCCTGAGAGCACGCTGTACTGAGTGAGGTGCTGCACCACTGTCCCATGGCACAGCCCTAATATCCTTTTCCAAGTCTGACAAAGATTTTTTAGAGACTCTTGTACTGAGTCATCTGCTGAGCTTTGCTAAGCCGAGTCTAGTCCTTTGGATTTGCCAGATCTAAAGCAAGGCTGGATGGGAGTTAATATCCTGCCGCATTCCCACGCAGCGACTGGTGAAAGGGAAGTCTCACAGGGGCTACGAACCAGCATCACTTGAGGAGGGAACGTTTTGCATTAGACCTTTAACCCTCATTTGCAAATCAGGCTCATTAATATGTTCTGTTTTCATGAACAAATAAACAAACAAATAAAGCAGGATATCACATGATGGGAACAGCATGGGAACCTTCTAAAAAGGAAGAAGGGGAGAATGTGTAAGTTTTCTTGAAACTCTTTGCAGTCTTCTTTTTTCTTTGCAAGGTTTTTTAATCCCATTTTCTGGTCACAAAGGATATACGGAAAGATGAAGGTACCTCCAGTTTCACCACTTTTATTATAACCTGTTCTCATGCACTGGGAGGGGAGAGGGAGGAGTGAAAAACAAGCAAACAAACAAAGAAAACTAACTATCCATTGACCGTCTATCGATGATAAAACAGGACTGCGCTTACTCTAGCACCTTGTCGGTCTCTTCACCACTCTCTGCTTATTCTGTGGGTATGGCCCCAGCCCTGCCTCCAACCAGCGTCCCCGTTGGTGCTGCCCGGGCACAGCCCTCCCCGGTGCCTGGGGGACCTGAGGCTGCCGCAGCCTGGGCAGGAGAGACCCCCATCAGTTTGTGGTGCTCGGCTGCTGCACGGCCCATTCACAGCCAGCAGAAAGTCACGGGTGAAGGCATCCAGTGCCCTTCCCAGCTCTGCCAGCCCTTTCTCCATCAGAAGGTGATGACGCATCTTCTGCACCTTGGTAGGGCACGGGGAGATGTGCAGATGAAGACTGCTGCCCCATAAAAATCTCCCAATTACTAATCTTCTCCTCTCCTGGGAATGTCACACAAATGCCGCTTCTCAATATAGTAATTTCTTCCACCCAGGGATGGAATCACTTCTGTTCTTCAAGGTGAGCATAATATGTTGCGTCCCCTCGCTGTCGAGATTGCAGCACTGGCACTCACTCAGAGTAAGAAGATATGTAAAGAAATCGGGGTTGAGTCTTTTGTCTCTCCTCGATCACGTTTTGTGTTTAATACATTTGACTTCTCTCGCGATGAAGTGACAGGTGTAGCTCTTGAGAGGGCTGTACTGTCTTACATCTCCGTTTATGTCTTTCAGAAATCCTGCCTGATGAAGGTATCCTGTTCCCGCTGGGTACCGAAAACCCTGTGCCACCTGAACTCTTATTGATCGCGGTGTTTGGAGAATGTTGTATTCCATCATCTTCCAGGCTATAGTTAATATATGAGATGAAACAACATTCCCTGTCAAAGCACGCTTGGTTATATTGACTTTTTCAGTAGTGCTTAGAACAGAACAACAGATCCAATTTCATTAAGGCCTCAAAAAGGCACCACTGCACTCCAAAAAAGCCATAATCTGTCCAGCCATCAGCTTTTCTGCTAAATGAGTTAAATACATTGATCAAAAGGCAATTACTTACTCTAAGGTGTGTTTGCGGTCCGCATTGCCTTGGTATCATTATGGTGAGCCTTCTCCAATGGTCAGAAGTGTGACCTGCAGAGAGAATGACCCTTCAGAAGACCTATACTTGTCCTCAGGACATCGCTGCTGGGGGACCTTCTGCTGTTCTAATGAAAACAGCCTGAAATGTCACCTGAGTCCCGAGATGGCCAAAGGTATTTTTAAATGCCTAGCTTCTGTTCCCTTGCCCCATCCATTCCCATAAATGTCGAGGGGACTTGTCACATAATATTTCTCTGGGTAAAGGTTTAGACTGAAGTTACTGGAGATTCAGGCTTTTCCACACCAAGGAGCGGGAAGCTCTTTCTCCAGTGATATTAGATGATACTCATTTTTACTTGTATGTCTTGTTTGTATGAGCAGTCAGCTGAGGAAACCATCTTGCACACTATATTAAGCCTTTAAGAAAGGAAAATATTACCAGGTAAAAGACTTACCATTTGCTTATACTGACCTCTGGGTGTTTTTTCATTCAGTTGCTGTTAATATGACTGCATATAAATATATATATATTTTTAAAAAGGATCATGTACTGCAAATACATCCAACTAACTCCCTATAGAGTTATACAAATGACAATATTTTTCCCCTGTATCTTCACACAAAAAAACATTTCCTCCTGGCAGAGGCCAGTTCTCATTCAGTCCTCAAGTGAAAAGCTGGTCTCTAAGAAAGTAATTTAGCTGAGTGATTCTGTTTTATATTATTTAGACTTCAACGATGAGTTTTTATTAAATAAAACAAAAAATACAGCAAAGAGCACCATCAATATCTTACGCCTGTCCAAAGGGGCAATAGGATGCAAGTATCTGCCATAATCTTTTTTCACGAACATTAATCTTGACATCCACCATTTCTAAGCAATTGAATTTTTTCTTTTTTCCAATAATTATTTAAAATGAAGTTTTGTTTCTTTCCAACAAGAGATTGTCATAAGGATTAAATAAAAGCCATCTTGGTAAAATGTCGTTATAGGTGCTGTTCCGTGCCTGGTTTAGACACCGGGAGCTGGTTCAGACAAGAAACAGAGCTGAGGTACAAGTGGGAGAGTATGAACCAAGCATGCCTGGAAGTTTCAACTTTGCCGGATTTTCACTCCATACTAGTTCAAAAGTTTCCTTCCAGCTCAGATTTGGTGCCATGAAACAGCACCAAAAAGGCAAGACTGACTAACCAGGTTTGTTTCAAGATATAAAAGCAAACCAAACCAGGAAAAAGAAACAAAAAAGGAATCACTTTGATGTATTTCCTCCCACCATCCACACTCTCCTTTAATGACATCACGCAGGTATGTACCGAAGGATGTCAAACCCAATGACTTCATTATGTTTGTGCCTCAAAGAATGGCGCAAATACATCACCACCTTCACGAGCCTGTGGGACTTCAGCCGCTTGGAGCTCCCGAGCTGATGGGAGGGACATACAGAGCAGGGGACGCACCTTTGGTCAGATGCCGATGATGATCCAGCCGATGCCAGCACCCGCCTCTGGAGCATTCCTGAAAGTTTCAAAGGGGTTGAAATCAGGTCACTAATGGGATATTTTTTATAATTTTTTTTTCAGAAATTTATGTCCTCATTTTTTAATCATATGTAAAAAGAAAAGCCCAGTTGCTCAATAATCAGCTTCAAGGGGATGTTTATGGAATTGCAATCAGTACAACACAAGCCACATTTTTATGTGAAAAAAATCTAGTGTGTGAGATCACTGTGTGAAAAACAATATGTAATCATCAGCTTAGAAGTGGGCATTTAGCAGTACAAATGCTGAGATGATTCTAGTAACAAGTGGGGGCTTTTTTTTCCCCTGATTTGAAGTTACAAATACTTGTTTTAAATACCTTTAGTAGAGCCTGGACATCCAGACAAATTCGCAACAGAAGGCATAAGGACCTTTGCTGGGTATCCAACCCAGGTCAGTAAAAATAAAATACCACTTCTAGATTTATTTTCCATCCTCACAATTCAGTCCACAGCAAGGAGGCAGCAGTAATGTGTTAAATTCCTCCTAATGGCTTTGTTGTCTTTCTTGCTGGCCATCTGCATAAAGATCTCCACTTTATGGAATCTTATTCATTACCTGGGAAATGAGGTGAGAAACAGATAATACTGTCTGGCCCTGAATTACCCCAGCCAGGTGCTGAGCCCCCCTTCTCCTCCTCCTGCTCGCCTCTGCTCTTAGACCTTATTCACACTCATCCCCATCAACTGTCTGAACTCCGTGTTTGCAGGATGATTTGCACTCAAGTTCTGGATCCAAGATAAACAATGCTAATCAAATAACTGCTGGGAAGAGACAGAAATGTGCTTTGTATTAAAGTGCACTGAATCTTCAAGTTTCTTACCGACAAGCATCTGCAACTCACTCATCAGTTCAATACCAAAGGTAGCAAACGTCCCACAGTTCCTCTAATTTAACCTTTCCCAATTTATTATTCTCATAATTGTCTCTATTAAATAACTGTACTTAAGCACTGCAGCTGCGACAGAATAAAATGAAGGATACAGTAAGGCAGGTCTGAGCGCAGAGTCCCACCGCACAGGAGTTTACCCTGGAACGTATAGACCAGATCTCCATCCCATCCACGTCGCGTTGCCTTGGCAACGCAGACACCTTAAAGAAACCATTTCCCACTCCTGCGCAGTAAAGCTGGCTTAAATTTTTCAGGAGAAACATCATAAATGGCTTTTTCAGTAAACTCAAAGTTGTCATATATATATTTGCAGTTAAAATATCAGCCAAAAATACAATCAGGCAACTGAAAACTGTTTCCCCCTGCTTTGATCTTTCTTGACTATAAAATGTTAGAAAAAGGTGAAGTTCTTTGCCAATCTGGGACAGATCAGCTGGTGTGCTCCCTGCAGCCTGCCCAGAGAGGCAGCATCGCAGCCCAGCTCAGCACTGAGTGACATGTTTCTGCAAATACCCCGCACGGAACCCTCTGCAGTTTCACAGATACGCCATAACAGGCTCTTCTCCTGGGAAATGTTCCCATGTTTGTTTTACTCCTCCAAGTAAAAAATGTAAATGTCTTTTTTTTTCCCCCCTTACATCTTCTGTCTTTGCTTCTCTGTATTTCGCAGAGCATCTTGCCACCGAGCTGTGGCACCGCGGCAGCACCAGTCTGTGGGCATAACCCAGCCCTGCTCCTCTCAGGGTGCCAGCCTCAAACACCGCCCCACAGCCCGGGGGAGAAACGGTCGTCAGCGAGGGCTCTGGAGGGACTGAATTCCCACATGGCAGAGTCAGACACTGTCTGTTTTGGGAAGCGGGTGCCCGGGTGCCACCAGCTTGGGGCGCAGGACAGTCCCCCCCTCCTCGGCACCAATCCCAGCTGGAAATGGAGAACTGGAACCCCAGAGCAGGGCGATGTGGGGAGAAGCTGGGCTTGTTGGAAACCCATGAAAAACACTAACCACCCTCTGTTTGTCATCACTGCTCCCTCCCTTCGTTCCCCTTGCCTCTTTGAGGAAGAAAAGAGCCTTTCCCGTAGAACTCCCAGTCAGCCTACGAGCTTTATTGAGCTGGGAAAAAGCACCACCGCAGCTCATCCCCTCTGCGGCCACCCCTGGGCTTATCCTCGACTCTTTCTTGGACCAGACCCTTCCTGGAATCCTGCCCAGCACCGAGGCAGTGGGGCTTATGGTGACACCAGCACCAGCTGAGCAGTGGCCATTCACCACGTGGGCTGGTGGCTGGAGCTGGGCAGAGGCCCCAGCCCCACTTTGGCAGTGGCTCTGCTGCTGCTGCAGCTCAGAAGCAAAACCTTCCTCCAGCTGCACGATCCCGTAACCCACTGGGGACTGTCTGCAGCTGGGCACTCGTGTGTCCCACAGTTAAGAAACAATGGGCTTTCTGAAGTGATTTGTTTCCATAGATTTAGTGTCAGGTCTGAAAAGACACAGTTCAAATTATTGCTCCAAAGCATTGCCCTGACAAAGCACCTCAGAGAACTGTTCAGATAAACTTCCCTGCCTAAGCAGAAGGCTGGATGGAGACTTGTTCCTCCGGATCCTCTGGAAATGAGGAGAATGCCATGTGCATCCCCAGACCAGCACGATGGGGAGCTGGAGGTGCCACACGCAGGGGTGACAATGCTGCTCTACACGTACCCAAACTCTGCTCCGAGCGATGGCTCCTTGTTTCACCTCTCTGGAGGAGGTGCCATCCTGCAGCTCGAGCAAGAGAGCAGAGAGAGACCCAGGGCCCGGCTGACCTGGCAGACAGACAGCTAGCTGGGAAAAAAACAAACTCATTAACTGGAAAAAAAAATGTCCCAAACTGTCATGTTTAGGGGTCACAAGTGCTTTCAATCACAATCGCTTTCCATCCAAGCAGGAGAAGTGCACAGGACTCAAAGAGAGACCTGCTCATCGGCAAGGACAGCAAAAGGAAATCAATAAACGTCTGGGGCTCTATTAACTTGGGATGGAGCCCGTTGGCATCACCCTGCGGCCACCAGCAGAGACCACGGTGACCCAGAGCATCCCGCCCTTACCTGTGCTGGGTCCAGCAACCAACTCTGCTCAGCTCCCGGACACAGCAGGGAAATGGGAATGCCAAATCCAGGCCAGACTGTCCCTGCTTGGTCCCCAGGGTCACACCGCTCCTCGTAGCCAGGCTGGCCACTGCTAAACCAAACCAGAAGCCTTTTACAGAAGCATGTTTTCATGACCTCCCATTAAGTGCCATTGGCTCATCACACACTTTTGGTTTGTTTTTCCAAGCAAAATCTTCAAAAGCTCATGTTTTCATTCCAATATGAGCAAGAAAACTTTGCCAAATCTCCAGGACACATGAGGAATGGGAAAACTACAACCCCCAGGTTTTGAGCCAGTGCTACTTTTCACTTTCTTGAAGCATGACAAGAAACAGCTCCTAGTTTCTGGTTCTGAGAAAAAAAAAAAAGGATTTTTAACTTTGGCAGCTTTCCGTGTGGCTGAGCTGAATAACACATGACACAGCTCTGCGTAGTTACCACAGGAAAATGATGAATGAATACGAAATGGAAGGAGCAGTAGAAGTCATTTTCTCATGGCCTTGACAGGCAATGGAAGTTAAATAGATCTCAGACACCGCCACAAACCTCCATCCAGGTCTGCATACAGAGCAAAACAAGGGGTTTTAAATACATCTTTTATGAAGTGACAGGTGTAATCTAGACCAAAAAATGCCCTCTATATACATATATAAAAAAAATTCAGTTTCTCAAGCTGAAATCTCTAAGACTTTTGTGCTGTTTTGCTCTCTCCTCCTGTGACATCTGCGCTGGTTGCAGTTACGGTAAGCACAGAACACACTTTCCGTTAATAGAAGCAACAAAGAGCATATATGGAAGAACAACTCAATATATAGTAAGAGTAATTTATTGGTACCTCAAAAGAGCATGGGAAATTTTGGGCATACTGCTGGGGGGGTCCTCTCAATGAGAGCAATGCACTGGTTTGGTAATTTTGAATTTACAATCAGCTTGTTTCAGAGAGGCCCCTGAACCTTGAACAGTGAAGTGATGCACGTCCATCACATTAACCTGCAAAACTGCATTAGGAATAAAGTTACACCTTCCCCACGCTCAGTCCTGGAGATGTGCTGCGTGCTACCAATTTCACAGTTGTTTTGCACCTCTGGACTTCCCAGTCTGTAGGAAACCAGAAGGGAGTAGAAAAGAAAGCTTCCATCAGCAGGGGTGTGGGAGCAGAGGTGATTGGAGGGGAAAACCTTTTAGAAGCTGCTAAAAGATTTGTTTATAAAATCAGGAGGGTATTCTGGTTATAAAACCAGGCATTCACAGAGGACGATCTGCTGCCTAATCACGCTGCCATCTCTGTGCAGAGAAGCTGCCTGCTGCAGATTGCACTTCTCCATGGCAATGGGGTTTGCAATGCAGCAATCAAAAGATGAAGAAAAATGCTGCATCACCCTGCCTTTTACACTCTCTCCGTTATTTACTTACATCATGACTAATTTCTCTACTAGAAATGAAGTGATGAACGCTACCAGGCCAGAACTTCCCTCTTGCTGGAAATTGCTTCTCAGCCACCTGAAAAGAGAAATTTCAGAGAGAATGGCTTCTATTGCCCAATCCATCTTCAGAAAAGAAACCCACCGCCTAATCATTATTTATCTTACCTAGGCAAATGGTAACATCTGTCTGTTTTTTTCCTCATGCCGCAACGAAGAGATGACTGGGCACAAGAGACATTCATTACGAGGAAGGCTGCCAACATTTGGGGAAAACAAGAGAAAGAAACAAAAAAGTCACTAGCTGGGCAGCACTAACTGAGCTGTCGACACACACTCTCCAGGCAGCCTTGATCAGTCTGGTAGATTTGAACATAAGAAAGCTTTGTAGTTGCTTAAAAATACACTGAATTTGGTTTCTGAGTATTCAGAATACAGTATTCCCTGTTGTGAAATAACATGGGAATTTTCGGGGAGGAAGGAGAGATTAGACTTTTTTTTTTTTTTTTAATAGCAGAACACAAGCAGCTGCGTTCTGAGGAGGAATCAAAACCAATCTTTTTCTTCATAGATTTAGGGAAATCTAATTTTCAAAGGTGACTGTAGCCTTCAACGTGGGCAAGGTGCTGAGCGCAGTGCAGAGAGGAGGGAAATTCCCAGTGGGAATGGGGCAAATAGACATTTAGCTTTGAGCTCCTCAGCTGGGATGCACCAGTATCAACCAGACCACAAGAACTGCCTGCCTGATGGAGGGACCCCAAATTTGCCGTGGGGCAGCCCCAGCTCCTCTCTCCAGTCCCATTCCCACCAAAGGAGCTGCGTTTTGCTGTGGAGTTACAGGTAAGTGGCACAAACCTTTGAGAGCTCAGTCTTGGTGTCACCGTATTCTAGAGCCACAGAAAATTTGCTATCAGGACTGGTGAGAAAATTACAGATTTGAAGTGTTATGAAGAGGTTTACCAGTACAGCTGCAGCTGATTTTCATGGATGCAATTGTGCTAAAGCTCTCCACATTGACTCAGAAATTAGGAAACCAGCATCCAGGGCAGGGGAGCGGCAGTAAAAGCCCAGCACCATTATTGATAGCATCATTCCAGAGCAGAAACATATGGAAATTCCCAGAAGACAGCATGTGAAATTCAGATCAAAAACATGAGGTAATATTTGACTGGTAGTGAAGAAAGACCTTACCCAGTGCCTTTATAACAGCAAAGAGTTCATACAGTTAAATAAAACCCTCAAAGCAGCACTGCCGGGCTCGGCGTTCTGGAGACGCAGTTACCTCCTGGCAGCTCCTCCCGGCAGCTGCTCGTCTCACACTTGGCAGAAACTGTAACTTCCATTCTCATCTAGTTCTCTTTTTCAGAGTTCAGAAGCGTGCTCTTTTATTAAAAGTTAAAAGCCACGCATAAATTAGGTGCTTTTTCTTGTGAGGATGAGGCTGCTTTTAAACTGCAGGCATATGTTAAATTAGAAGGAAGTTAACTTCAGAAATCTTAGAGCAGTACGAAACCCTTGCCAGCGAGAGAGAATGATTTATTCATGCTCTGTGAGGAGTTCACGCAAGGAGGGGAGTCGTTCCCCTCCTTTCTCTCAGGCTGTGCAATCTGCCTTGACACTTGACCAGTCGAAAGTCCATTAAGAGGTGCTTCATTATTGATATTGTGAATTGATTTAAGATTAAATTAATTATACATGACCAGCCAAAAAACTATAGCAGCATGCCATAAGCACCTCTCCCAGCCAGTGTCCCCGCAGCTGCCTGCTCCCCAGGAACCACAGCAGCCGGCCAGGGAGTTAAATACACCTTAAATACTGTAAGCACCTTCCTGTAATGCTGCCATGTGTTGTGTTGGTTTTAATATAGAGGAGTAATCACATACGGAACTTTGCTCAATGCTTTGCAGTATTTTGGACCATTAGGCACAAAGACTCATGTAACAGCTGCTTTTTGCTTTTATGTTCAAGACATTTTTCCAAGTGGTTGGGGTTTGTCTGCGTGGACTTTTTTTTCTATTCTGAATCCATTATTTGCCCCCAGCTGAGATTAATAATAGTATTTTATCACACCACATGTACTCGCCAGCCTAGGGGAATACTCCCTGATTTGTTGTTTTTTCTCTTTTCTCCCATAAAATGCTTCATCAGTTCTGACAATGTAAAAAGTATATCAGAAGCCAAAATTGCAGTTAACACGTTATCGCACTTCCTACTCTCTAGGATGAAGTCTAAGTATTGATTCAGGCTATTTTTGTGATAGAAGATTTGCTTGAACTCCCGCTCAGGTCAAATGAAGGACCCCAAAGGACTCAGCTGGCCCAGGACCTAGTGAACAATTTGCAGCACGTTTCGTAACAGAACTAATTAAATTTTTAAGGTCAGGGCACATTTAGCAAGTACCTGTGCGCGTAGCAATCCATTTTCAGATAAAACCATGTATTAATAAGGATGTTGTTCATTCCATGCCGTGCCTCTGCAAAAGGAGCACATACATTGCATTTATTTGCATCCCTTTTCCTTTTCTGCAGAAAAATATGTTCGCCAATTTCAGTAAAACCTTCCACACACATCAGACTTAATTTGTTACCACCTTGTAACACAGTAATCCTGAAACTGACACAGGGCAGGGAGAGAGAAAGAGAGAGGCAATAACTGAGCAGTAAGGCCCCGGGGCCCCTCGGCCAGGCCAGGCGTGGGCTGCGGGCAAAGCCACCGGCCAGCTGAAAAATGAGTTTGTTAAAATCGGTGTGCAATAAACAGCCCCTATGATGTATGATTTATAAAGCACTCTTGAAAGGTCTTTTAATTTCTGAAAGCCCGTTCCAGAGGAAGAACTGTGCTGTGTGAGGGGCACAACGAGCCTTCAAGCCGAAAAGCTCTCAGCCAGGGCCAAGGGGCCTGTCAGGCATATTTGTGTTTTGTAACTGCAAGTATAAAGGGCTAATGAGAATAAGAGCAGTGCAGGCCAGAAAAGAGCAGAAGGGAGAATTTATAGCCCTTATGGTAAAGGATGAGCTGTGCAAGGAGAAGAAGAAGAACTAGGAAGGACGTAAAATGGAACGGCAGCAGAGAAGCGCCTGAACGGAGGCAGCGGCCGCCCTGGGTGAGGCTCCGCCGAAAGCCCCGGGGAACCCCGGACGCCAGACCCTCCTGCCTCCACACCGTCTTTAGTTAAAATTTCCCACTGTACCAGCTCCATTATTTTGCTCGAGAGAGAGAATGTTCTGGGAAATAATGACAGTAATGTCCTACACCTAACCCGGATCTGTTTACAATTCTACTAGAAATACTTTAATGGTTATTTCTGACAACCGGGTGGCTGAACAACTTTACCCGACACAGTTCCATACAAAGGGGTGGCAGGAGCAATGTTTTTGCTCAGAAGTGAGTGACCCCTATCTCCACACAACATCCTGCCCCGGCGTGTTCCTAGGGTTAATATCCCCAGTCCTGGTCAGGGTCGCGATTACACACAACCTGCCACGTCCTTGTGGAGCTTCCTTGTGGTTGCAAAAACAGATTTCTTCTGCATTACCTCCTGTAGATCATTAATCAAGAACTTCAATTTCAGCAGACTCTGCAGTAAAATAAATGGACAAATAAATTCCTTGTATCAATGAAAAGTGATTGATAACCACTTTTTGTTTCTATCCACAGTAATGGAAGAAGATGAAATTCATCTTTCTCCAAGTATTTTTTTTTTGCTAACATTATGAGGCAACTATATTGATAGCCACTTTCTACACTGAAAGTATAAATACAGAATAACTGAAAAAAAACCCGTTTTTAGAGTTCTTACTGGGTTTTCAGTGAATTTTTAAAATCCACATCTTTGAAATGATAAAATCACATTTCATGTTATTCTTCAATTTGGAACGTTTTCAAGGGACCAGTTCCATTTTTCTGTGCTTTCCACAGTCCATCAAGAAAACAGAGCAATGGCAAAGTTTTGTTCTGGATTTCAAAGGGACTGATTTTAATCTCCATTGCACCACCAATCTATACCTCAACAATTCCATTAATTTCCTTGTGTGTTTGTTTTCATTTCTGTCAGTATTCTACCTTGCCCACTTAAAGTTTTCTAGAGCAGAGAATATCACTTATGGGATTTCTGCAGCATCCAAAACATTGGGGCCCTAATCTACACACTAATACAGTGTAAATGGCTTACTTCCAAATATTTATTTTGTATTCACAATGAACAGAAGTTTTCAATAATGTAAAGACAACTGGGCTGATTAAAGACTAACTCCTGGGGAAGGACAAACGCTGCTTCTATCTTGAGGGATGCATTTGGAAATTATAGCTCCCTTTGACAGCTGTAAAGATACTGGAATCTATTATTCATCAATCAAGTTGTCATCATCTAGAAGATTAGATGGTGGCCCAAGAGACATAGCCAATATAAGTTTCTAAATTTCTCAAGAATAAGTAATAAAAATAAAGTCAAACTTAAGGCAGATTTGGTCAGGGAAGAGAAGAGGAGGGCATGGGGGGGGAGGCACAAGAGGGGCAAACACTCTCATCACCAGGACACTGCATCTCTGTGAGCAAGGCTTTATGCAGAAGTCCATAAAACAGTCTTCACAAGTAAAATTCGAAAAGCATGGTCTAAATAAAATTAATGTAATGTGAGTGCGAAGCGTGTTGAAAGCCACCAGCCAAAGAGGGGTTATCAGTGTCCCCTGTGAAGATGTGAGGAGGGATGAAGTGGAGACCCACAGCAGGCTCCTGCTCAGGTGCAGGGGCTGGAGCAGAGGAGACACTGGTGTAACTGGTGGATGGCAGCGAGCTGGGAGGGGTTGCAAGTGCTCTGGAGGACAGGACCAGAATTCAAAATGCTCTGGGTGATGGAGGAAGTGCTATGAAATCAGTAAGATGAAATGTAGTGAAGGCAGCTACAGAAAGTTATGATTAGAAAGGAGGAATCATCTGCAGAGACAGAAAAAGGAGAGCATCTGGCAAAGCAGCAGGAGAGGCTCCTCCGATGCCTGATTCCGAACCAGCAGTGAACTATCACCATCTCGCCTGCAGACAGGCTGGCCACGGGAGAAAGACCAGGAGGAGGCTTTTGGAGACCAGCTGCTTCAATAGGTCTGGAATAAATCCCCGACTGGCTGTCACCCAGGCGAGGCACCTTCATGACTGGGAATGTTGTATCAGTCCCTGCTGCTGACTGTGCCCAAAGACATCTCCCCACACTCAACACTGTTTTCTATTTACAAGAGAGGGAGAAACTGGGGAACCAGCAATTTGGGCGTGCTTGAACCAAACCACTCCCTGTGAGCTGGGGGCTCTCATGCACCCTCATGTCTTTTCCCCCAGTAGTCCATTGGGTGAGCCCAAAGTGGCCTCTGATATCTCCTTGTCCTAGATCAACCCCAGGTGCTCTCATTTAACAGTGGAACAGAGGAAAAGCAGGAAAGAAGACCATTAAAAAGGTGTACTTTTAGCCAACATGTAACAAAATCATTTCAGATCATTCACTGAGTGTCCTATTATCAGAACACGTACAGTCATCTCTCAGCCCTCGATATGGTTGAAATTATCTTACCTGTCCTCTCCATTATTCTTGGTGACAAGTGAACAGTATAAATGTCCCACAGCTCCAGGATAAATATACTTCCCATATAGATTAGGTTAGATGATATACTGCTAACAAACATAGCCATGAAAAGAAAATAGACGTGTTAATCTATAAAGATTTAGATGAAGGAAGAAGCCATCAATCTTTCAAGAGTTATCAGTTTGTTTTACTGTGTTACTACAGAGATTTCTTTTTAATCTATCTACCCTTGCTACTCAGGAGATTATGCATGAATTGCAGCTGGAACACATTTTTTTCCTAAAAAAGTGGAGATTTACCACAAAGGCATCCCTCTCCAAAGTATGGGAGAATGCCTTGACAAGGAAACTTTGTCCTCTGAAATTTCTACTTTCCTAATTAGTAAAACTCTTACTATGTATTTAGCAGTAGGAATAAAGGAGGAAAACAGACAAAAAAACATTCCAGGACTGCTATCAAAACAAATAAAAGTGTGGCTTCTGAAAAGCTGTGCCATATGTATTTATAAACACTTTGGTCTGGGTTTTGTTGTTCTTTGAGTGCTTCCTCTCTTCTTTCCTCTTTATCTTAGAAGACGTTTGTGGTTGCCCAAACCCACTCAACACTTTGTCATTCAGCTGGTACCGGGACAGGCTCTTCTCAGGCTGGGAATGAGAAACCCACATCAGCCTCTCAGTTCTTCCGGCTATCGCCTCAGCTCCAAGGCCACCAGCCACCGATGGAGAGTCTCAGCCCAGGCCACCGTCCCCAACCATGGGCTGAGCACCCCCTCACAAGCACAATCCCAGAGACACCAAGGGAAGCACTTGCACAGTCACCTCTGCTCTACACCAGCTGAAATTCGAGACAGCCAAATCAGCAGAAAACATAAAAGTGTTTTAAAAGCTATGAAGAAACCTCCTTTTCTTCAGGCTGCCCATACCGCTTTCAAGCCTAACAGAAATTTTAAACCCCTGGCATTTCATTAAGCTGAAAATAAGAAAAATTGGTGTGTTTGTGCAAAGATTGTCAACTGGCATGGCTAGTTCAGGGCTCAGCCCCAAAGGACACACAAAAAAAGGGACAATCCTCACTGTCCCCTTGGGCAGAGCATGGCAGCAGTCAAATGTTGCATGCCTGCCTGGAAAAACACACCAAAGTCAGTGTTGGATCAGGGTGGATCTGCAGGGAAGTTTAAGGAGGGGGAATTCAATTTCTGAATAGGAATCTGGCAGGACTATGGACTTTAACGGCTTCTAAAAAAGCAGAGCCATATCCCCATCAGCACAAAATACGAGGAGCTATTTCAGCCAGTCCTCACTCTGTGTGTGACCCCAGAATTCTATCAGCAAATCTCTAGCAAAAAGATTTTTTTTCTCTTTGCTGCTCTCAGTTCCATAAAGCCAGGCAGCTCTGCAAGGCCACTTTGGAGTCATCCACCACTAACTAAAGAATTAACCAAATTCTAGACAATTGGCACTCCTGACTGATGATGTCTTCTCTGGAAAGAGGCCAGTGTTAGATTCAGCCTGAGTTCACCATTTGGGGAAGAGAAAGTCACAGGAGACATTAACCGAGAATCTCACGTTGCCACTGGTGGGAAAGGATTCATTCTTTTTATTGCGTTATCTGCTTAAAATCTGCCTTTTTCTGCCTGTGTTAAGTAAGTGATAATTCACGTTAGGTTTTCTTCAGTGAATGAGATAGAAATGCCTTCCATTTCTACATAAATTAGAAGCATTTATATTCTAAACAACTGAATAGTTATTTGCTAAATTATAGTGATGTAGCTCTAGTCCAACTGATGTCAATAGTGATTACTTGTCGGTGTGATTAAGGGGTCACTCGCTAATGGCAACCAAGTCTCCCTTTGCAGAACATTGCTATAAATGTCCCACAGTGCTTTAAAAAGATGGCCAGGTTTCCACAGTAGCTCCCCACAAAATGCAAGGACGTCTCCCCAGTCCCTGCAGAATCCCCAGCCCTTGGACGTGCTCCCCCAGGTCCCTCCCTGGCACCTCATGGACCCAGCCCTGAGCACCTCTGGGACAGGGAGCATCATGTTGCCCCTCGGGAGGGGAAGGGGAGTGAATCCTGAATGCAGGATGAATTACATACCTTTGACTTTGGGCAGGACATCCATCCTGCAGTTCACAGGACGTCAGACTGCACGGGCACGTCTGACATATCTCTGCAGATGGAGCCCGTGGCATCCCAGGTCCCTGCTGGGGTATTTGTTCAGCATTGACTCATCGCAGAAAGTGCCATCTTCAGTCACAAACAATTCCTCACGGCATCACGAGGTTCCTATGAAATCTCTCATCCAAGTGCTGGCCAGCCTCCAACCAGCTTAGTTTGCAAGATCTGACAAGATCAAAGACTGAAGTGCAATAGCCCTGGGCAACAGAAAGTACAAAAATGTCAGTTCGGTGAATACTAATTCTACCTCAAAAAAAAAAGTTAGAAAAATAGGAAAAAAGCACCTACATACTCTAGGGCAACCCATAAATTACATGACTGTGCCAGAACACACGTGGGCATTAACTTACAGGGTGTGCTATATTGTTCTCCATCCCCTGAGTGTATAGACAGATATTTCTATCATTAGTACTCGCTGCCGGTGTTCTCCACAGCAACATATACAGGTTTGTCTCCCAGAAATTTCTGAATCCTCTCCTTTGTTATATCCTCATGAATAGATATGGAGGCTTCACTGAGGGTAAGTGAATGTCTCCAAGAATCTCAGTATAAGATCCCATCCTCCTGGAAACTATTTAGATGTAGAATATTAAGCTTCTGTCTAAAAAAAATGGCTGGTGTATTCAGATACTGCTGAATAAGCTCCTGTAGCTCTGAATAATGTATCGCTCTTGCCTAGACTGGGACACAAAATTCCCTCTGATTCCCATGCTTTGAACTGCTGATTTAAACGTTTGCACCTTTTCTTTACACAAGAGCAATTGTAATGTTAAACAATAAATATAACAATCCCTTTAGACAGTGCCTTGATATTCTCCAGCGGGAATAACAGGGAAAGATAACTGGAATAATATGGAGGGATAACTGGAGTAACCCAGGAATAGCGGGAAGGCATCAGGACCAAGCTGCTTTCTGCTGCAGAAGAGATGGCTGTATTTTCAAACACCACCGGGTTTTAAGAGCCGTTGAGTAAAGCCATAGGTCAATTCTTCATCCACAAACAACACCAAGAGGCTTGTGCCTGGACGAGCTGTTTCCCTCTCTGTGTGACAGCCCCAGATGGCACCACACGAACCATGGGCCAATGAGCCCCCCAGGCCAGCCTGGGAGCCAGGAGACAAGCAGGCACTCAGTTCCATTGCGACTCCCTTGCTTATTAGGAGAGCTGTTGCAAACAACACTAATTGCTTCACAGCATTTAACGTTTTCTAACAGATTAGATACTCCACTGATAATAATGAGTTGACAACTGGGTTCTGAATCTTTCTGTTGTCCCAGTGCACAGAAGACGTGGCCAAGAGCAGCAGTTATTGGCTCCCACTCGGGAAACACACGGTCCCAGGGTGGTAAATAGACACAAAAAGGGCTGTTCCTCCAAACACCAGGATTCAGTGCTTTTACTAGACAGGACTGACATCAGCACAACTTACCAAACTGATGGCCTAGAGCACCTCAGTTTGTCTATTGGCTTTTAAATCCACTTTATAATATAACATGACTCCTGCTAAGGCTGCTAACCTGGTTAGCACACTTCCCTCACTTCAGCTGCTGAATATAAATGATGTTTCGCTTAGTTCTTTCCCCTTCATTTACCAAGGAAAAAAAAAATCCCTTGTAACTTGAAGGAACTTAATAACAGGCAGAGAGTGGATGAATCTTCACACCTTTAAGTATTCGTTTAACAAAATAAAGACCAATTAGATCTGCCAATTTGCTCTGTAATTCTGTCTTTGGGGAGCCAGCAATAAGTAGATGTGACGAAATGGGTTCCTTGCTGAAGACGAGCTCTTGTGGTACTAATGCACAGCTGAGGTACAGAAAGGGACCTTCAAACAGGCCGTGAAGGCAGGTGGTGCAAAAAATACAGAAAAAGGTTTCAGTCTTGCTTAGGGAAACCTGAAATGTATTGTTCCTCACGCCAAGGGAGCTTTTCTGGGGAGAAAACTCTTGAGGAGCAGTCTTCTGTAAGAAGGAAAAACAATAGTTATTTACTTACACATTTCAGCACGTTAAAGCTGTTTTGGTGGCATGTGGGATTCTAGAAAGCTTTTCCATACTGGACACTTTGAGACAGTCCCAGTCAACTCCAGAATTCAATTTACAAAAGTTATTAGGATGCCTGTGTATCATTAAGGACCACTTGACTGTAGAGTCATCCCATTAGAGAGTAAGTTGGATGAAGTAACAAGCAACCTGTTCAAAAGCTTACGGCAAGATGAATCAACAAGGAGCATAATGAAGTGATAAGCAATTTCCCCGCATTTTCAGAGAGCTGTGAATACCACCCCATTAGCAAGCAGATGGACTTCATCCTCCAGCAGGTCCCTTTCATCCCTTGGTTCAGCGGGTCCCTTGCAGTGGGGCTGGTCTTGATGCTCTTCAGCTCCCAGCAGCCGGAGGCGGTGGATGGCTTTCACCGCTTTGCTTTCCACCCCTGAGCTGTGCGCACCTTCAGATGACAAGCCTCTTGCTGGAGACCTCACATCACTGTGTAAAGTCACTCCAACTTGTTGCCAGAGCCATACTCCAGCTTCATGATGGCAGTAAGTGCCTTTGAAGCCTTCCACAGCCTTCTAGTCAATACCATTCTCATCACCGCCAAGTCAAGTTAATAAGCACAGTTCATCAGCCCTGTCCCTTTGACTGCTTCTTTCCTGAAGGGGAATATAATACATTTAACATGTCAGATATTTAAAGACTCCTTTCATGTGCAGCCTCAGCTCATCGCTAATAAAATACATTTTACTCTGCTGGTTTGTTCCCTGTGTGCTACATGCTGTATTGAATTTAAGATACAGCTTCTCATCGCATTTTTTTAGTGGGAAAAAGTCATCTGAAGATTCATTAAAGCCTTCCGGACTGCCAGTTGCCCTGTGTCAGATGCCATTACCCAAACTCTACACCAAAGAGCAGAAAGTGCAGGCAGAATACACTGGCAGGACCCGTGTGAGGATGCCCTGTGTCTGGAGCAGAGGCAGTTCTTCAGATCCCCTCCACAGGATGGACTTCTCCCACCGCCTCCTTTCCAGCAAGGCAGAGAGCGAGAGACTCGACCCACAGGGGACAGAGGGTGCGTGGCAGGGACAGCACCAAGCACAGGCTTCCAAGACCAAACTGATCCCATCTCTCCTGCTTTTCCAAGAAGAATTGCAGCCTGAGACAAAAGCATCGCTCACTGGCCTTTGGTCTTTGCCTCAGAGAAGTTTTTTTAGACAGACACAAACTTTGGGAGGTTTGTCCTAAGCAAAATGAACGTCATTCATCACCTTTGGAGAAACACCAATCACTAAAAGTTAATGCCTCCCAAAGCTTCACAATTGCAAATTCCTTTCTAATATAAAGTTAAAAACAGCCTCTGAAATGCAAATAACCCAGCAACCTACACAGGATGATTTATGCCATGCCATCTTTTTCATGCAAATAAATTAAAAGAAGAAAATGTAATTTAGGGTGAACTGCATTGTATAATAAAATAAAAGAGTGACGTTAGGTCTACAAAACTCTGAGTGCAATGTGTTGCTGCCATTGCTGCTGGAGGTTTAACCTTCCCAAAGATGGAGAAAAAGATTCTGATTTATTTAGTTTGATTTTGTATACAAATCATTTTATGGCTTAAGGCACGTCAGGAAAAGACACTTATTTTAATTTTTCTTTATGGTGGTGTCATTTCAAGGGAAGGCAGAGAGTTGGATTCTCAGTTAACGTTTGAAACGGCAAAGGAGAATTAAGAACCTCCTGTGAGAGCAAGCCAAGACTGATGCAAATCCCTGCAGGAGGCCAGGGAGTGTGGGGTGTTCCTCCCACCCCAGAATTCCCACACCAGGGGTATCAGCAGGGTTAGATCGTTTCCAGTAAGAAACCATTAGAAATGCAACCTCAGAACAGGAAAAGTGTTTTGAACAAACGACAACTGAAAGGTGCAACAAAAGGTACACACTTGAAAAGTCAACAGCAACAAAAAATAACATTGTTAAGGGGGTCTACAAGAAAGGTGGGAACAACTCTATCAGGGAGGAGAGGGAGTGATGGGACAAGAGGTAATGATTTGACACTGAAAGAGAGGAGATTGAGATGAGATGTGGGGAAGAACTTCTTTGCTGCGAGGGTGGTGAGAGCCTGGCCCAGGTTGCCCAGAGAAGCTGTGGCTGCCCCATCCCTGGAGGGGTTCAAGGGCAGGTTGGAGGGGGCTTGGAGCAACCTGGTCTGGTGGGAGGTGTCCCTGCCCAGGGCAGGGGGTGGCACTGGGGGGGCTTTGAGGTCCCTTCCAACCCAAACCATTCTGTGATTCCATGATTATACAGAGGTCAACACTCTATAACTCTTTGTTGCAGTACTATTAATGACAGCAGAGAAGACGGCTTTTTCTGCATGGGCTGCTGGAGATCAAACTGTAATGGGGAGGTCGGGGAATGTGGGGGAGCTATGTGGAACCCCCTGCCCTGGGCAGAAACCAGGGCGAGTGTGGACAGAGTTCTGGCTCCTCTGGTGGGCTCCCTCAACCAACGTAACCGCAGCTCCCTGCCTGTTACCTTATGGTTAATGTTAACATTGGGATTTTTCTTCTGCTCTATTAAACTTTATCAAACGGAGGGGAAAAAATCTATTCTGATAAACTGAGCGGATATGATTGAGCCAGATGGGGTAATCGTACTCCATTCAGCACAGCTCCCCGGCAGCAGCTCGCCCTTGCAGCTGGGCTGGCTGCTCCGCTATACAGCTCACTTTAGACTGGAAGCTAAATGGGAAAGAACTTATAGATTTGTTTACTATTGCTCTGCAGCAAGTCAGGGGCGGAATAAAAGTGCCCTGCTATAAATAACATCAGGAAGGGGATGTCAGTCCTCGCACAAGGAGGAATGCTAAGGCTTTCTCAAAGGGATGACTTGCAGAGTGCGTAAATCTGAGCCAAGTGATGCTACTCTGAGCCCTGCTAATAGCAAAGAGCTCGTCCCAAGCTGTTGGGCTGTCACCAGCCGCTGCCAGCTCAAGGACACCCTGTTCGAGCCACGTCGCCTCCCATCAGCAGGGACAGGGCTGCCAGAAGCTGAGCCTGACAGACAGCTTGTGCGCGGGGCCAGGAAGGGCTCTGTGGTCTCGTGTCCACATAAATTGCCGCTGGCAGCTTATAAAACTCAAGGATGGATCTACAAGGCTCTCTGAAATTCATTTTAAATCACAAACTTCATCCAAGTGAAGACATGGGCCTTATTTTTATTTTTATTAATATTAACAGCAGTAAGAAAAAACTATACTATTAAAAAGCAACAGCTACTTATAAACGTACAGATCTTTTCTAAATCAGGGTCATTTCTCCTGGTAATGGTAAGCCCCTGTCAGGTAATCATAATCCTTACAGAAAAATGCTTTGCCTTCACTGCTGTCCTCCAAGACAGTAAATCTGAAACAATCTGTCTGCTTCTTAAAATATAATTCCTCTTTACTAGAGCTGATCTTCTAAAATGGGCTGGAGGACATGTCTTCTCATTCCTTCTTTTTCTCCACATTTTCATTGGCAAAGCCTCAAATCTGCTTAGGGTTGTTTTGTTCATCTCCCAGTATGCACGTTTCTGCAGGAAGGGGAAGTCTTCAAACAGAAAAATATCATAAGCATCAGCCAGGGACTGCAAAATCCCAAGCTCCAATTTGAATTCTACCAAAGAGACAATGTGTGGCCTTGGGAAAAATCACCTCTCCTCCCTGCAGGCTCTCCATCTGTTTCTCACTAATAAAATGGGATTATAATACTGCCCCATCCCAAAGGGCAGGTAAAACTTCGAAGGTGAAAATTGTGTTACAACCATGATACATTATTACAACAGAGGAAAAACCCTTTCAGGCCTCTTTTCTCTTCTATTCAGTGCAAAGCAGCCACATTTCAAAATGAAAGCTGTGGACCAGCTTTTCCATTTGCACAGATTTCTTTCAGCAGGCGGCAGATTAAAGCTGAGAGAATAATCCATAGCAATTAATTTATTCAATGACTTTAGCCTCATTTTCTGTTCACAAAATGTCTGCAAGCCACTTACCTTTTTTTTTTTCCTTGGTTTACTCATTATTCACAATTATTGCAGTGTAACTCTTGGTCTGTAAATTACTCTTGAACAATTAGCTGAGCGTATTTTAGAAGCTATTTGGGTTAGTTTCAATTTAATACACAGGGCATATTGTCTCTTCCTTCTCTACTCACCATGAAGAATAAGAAGAAAGGGAAGAGATGTGGCCGCGATCCAAACAGCCGCATTCACCAACTGTGCCCAGAAACACCCTGGTTGCTCTCCTGCAACAGAGACAATGAACTCAGCAGAGAGTTCCCCGTACGCTGCTCCCGACATGGGGCCATCTCCATCCCTCGGTGGGCCAAGACATCCTCTTTAGAAACACGCCTCCAGAAAAAATGCATTTTTTGGAGAAATCAAGCATTTTTTTGGTGTCTCTATCGTTTTAAGTGTATGCTTTGGCAAGCATTTCCATCAGCATAGAGAATTACTGCAATGTTAACAACTTTCCTTTCATTTTAGCCAAAAAAAAGGAATCCTTCAAGGTATGTGAGAGAGGACCCCGAGAAGAGGTATTTTAACAAAAAACGGATGGTGTTACAGGTGGGTGAAGGAGATGCAGGCAAACTCCATGCACGTTACCACTAGATTGGCTTCATATAGGTTCAGAGATATTTTAGCATTTTCATGTGGTATTGGCTTAGCAAATAAATAAATTACAAAGTGCAAAAAAAGCTTCTGGAAAATGCATTAAGGCAATTTGCAAATAATTGCAGTGAGTTGGGCTATTATGACTTTGACTTCTGAAGTATAAAATCTCCCAGAGATAATGCTGATAATCATATCGAAAATAGTTGCCACCCTTTAATCTTCTAAGACAAAACAGAGATCATTGGGAATTTGGGGCCCTATCACTCTAATTGAACATCTGACAGGAAAGTAATTAGAGTGGAAGGCGAAGGGGTCACCTGGTTGCCCATGCAGAATCCATCAGCTTCCGCTTGCCATCGCGCGGGGCAGCTAGTTCATCTCCCACACAGGTTTCTCATTTAAATAGCTCCATTGCCAATAAAAAGGCTGTCAGACAGACTATTTCCAGAACAGATTTGGATCTGGGTAACTCGCACCGGGCATGTAAAGATTCACCATTCATTATAAAGGCAGCTCAGGAAAAATGGCACCAAAACACTGGAACAGAAGTCATTTGCTGACAATTCTGTTAAGATGCAGGGTAGCTACCTGGAGTTTCATTTTTCTACAGACAGCAGAAATACATCAAAAATGGGCTGTGCAGAGGAACACCGCCATTTCCAGCACAAATCTCTTTCTGCCCACCCCCAGCTCCCTCTTCTCAAAGTGCAGCCTGGTTTTATTGCCCATTTATCTCACCGGTTCAGGTAGGCAGCCAGGACGCGGTGACTGCTGCCAGGGAGGGGGGCGACGCTCCAGCCCCTGCACCGCATCCTCCAGGACACCCCCAGCCACTTCTGCAGGGATGGCATTGCTCACAGGGAGGTCTCTGCCCCAGCGATGGCCTGGAGGTATGAGAAGGTCCATGAGAAAGAAAACTGCAGCAAGGCTTCTCCGTGGGCAGAAAAGAGAGAGGGGAAAACCAGGAACTGCTGCTGTTGCACTAAGGGAAGCTGCTCAGAGCAGCTTTAATTCAAGAGCCTTGGAATTAAACGGAAAAAATCCCACTGGCTTCAGAAAAGAAAGAAATCAGACTAAATCCACTACAACCTTTCAGAGCTGAGTGGGTATCTGTCAGTGTGACAGGGATGTGCAGAGAAATCAAAAGATCATCCATTAACTTCATTCAGCAGCTGCCATCAGATGGTTGAAGAGAAAAGTAAATACCAAGTGACTTTAATTACTGAGAAGTGTGAAGGCAATTTCATCCATGATGCCTATCTTTGGGAAATAATTTGGGGTTTTTTCAGTTGAAATGCCTGTATCCCATTATGTGTTCTCAACACACGACTATATTTCAACCGGGCTATTTAATAAGGATATTTCCTCTGCTTTTCATGTATTCTTTTTAGGTTTTATTCCAGGATGTATTAGGGAAGCTCTTAGAGGCTGCTACCTACTTTTCTTGTTTAATGGATGAACCCAGCTCCCACAGAGAGTGGCAAAATATTCTCTACCTCAGGATACAAGACTCTGAGCAACCTGGTCCAGAGGAAGGTGTGCCTGCCCAAGGCAGAGAGGTTGGAATGGAGGATCCTTGAAGGTTCCTCCCAACCCAAAGCACTCTGTGATTCTATACTTGTGATTCTATACACATATGTATACACAGATATATATATACATATCTGTGATTCTATATTGACTCTATACATCTGAATAAAATGGTTTGGCAAAGGTGGCTCTCATTTCCATTGTAAACTTTAAGAAAACAAAGGACAGACCCCAGGTCCCACCTCCTGCTTTGTGCTGTGTTTGGAGGAACAAGTTGGCACTCAGCACAGGTATGACAGACCCCACCAGGGACACAGGAGTAAGGAAGGGCTGGAGCAGCCTCAAACCAGGACATGGGGACATCCATCCCTGCCGAGCTCCATCCCACTGTAACTCACCCCACTGGTCTCCAGAAATCCCTTGTTTCCAGCCTCCTTGCAGGCATTCAGCTGATGCTGTTTAACTTTGACTCGTTGCTCAGGGCTAACAATAAAAAAGCTTCCCTGTATTTTCAGAGCTCTGGATGAGGTATAAAAACAAATTACCTAGAAAAAGAAGTACTTTGAGAAAGTGAACTACAGTAATTGAAAAATAAGTTTGGTGCTCAGCCAGTGTAACATTTGGATTTTGAAATAAAAATTATCCCTAATATGAGGGTTAAGCTCATATCAAAAAAATATTTTTCTCCTTCAGATCATCTAAGAAGAATGTTAAAAGAAAACAGAAGAAGACCCAAGCCACACCATGCAGGGGAAGTGCAATGCAATATGAATTACTCTTTCCCAAATCTGTTTTCTATAACTGATTTAATGACATACTTGGATACAAGTCTCAATAAGCAAAACAGTGAGATTTTCTGTCTTTACTTGTGATGAGATATTTTTCAGTTAAGTATTCTAAAAGTCTCTCCAATTTGCAACCAAGTATGTAAGACTACACATTCCTTAGTGCAGGCAATAAAACTCCTGCAATTATAAGAGGAAATACATAAATATGAAGACAGTGACAACGATAAGCATTTCACCATGCAGATATTTCCCCAGCTGTTCCCTAGAGCCCTCCAACTGCCCTGCCACAGCATGGCCTGTGGTTAATTCCGAGCATTAATTCCTTTTATTTCCACCCTGGTTAACCCAGCAAATCAATCGAGCTCATCTAGTCCCCAGCCTGGGAACCTGCCGTGGTCTGTAACTTGGATCCAAGGCCACACTAGTTCTTCCGTCCTGTCCATCTTCCACCCAGTGTCTATAAATTTCACAAGCACTGAAAATTCCCACTTTCCACTCCAGAAATTGATTCTTAACTGTGTCTCCAGACTAGCGAAGAGCATGGTACCCCCCAGCCCATTGTTCTCTTGGTGACACCCCAAGACTATGAGAGGCAGAATACACAGGTTTGTATCCATTTGCCAGAGCTCCTGTGCCAGTGGATCTCACAGACTGTCCCTGCCACCTTAGTGGATGGAGGTGTCACTGGGTTGCATGGAGAGCTGGCCCCCTTCCTGCAAGAGGTGCAGGAACTCCATGGAGATACTCCAGGAACTAAGAACCTGAAGAGCTCTCCGCAGATCTAAGTCATTCCTGTCATCTCCACACAGTTAGATTTTGCTTTTCCTTTATATCTAACCCTGATCACAGGGTTTTGTAAATTTACTTTTTCTTAGTATCATCCCATTACTCCTAACAATCCTGCCCATGACATGCTGAACAGCTCTTCCAGTCCTTGATATTTTTAACCTTGAAACATTCATAAAGAGTTATGCTTGCCCTTAAGTCATCATTTAGCCAGGCTATACATATTTAATTCTTTAATCTTTCCTCATAAATCCTATCCTAGCTTTAATCATTTTAGCTGTTCTTTGAATCATCTCCATCTCCCCAGAACTGGTGTGATGAGCAGAGCCCCCAGCACAGCTGACAGGAGATGTGCATTGAGAGACAACCACAATTGCTCTGCTCTGCAACTTAATGCCTGTAATCCATAATTATGTTGTACTTTCATTCAACTATCAGTCTTAGAACGAGAATTTAACCTACCATTAAAATCGCTTTTGAGGTTTGTGTTTCCCATGTGATGCTCCTCCGTTATATGGATTTGATTTATGTCCTCCATACTTCAGCTCCAGGAAACAGCTGTGAGGGGCCTCTCCCTCCTTGCACCCTCCAGAACACATAGCTGATGGGAGAGCTTCTCTGTAGGGGTGGCCAACACTTCTGTGCAAGAGTCAGATCAAGATGATGAATTTTAGCTCACTTCTGCTAAATATCTTCAGGTTTTTTTCCCCAAAAGGATGATAAACTTTGGCTGCTTCAGTTCTTTGGCAGTCAAGTCACAGCACCAAATTTGTTGTGCCTTCCCATGGCCAGGGACTGGCCAAGGCTTTTAAACGTGGTGTCTAAAGAGCTGACGAGCCTCATGCTGTTCTAGAAGAAGGAAAGGCTGCAGATTTTGACAGACAGGCAGATAGGTGGATACAGCCATAAATACATTTAATTATGCAATGTCACATTTCTGAGTTTTTCACTCTGTTCTCCTGCCTTTTTGGAATAACAAGAATAAATTTGAAAACTTGAGATAAATTACAATACAGGACCAAATCTATTCATTTGGACTATTCAAACGGATGATTTATTCTTCAACAGGTGTGGTCTTAACTGTGCATTACAGCTCAAGTGACGCTACTAAAACCCTACACCAATCACCGCTGTGTTGAAAATTAGCCAGTATGGAGCCAATAGCTGCACGATATTATTCGTTAATATATATGATGGATACAGCAGCTCAACTTTATCTGTGATCAAACACAATACCTAATATGAGTATTTAGGAGTTTGCTTTTAAGCTCTATTTTTATGGGGATTTTTTTTACTAAACAAGTCAGATCTTATGCTGGGTCATCAGGAAAGCCATTAAACTTCACATCTGAAACTAAAATAGAACCGATAAATGTTCCTCTCAAAGTCAGCTTATCTCACAAGACCCAAGGCAGAAAACTTGAAAATGCAAAAAGCTGATAAGCTGCAAAAAAAAAACCTAAGTCAAGAAATATTTTTTATCTAAAGAATACATGATCAGAATAAAAAGTCTTTATTCATTTACTAATAAGTGTTTTTACAACCAGGAAATTAGGCAGGATGGTCTCTCTCAGTCAAGGCCCTGAAGACCTACAATCAGTGAGTCAGACTTGCCAGATGTGCTCTAGTACGTACTGATACATTCATTTATACTCATCCTAAAGCAAATTTACCAACGGTAGCAGCACAACTGATTTCAGGACATAAGCAAAAATCCACAGATTAGTAATTCTGTTGAGAAGGCTACAGAGCTGAGCCGGGCATGAGGCACTCACGCCTCAGAGGCAGCGCTCACAAGGAGTGGCTGTGGGGACACAGATGCCTTTCAGAAGAGCGTGGAGAACTTTTCCCACAAGGTAATGATCAGGTCAAAACCCTGCTGAATCAGATTTCCCAGCGACAGACATTGATCTGTATGACATTATTAAACTTGTGAACGACTCACTGCTGCCAGGTACAATATATCAATATTCATTAAGATGCTTTTCTTTTTGTCTTGTGTTTGCCAGAATGGTTTTACCTATAGCCATAAAGTACAACAGGACACTTGTGAGGTGAGGAAGGAGATCTACCACCCGTTGTTCGAACCAGAGCAGCAATACCTGTCACAGCAGAATTTGAAGGACCAAAAGGCTCCATCTTAAAAATCCAGTACAGTTAAAAATCTCCAGTACCTTTCAGGGAACTTTAAAAGCCTTCCCACCCAATGGCCTGCTGTAGGCCAGGGGCTCGGAGGGCAGCAGGCCATTTTTATGGGTTTCTAAACCTTCACAGGACTAATTATTTCACACATTTGCCAACGTCTAACTCCCCATCTACCACTGGAGTGCCGGCCAAACACATAGTCAGTCCTGCAAACCCAGGTCCAGACCTCACCCCAGCACTCAGCGGTACTGGGTTCCTCTCACGACTGTTGAACATTCCTTGGACCCATGGGTTCAACACAGCCCCTGTCCTCAGCCCCAGGAGGAGATGGGGGATTATGGAGGGGTGAGTAAGGGTCCACGGGCTGGGTCCACCCACCTGAGACCTGCTCAACCCAACCAGTCTGGAGCTGAGCTGGCACCGGTCACACCAGGAATCAACAGATTTTTTCCTGGGCTTAACTGCCACAAGCAAGAGGACAAAAGCCTGTACCTTCAAATCTCACTATGATACGATTTATATGATTTTCCCTTTTACCTCATGTTTAAAAAAAGTGATAGAGATGTTATTAAGCAGAATTAAAGAAGACTCACCTTATGTATCTTCATGTATCTTATTAATCTTTTATATCAAGTTCACAGGAAAATGAATAAAGGTTTTTAATAAGAAGGGGATAAGATCTTGTGAAGCGATAGCTCTTATGAATTGCTGCTGTTGTCTCTGGCTCAGAACTTTGACACTGGCAAAGCAGAAGAATGCACACGGTGAAGAACGTCGATTTTACAAACATGCAATTTATCACATGACACAAATCAGCTAAATGACATGAAAATACATCTGGAGACTTCATAATGTCACCGTACATTCCTGATAGGATTTGACAGATACCAGCTGAAGAGCTGCCTCAAGCTGCACAGAACACTATTATGGGGTAAGATTATTCTATCATGTTAATGCCAGCTATTTTCTCATCTCTTAGGGGGTTTCTTTCCTTCTAATTTTACAACTGTTAAACTATTGATATGCTTTCTGCTATTCTTGTTAGAATTGCATGCCATTCTCAAATCTAAGTACATCCTCATCATACATCAAGGGAGAGATTGAAGAATTCCTGTTCAATTAGGTCCAACGAAAGGATGGGAAGGAAAATAAGGTGAAGCAAACTCTTGGTATTTGGTTGTCTTTAATTTGGAGACAGTGAGCATGAAGCTTCTCTTGTGCTTCACTCTCCACTCGTTCTGAATCTTGTCGCCTACCTTGCCTCCTGCGTGGGATCCCCTTCTCTCAGGTCAAACTCGCGGGAGTGAGTTGGGTTTTAGCACTGTATTGATGTATCTTCCAAGGACTCACACTCCTGCTGGAACCACCAGGGTTTTCAGCAGCTCCTCAAACCTCCCAGTATTTTGCCGTAGCATCCAAGACATTTAGAACCTCATCAGACAAGCACGAAGAGCCCTGGACCTGCTCCCAGGGACTCGTGTAACCCTGCTGTCGCTTGTGCTGGCATCAGGGAAAGCTGGACCTGGAGCAGTCGGTGATATGGACTGTCCATTGCAGCCTCTCCTCAGGGCTCACTCAGGGTTTAACACAGCAGAATTCAAAAGGCTTTTGAAAAGATATAAAATTATCATTTCCCTAGTAAACACTGCATTGGTTTCTGATGCAAAAATGTTCTGATGAAGGATGCTGCTGCAACCAAAACCCACTTTAAGTGAGCCTCCAAGTAGCATCACTTCAAGAATGTTCTTGGGAGGGAGTCTCGTATTTTCCTGATTTTTTCCCCTCTTCTCCTTCTGCATTGTCTCTTTATTACTATTTTGCTATTCCCACCTTATCCATATTTCTTTGTGTTACAACATCCACAAGCTTCATTTCCATACTTCATCCAAATGTACTAATTACATCTAATTTACTAATTTGGATACTCCAACTGCTATTCGGCAGGTATACAAGTGACTGGAGAATCAGGACATTGAACTGCACCTCCTTTCTCCCCTACCCTGTATGTATTTGTCACATACAAGACACAGTCCATGCACTTGGAAGGGCTGAGACCAGCCGTGTCCCAGCAGACGTGGTGGTACCCAAGAGCAAAGACTCAACGAGCATCCCTCAATTCAGTAACATCTGAGCTCAGTGTGAAGCAGCACAATGCAAACCATTAGGGACAAATAACCCCTAATACCATCAGTTACGCTACACTAAACTCATCCACTTGTTTTCCCACTTTTTTGAAGCAGCAGCATATGCAGTTGTGCATGTTGTGGGCTAAAAGCTGATGTTCAGGGCACCGGGCAGAGGGGGACGTGGACACCAGGTGCCTCTGCCTTCTGCAGGGACCCACAAAGAACACCCTGCCCTGTCCCCAAGACACAAGGAGGCTGTTCAAGTACGTGTGATGTGCTCCAAGACAAGACTGCGCCCTGGTTTCAAGAGATAATAGAATTATTAACATTATCCCAATTTAAATCAGGGAAAAAATCCAAAATTTTCTCTTGCCGCTTTTGTTCGGTTTCATCACACAGAAAGACCTCGAGATTTTTAAAAGCTTGACCTATTTTTTTATCATTAGTATCAAACTTGATCCACAGCAGATGAAGTCAAATGAAAGAAATTTACACTAATTTCTGATTTGCTTAACAGCGCGTTCAGCTCACCCCAAATGCCATCAGCCTAATTTTCCTAATAGTACTTTTTCCTGCAAATTGCTTTAAAATAATGAGGAGCTGAAATAAAACCTTTCCCTTGAAGAGAAAAATTGGTATAAATAGAGATTTAATTGTGCATGTTAATTGTTTTTAGCAGCACACTTAATGTCAAAGCAACTATTAGCTGATAAAATCTAAAATTTGGAAAAGGGAGTCAGCAAAAACAAAAAAACTTACAAAACTCAAGAATCTTTATAAAGCTTATTCTCTATGCTCGACACTAAGCTAAACTAAACTAAGGGGGGAAAAGCCAGGGCTGGATTTTTCTATGTTTACATTGCATTTTGCCTTACTTAAGTTGCTTTGGGAGAAAATGAAACTTCATATCATATAATTCTAACTGGTAACTGTTGAGATGATTAAATGAAGTCTCCAAAGAGCTGCTGTGGATGGAACAGCTCAGGACTTCATTGGATGAGCCATGCTTCTCACACCTCATGCAACCCAGAGAGAGGTCCCTGGGTGAGAGGCCACTTCAAGGCGGCCTTCAAGGCAATAAATTCAAATATATGTTGGATATATTGGAAGGACAAGGAAAACAGGGAAGGATGAGGGATGGAGGGTGCTGTGCCTCCAGCAGCCCATCACCACTGATGCAGGACTGGTCACTGAACCTCTTGGCTAGGCTTTCCTCCTCCAGCTCTGGTATCTGCGGCCTTCCAAGGAAAATGGTGACAAACGTGGAACAAGGTGTCTCTTCCCACCAAGCCCACACTTGCTGTCACACACAGGAACCTGGGGCTGTCAGCCCAACTTCCTCCTCCTGCATGGGAAGGGGTTTTCTGCAGGGAAGGCTCCCAGGGCCACATCTTTGGTGGCCCTTTGCCGTGCTCATTGCTTGGCCTGAGCTTGCTCCCCTAATTAATGCCTCCACACCAGCTCCGAGAACTCCAGATGACAAGTGCTCCTTGAGATTTGACAAATAACTCACCTTCCAGCTACTCCCTTATCCCACCCTCTACGCGAAGCAGAAGAGATGGCTTTGGCATGTTTTGAAGCAAGTGAATAACCAGCATGGCTCCTATTTGTATCGTCTAAAGTTTAATTCAGCTTGATGTCAGGCTGAACTGGGCTAACATAAAACCAAAAATAGCTGCTCCTGATATCAGAATTGTTCACTAATTTTGCCACAAGCCAACATCTGTTTTTATTAGGAACTCACAGGAGTAATTTATCTAAATGAAATTGCAACACAAAGTTAGTATTATGCAGCTGGGCCTGGTGCTTTTGCTGTTTTGAATCTTTACGCAGCTTTCAAAGCCAAATATAGAAATGCCAAACGTGCCCTGAACTTTCCTTGTGTCACTCGCTGAACGTGTCAAACCTTGTCAGAGGAACAGACCCTGCCTTTTCCATCCAGGCAGCGGAGGACAGACAAGCAGGACCCTGCTCCTCTTTAGCCCTTGGATACACACCGCATCAGGCATCCCTTGACTGGTGAAACCCACCAGAAGAGATGGGGCATCTTTCCGAAGGCATCATCCAACAGCCGCATTTTGGTTTTTGGTTAAAAAAAACAGTAACTAGAAAAGACACATCAAACCCCAGATGAAGGGTTTGGAGAGAAGGAGCGTTTTTCCCACACAAAGGGGTTTTCAGAACCAGTGAAGTCACCTGGAAAATGAACAAGAACATTTCATACCTTGGCGTATTTTGTAAATCGTATTCTAGATCATGAGTCAGCCCTATCAGCGACACGATGCCAAAAACATAGTCTATCTTCCTGCGTTCCCAGGGTCTGGCTCTCCCCATCTCTGGCTCCGCTGGACCCAGCGCAGTCACTCCCCGCTTCACACTGCAGTGATTGCTCCACCAGGAACAGCCGTGCCGGGGCTGGATAGAACAACACACAAACAGAGGTCGCAGGGGAGAATACGTTTATTCGCAGCAGCACCCTGGGGACAGCAAGAACAACTGAAAATCACTTTGCTTCTCCAGGAAAACTGGAAGGCAAGCCGAGCAGCGCAGCGTTATGGGAGCAGGGGGCTCTCTCCCCCTCTTTCCTTCGCACAGGTTCTCTTTCTCACATTGTATCACGCCTGTCACTTGGGTTTCCTGGCTTATCAATCACAGGCTGCAGTCTGTCTGTTGGAGGTGGCATCTCTGGGTCACCCGCCTGTGCCAGATCCATCATCCTCGCCGTGACATTGCCTCTCGAGAGAAAACAGCTGCTCAGCCAGGGTTCGTGGTCCTGCTGCCCGCTCAGGGTGCCCAAGAGGGTCTGCATCTTGGGGGTGCCAAGCTCAGCTGAAGGCTGCAGGTGTCAGACTCTCTCCTGCCTCCCAGAGGGGACCGGCTTTCAGCCAAGTCACCACACGAGCCATTTGTCCTGTGACAAAACAACCATCACCCAAGGAGCTTTTATTAAGCTCTCGGGGCGGGGGGAGGAATCTAACTTCCAGTGCACTTTTCTCCCATCTAGCTCTGATACGACACTCGCAGACAGCACTGACGTAACGGTGGAGACATGCCTGAGCTGCTCCCAGAGGTCCCCAGAGCTGGTGGCACTGGTTTGCACTGCAGAGGCGAGCACAAAGCTCAGGATTACACCTGGGTCTGAAGTTTCACTCACACCTGAGCGCAGACGTGACTCAGAAAAGGCACTGCTAACTAGGAGTACTTAAGTATCAAATATATCTCCTTTTAGTCAAGAATTGAAGCATTGCTCACATTTCACATACCTGCTGGAGTCCCAGGGGAGGAGGAACTTCGTACTCACTGCTAATTGAAGCCCGACCTCAATTTGCACACTGTTCAGGGAAGGGCTGGAATTGGGGCAGGTTTCAGAGCTCTGCCAAACCAAGACCAGTAAAAGTTTATCCCTTGGCCCTTGGTTGGGTTCATTCCCTTCCCTCAGAGCAGCTGCCCACACTGCCCAGCCTCAGAGGGGTCCCCACGGGGGTCACAGCATCACTGCACAGCCCCTCTCAGTCACAGGGCTCCAGAGATGCACATCCCAAACCTGGGAAGCTGAGGACTGGCATTTCCAGCAATTTCTTCATCTGCCCAGGAGAAAGGCTGCAGCTTTCTTCTGGAGGACAGAAAAACGACCAAGTTTTTTATGGGCATCAGTCACCGGCACAGGGGCCTTTCCTTGCCTCTGTCCCAAAGCAATACAGGAACTCAGGCATCATTTAATTAATCTGTCTGAAATATTCACCTTGCACCAATTAGGTAAAACAACCTATAAAACCTCCTCCAAACAAGACAATTTGCTGTTTCAAGTCTGAATCACGTTGGCCTGAGTACAGAGACTACAACAGGCACACAAGAGACATGTGAGGGGATTTTAATTGCCTGGAACTCCAGCACTGTCAAACCATAGGACAGGGAGGGAGAAGCCTTTATAGTTATCTCACTGTTGTGGATGAGTAGGGCGTTCGAGCTTGAAATGCTTCTGCACGATAAGGGGCTTAAAATAGTAATCAACTTTTCGTATTCAAACAGATACCTGTTTTTCTCTCCCGTGGCTCTCTGCCTGCACCCGCAGTCAGTAACTGGGTCACAGAGACGGGAGAAGCTGTGGGAGGAAAATAACTTTTGTATTCCAGGGATAATTCATGCAGCCAGTCTCCCTGCCGCGAGGCACTTTGGGGCTGGGGACTGTGCTCCTCGCCGGGGGAACGCTGCGCTGCCCAGCTCAGGGCTGGTGCCACTAAAGACAAGTGCTCCCAGAGCAGCAGCACCCCCCAGAACGGTCCCCGGGCTGCACCCACCCTCCACACACGGTCACTCGACTTCTGCCCTTGGTGGCCGCAGCCTCCCACGAGGTGGGTCGGGCTGTGCCCAGGATAAGCTGCACGCTGGGAGGGGAGCTCCAACCATCGCATGGCTCCCTTGGATGCTCTGCTGGGCCGGGCTCCTGGGGCAGGAGAGCGAGGAGCCGTGGGCAGGTACGCTCCATGGCTGAAACATCAGTATTGCTCTGCTACCCAGTGGAGAACAGGGTAACTGAGCCCTCCAGGCAAGTTGCTTTCCTAGTTGTGGAACTCTTTGATGCTAAATGGCCTCTAGACCACCCAAAAAGGTCTGGAGTGAAACTGTGTGACCACCCTGGCCTGGCCGGACCCACCCGCTCGTTGCCCACAGCCGTGGCCAGTGATGCCACCACGGGAACCTGGGGTTCCACCTCTCAGCTGGGGAAGAAGCTGCCGGGGGCAAGGAACACGGGGCTTCCCGATAATGAGATATAAAATACATTACCCTGGAACAATTTTGAATTCATGTATTTTAGTTTCTAGGGATAATCATGATATCCTTATGAATGCTTTTACAAAATACAAGTTTGCATTCTCCTGCCTATCTCTCTCTCACAGGGCTGGCCGAGCGCAGGCAGCCTGTGCACACAAGCCTCTCTCTCAGCAGGGATTGCTCACTGCCAAAGTGTGCTACAATAACCTCACCCACCTCGCCATAACAGCCCAAACACTGCCACTGGTGTTAGTGGTGCTGTGATGGGGGAGTTTTCCAAGCTACATCAACCAGTGATTAATACACGTCCAAGCAGCGACACACATGTGTAAAAGGCATGATCTCTATTTATCTACACATGTTCTACACAGAGCTTCATTTTCCACCTTACTTAACAGACAGAATTTATTCTATCCCTGTGTTGCTGACCGTGTGTGAATGCCTCCCCCCCTCACGCGGTGTTTGTAGGTGTCCCCAAGGAGCCCCCCTATCCCTATCCCCCCTATCCTTATCGGGATGTTCCCCTGGCCCCCGAGCATCCTCCCACCAGCCTCCGCCTCCCACCACTGAAACCTGGAGGCTGAGTTCCTCCCAGCCCAAATAGACATCACACCTTCAGAAAGCAACAAAATGAAGATGTTAATTATGAAGAGAGAGGCTGCCAGGATTATTAGAGATGTGTCGAGCAAATTAGAAGCTGTTATTCATGTGGAGAATAGTTTAGCATATGCTTGGAATTTTTTTCATCTATTCAAACCCAAGACTCTAATATATAGAGCTGCTTGTGGTCCCCATGCTCCCTACCTGTGGCAGGCATATCACAGCCAATCCCCACGCTTCCAATTTATTGCTATCTTCCAAAGGCACCTTTTTGGCATAGTAATGGGCTGAAACGCTGCCAACAATTCCCTCCGGTGTGTGGTGACGACTGGGCTGTGTCTCGGAAAGAGAAAGTCCTACAGCTGGGTCCTTCAGATCAAGTTAGCATCTCCCTGCTGCTGCCCGACTCTGCCATATTGCAGCTTAATTAATAATAGCCTTCTCTGGAATTTATTCATTAAAACAACAAAAAGGAAACACGTAATACAATGTGGCAGGTCCTCAGCAATTCACAGGAACCTCGCATGGCAGCAGCCACGTTCCTGCTAAGGCAATGGAGAATTCAGATGATGCAAATGGTGAGACGGTTGGTTTAGTGCTGGAAACACAACCAAGGGGTGTTCATCTGAGCGGCTCCTGCGGAGCTGCCCGGGGGCTCCCTGTGTGCCCGGGGGAGGGAGAGCACGCCTGGGCTCCTCGGCGGCTTTCAGACCACAAAGCGTTGTGAGCTCTTACTGTTTTTCAGGCATTTGCATACTTTCCCAAGTATTTAATTTCCAGTTCTTCTCTCCTGAAACAGGCATGTTGTAGCTGTCACAAATCTGTATGCACACATAATCACTGTCAATTTGTATGTACAACCAAGAAACTGAATGTGTACGAGTACGTGTATAATGACAGCATGCTCCCGTGAGTTATATTAACGCCTGTTTATTTCTAACAGGTGTGATGTTCCAAATAATTCTCAGTAAAACTGCAAAATAATGTGATTTTATGGTGCCTACCATGGGTTAGGTATGATGATATTCAGATGTACTGAATATTGAACATAGATATCTTATTAGGTGCAAAAAAACTTCCTCTGTGGTGAGCTGGAGGAAGAGGAGCAATGAGAGAGCGATGAGAGACCCCCCAGCCAACAGAAGTTCCTGGGTCCAGAGAACCTGGGACTCTGTGAGCTCCCCCAGAACCAAGAATCTGGCTGGGACCTGCCTGCCAAAACACAGATAAATATTACAGACCGCATCCTTGAAAAAACTGTTCCTGAAGCAGAGCTTTTAAAGCTGGCGACGTGTCAAACAGCTCTTTGGTGACGTTACCCTAACCATCCAGCTGAAACCCGCTGCAGGTACGCTGAATACTAATAGGATGCCATCATTATACACAGGCACAAAAATTTGCTTCCCTAAAACCCAAGTGAAGCTTGAAGCACGTCAACCAGAAATGTCAAAGTCATGAATAAAACGAGGAGGGGAAAAAAAAAAAAAGACGGTTATCTTGAGGTAATTTAATGAAAGGAGTCACGCTAGATTCAAAGCCGTGTCATATCACACAGATATGTAAATAATACTGACAGATTAACACTGAATTCTAGAAAAGAACTCAGAGTTTCTCATTCAGAAGCTTTTAAGGCGCAGCCATGGATAAACCCTTGGTGCCTCACCCTTGGCCCCAGCCAGGCACCGATGGGTGGCAGCGAGCCCCTGCAGGACACCACGAGCCGGGTGTGCTGTGACCCGGCCCTAAATAAGTCACGGGTAGCCACAGCAAACACCTGAGCTGGCGGCCAGCACGGACACAGACCTGGCCAGCAGCAGCAGCACCGCTCTGGCACAGAGGCAGCAAGAAGAAACCTTAACCCTTGACTGGAGTTGATTTCGCATTCATAATACAAAGGAAATCAGGATATTTATTTGTTTTATCGATGCCTGGGTTTTTTCACTTAAATAAACCCTAGGTCATGGATACCTGTGCTCAAAGTGCAGACGTGTTCCTGCGATGGAACAGCCTTCCTCACCCTGTGCAGGAAGAAGCCTCTAGCAGCGGGACAGATAACATCTTTACAGCTGGCAACAAGACTAAGAAGGTGTCAGTTGCACAGAAAAGCTTGTGCTTTGAAAAGCACACACAAAACTTAAGCCTAAAAATCCACACGAGCACTCCAAACCCCACACTGTTTGAACTACGTTTGTTTTGCTTCCCTTTCCTGCTCTTTCCTCTTGCCTGGTACACCGTCCTCCAAGTTTCTAATGAGAAACTGTCCAAATTTGAGTTACAAATGCTAAATAAACAACCTCAGGGCTGCACCAAAATCAGAAGGTTTTAATCAGGTGCCTCTCTTCCTTGGCAGTCCAAATATAAAAACAAAACTGTGGTTTTTCCAACTTTAATGGCACATCCTTGCTTTTTACTATTTGCCTACATTAATTCAGCAGCAAGGCTCTTGGAGAAGAGCTCTGCCCTCAAGCTCTGGTGGTGGCTTCCCATCTATTCCAACAACATACATCAAAATTTTATAAAAGCCATAAAATATGCTGCAGTCTGGTTTTATCTTCTCTCTTTGAACATGCAAATAATTTGACTCCATCTTATCCAAACGCTCAATAACCAGTAATAGGAAGGAGCGGGATAATTTACTGGCTGGTGTGGGCAGAGAGAAGGGGAGAAGGGCTGGGGGGAGGAAGGATGCTGCTGCTCCTGTGCCTGATGCACACTGTGAGAACGGCGCTGGAGCAGCCTCACTTCTCAGTCTCTTGTCACCCTGCGCCTCTAATCTCCGCTATTTCTGGGAGAAAGGAAACCCTTTGGAACACCAGCTCCCGCTGCTTTCCACCACGCTGCCCTTCCCAGCTTCTGTCTCCGTGTCCACCTTCCCCTCCCCTTCGCTGCTCCCCCATCAAACAGCCTCTCCTGGTTCAGCCCCATCTCCCAGCGCTGCTCCTGCTCAGGCTCTTCCAGCAGAATCCAGACACAGAGAACGTTGGGGACCAGGAACCGGTGCTGGTGTGGGCTGTCAGAGCCAGCAGCCTCGGCTCCTGCCCTCCCTGCTTTGGTGGCTGCATCCTTTGGGTGGCATGCTCTCCCACCGGAACACGGACACCCACCCGACCCTCTTCAGGCTTTGGGAACACCAGGGTGAGACACCCGAGAGGCTGGGGATGCCCAATGCTCCCAGGGAGGGCACAGCCGTGTCCCCCACCTCCGGTCTGACCGGTGCACGGGCTGAAGGCACCAGCAAGGTGGGCACCGGGCAAAGTCAGAGCGCAGGGCTGCGGGGGGCTCTTCACTCAGCGTCCCTGCCCACAACCACAAAAATCAATTAGTGAACAGTAATTGCCTTGGCACCAGAAAAGAACTTTAACAAAGACGGGACTGGCTGCAGGCGGGTGTCACAGGGCAGCGTTGAGTGGGCAGAGCCCTCGGCCACCAGCTCTGTGTGTGCACCCCCGTGGTCGCAGGGCTGCTCCCCATGTCCCTGGGGTGGCCAGATCTGATGCCGGTGCCCACCCCCAAGGGGTCTCCCTGCGAGGGGGGTCCCACAGCCCGTGGAGCCCCTCTCCAGTGGCACCCCATCAGCTCCCTGTGGCCAGTGTGCGCAGAACCCAGCCCAGAGAGCCCAGGCTCCCCTTCATCTGCACACAGAGAGGTGTCCAAGATTTAATTAATTTTTTGATTCTGTTGCCCTCCCCAAGAATCAGGGGAAGCAGAGGGAAGCATGCAGCAAGGAGGGGGCAGGCCAGAATATGAGGAGCAGATCCCGGCGCTCCATGCACTTGCGTTTTCCAGAATTACTTTCACTGACTTTAATTAAGCTCTCCCCAGACTCACCAGCTTGGAGAGATTAAAGCAAGAGAGATCGTGCCAAAGAGCTGGTGTTCCACATAGCTTTCCCTATAAGCTTTTACAGTTCTGTAATTGAATTCACATACAAATGCATCACAATTACGCGATGTGAAAAGCCATGCTGACCTACTTTCAAGCCAATTTATATGTACTCCATGGATGCTTTAAGTCACTTCAGAAACAGAGCATCTCTTTTGTCTTTGTCAGACAAACATAACCATTACTGGTGAAACCAGAAATGCCTCTTGTCCCGCAAGAGACCCCTTTTATTGAGAAATTTTGCATTGGGTTTACTTACAAGAAACTATCTTGCATTTCCATGTAATCTTACTCACTTGCTATTACCATGTACATTGCGTTGCAGCAGCAGAGCCCAGCGGACAGGCTCTGAGCGTGTCAGGAGACAGAGCTGCCATGGTGGCCACCGACGGTAGCCCCTCACCACGAGTGGTGGCCAGTGGGGACCCACAGCCCAGGCCTGCTCAGTGCCATGGGCATGAGGGTTCCCAGCCCAAAGGCTCCTCTGCCTTCCCACCCCCCTGCCAGCCACAGCCTCCAAAAAACACGTGCCTAACCAGCCTCCAGCTCCAAATCACCAGAGCTGGGAGAGCTTTTCTGGTAACATTTAGTGCTTTCTTTACAGCCTGAACACTGGAGCTTTGAAATTGAGCCCAAAACCTGAACCTCAGCTTCCTTCTGTTCCTGCCAAAGGACGCAGCCTTGTTGGCTGAAGGAGCAGCCAACCCTCTTCTCTCCTACGTGCACTCTTTTCAGAGTCCCCATGAAGTCTGAATATACAAATCTCCCAATTTTGCAAGTCTGATGCACAGTATTTGAATAATTTTACCGGGCAAAGCCATGTTTCCTTGTGGCCGTGGAGAAGGGCACCTACAGGGTGAAGGAAGGACATGGCCCCCAAGAGCAGGCAGCAGCCACGGAACGGGGCAGGAGACACAAAACAGAGCTGGGAGGAAAGGTTGGAGCAGATTTCCAGACAAGAATGACAGTGCAATGGAACTTAAACCGCTTGCAAATTTGTACTGGTTTTATTCAATTACCCACAAAAAAAATCCTACCCGTCATATCTGAGAAACAAACCAAAGGAAATGCACGTTCTGGGAGGGAAAAAAAAAAAAACAAAAACAAACAAAAAAAACCATCTAGATCAAATATTCACTTTGAATGCCTGTTTTCCCATTTCCACTTTTATATTACCTTTATAGTTTTACAGCATTCAGTTTCAAGACCTCACCCAGGCTCTGCAAACACTCTTCTCCAGTTTGCCCCGCTGCTTGTTCTCCCACCACAGGAGAGGAAAGGGACCTCAACAGCTCGTACTTCTCTCCTTCAGGTGTNAATTTTTACAGGTGAGCTTTGTTATGACATTTAAGAAGTTAAAGACTGCTGGGTTCTTACTCTTCTGTCTTAAATAAGAGAAAGCAATTCATAATTCTATTGCCAAATAAATAAAATATTGAGACGGGGTGTAATTTTGAGGACCCCAGGAAAGAAGGGCTCTGTGCCCAGCTGGCAGGGAGAGCCCCGTGATGTGCTCAGCCCCCAGGAGCCTGAGCTCCTAAACTAATTACCCCGTGCGGGTGCCCGCGTTGTAGGGGTTTGTTCCCTGTGTCTGTGTGTCCTTCCAGAGGGCACTGGGGCTGAGCCGGGAGGGGAGTGGGAGTCCTGCTGCCCCCTCCTCACTGGGCTTCATTTCTTGCTCCACTTCACAAGCAATAACTGGGGGATGATAAGGATTTGCAAAACAAACAGAAAGCCGTTTGGTGCCTGTGTCTGGGAGCTCTGAGCATGAAAATCCATTTCAGGGCCCATCTCCCCCCTCGCCCGGATAAACCCCTCCTCAGCCTGCTGCATAAATCTCCTACCGGAAATGTAAACAATCCCAAAACTTGTTATTTTCTTGGCACAATTAGCACTCGGTGTCTGGCACCTGAGCACCCCGGCCATCCGCAGTCTGCTCTTGCACCAGCTCCTATCCTCGTCGCTGAGAGAGGATGAAAATGGATGTTTTCTCCCACAAAGGGTAAAATGAAGCTGGTTTCACTGACCAGCCTTTCCCAGTGGGACGCCACGAAGGGGTACCACTCCCACCCTCTTCTCTTGCACCCCCTTGAAGGTGCATCATCTCTGGCACACAGGCTGGGCTGGGGGTCCCTCAGCTCTGGGGGGTGCTCAGGCAGGGCAGCTCAGGGCCGGCTCAGGCAGGACAGCGAGCCCAGCTTGCTGCTCAACCTGGGCACAGGATGCCACGATACTGGCCTGGGTTTCAGCCAAAATAAAAATGCTGTGTCACAAGTAGAAATATTTTGGCAAAACCATACCATTTCTCTGGGGGTGGGTTTTTTTCTCCAGGGCAGGGCAACTCCCCCAGGGAAAGTGGAAGCCCACCAGCACCACTTCCATCAGGGAGCAGATTTTTCCCTGACGGATGTTGATGAGAAATTCACCAGCAGCAGCGTTTTTTATAATTTTGTTGANGCTCGTACCTCTCTCCTTCAGGTGTCCCAGGGGCAGCAGTGAACCCAGAGGTGCCACAGGACGGAAGGGGACACAGTAGCACCAGAGGCGGGCATGAGCAGAAAGCAGCCCCCCCTCCCCTCCCTGCAGGCTCCCTGCCCACTTCTCCATATAAACCAGGACCCCCCTTTTATGCCTGAACTTCAACCCTGCCTGCAGCAGCTGGAGCTCTTTAACAGCAATTGGATAAGGTGCCTTCCATCGGGAGTTAAATTCACCCCCCCGCCAGCCCCCCCCT
>VXAK01014339.1:26172-64193 GCA_013399435.1 Arenaria interpres | reverse complement strand
GTGGGAGTCCTGCTGCCCCCTCCTCACTGGGCTTCATTTCTTGCTCCACTTCACAAGCAATAACTGGGGGATGATAAGGATTTGCAAAACAAACAGAAAGCCGTTTGGTGCCTGTGTCTGGGAGCTCTGAGCATGAAAATCCATTTCAGGGCCCATCTCCCCCCTCGCCCGGATAAACCCCTCCTCAGCCTGCTGCATAAATCTCCTACCGGAAATGTAAACAATCCCAAAACTTGTTATTTTCTTGGCACAATTAGCACTCGGTGTCTGGCACCTGAGCACCGCGGCCATCCGCAGTCTGCTCTTGCACCAGCTCCTATCCTCGTCACTGAGAGAGGATGAAAATGGATGTTTCCTCCCACAAAGGGTAAAATGAAGCTGGTTTCACTGACCAGCCTTTCCCAGTGGGACGCCACGAAGGGGTACCACTCCCACCCTCTTCTCTTGCACCCCCTTGAAGGTGCATCATCTCTGGCACACAGGCTGGGCTGGGGGTCCCTCAGCTCTGGGGGGTGCTCAGGCAGGGCAGCTCAGGGCCGGCTCAGGCAGGACAGCGAGCCCAGCTTGCTGCTCAACCTGGGCACAGGATGCCACGATACTGGCCTGGGTTTCAGCCAAAATAAAAATGCTGTGTCACAAGTAGAAATATTTTGGCAAAACCATACCATTTCTCTGGGGTTGGTTTTTTTTCTCCAGGGCAGGGCAACTCCCCCAGGGAAAGTGGAAGCCCACCAGCACCACTTCCATCAGGGAGCAGATTTTTCCCTGACGGATGTTGATGAGAAATTCACCAGCAGCAGCGTTTTTTATAATTTTGTTGAGCATTTTCCCTGGGGAACATACGCTATGTCACAGATACATATGCTTTAAAAATAATTACAAGTAATATTTTTCACTATTTTCCCAACACAATTCACGGATGAGCAAAAGCAGCACGTTCCTTCATTAGTAAGGCAAAAAATTCTTCCGTGAGTCTAAATCTACTCCAAATTGTGTCTTCCATGACCCTGGGGAGACACGTTCTTCTCCCATTGCCATCTCGGCTGGGTTTTCCCAAGGCTTTTTCCCAACCTTGGCATTACCCACAGGTTGGGAAGCACCAGCAGTAACACCACTCGAGATCAACTCTTTGCCTCCAGCCGCTGGGTTGTGGGGCTGCCTCTGCCCTCCTCCTCCTTTTCCTCTTCTTCCTTCTCCCCCCAAACACCCACCAACACCTTTCTCCTGCAGCCACAGTCTGAACCAGCCTCCTTACCAAGCTTCTTCGTCTGTTAATTAATCACCTGAGGTCCTACCCGTTCCTCTCCAAGGACAAAGCAATTTTGCTCTGACAGACAACAGGTGACTGGGAAACACATTTCCCAGGGGGATGTTTGCAGAACTTCCACGTGGAGAAACAACTTCTGTGCAAAGGCTGCAGAAGGGGAAGGAGCATCTGAGATAGCGGCCCCATCATGCAGCTGCATCCCAACACCCTGCTGTCCCCTGAGACACCTCTGCCTTTGCAGAACAAAGTTTATATTTCTTCTGCCATTTCTTTTGAACTGATACTCAGATACACAGGGACAGGGCTCCTAAAGCCACTGCAAAGGGCATCCTGGACAGTGGAGTGACCATGATGCCACCACCCTATGGTGACTACATTGCCACCCCTGCCACCGCACCATGGTGACCACACCACCACCCCTGCCACCACCCCATGGTGACCAAGCCATCACCCCATGGTGACCACGCCAAGGCACCATGTAGCTCCAGGAAGGTCCGCAGCAGTGCCAGGGTGCCAGGGAGGGATTTCTGGGGTGTGGACACACCCAGGACTATCACCCACTGTCCCATGGCCACCATGGGGATGTCACTGCTTGGCTGCTGCACATCTTGGGTGGGTGTGAGCTGGCTCCCCCGGGCAGCGGGAAATGTCCGAGTTGTTTCAGCCCAGTCCTGCCTGAGCCCCAGCCCCAGCACCCACCACTTCACTTCTGAAATGCCATTTCTGGTGCCGTTTCCCCAGGCTGGGTCACTTCCAGCAGCCGCCGAGGAGAGCAGCCTCCCCCCAACCCCAGGGCTGCACCAGCCAAAGGGCTAGTGGCCACCGGCGCTGCTGTCTTCGGGGCTGAAGCAAATTTAACAAATATTAGTAAAACTCCTCTCTCGTCAACAAGACTTGCTGGCTGAGCATGCCCCAGGGGAACAAGGCTGCTCCTGCCTGGATGAGAAACCACGCTCATTTAGACAGTAAGCTCGTTATCTAACACCGCAACAAATTGCTTTATTCCAATACGGCCACTGAAAAGCACAATGAGATTTTATATTAATAAAAAGTAAAGGAGACCAAACAGATACAACAGAGGGGAAACCCATTAAGAGACGCTAAATGCCAAAGATTTGTCTCGCTCCGCAAGTTTCAAGAGCTGGAGCCGCTGGGAGGTGGGGAGCGTTTGGGGGGACGTCAGGGACCGACCCTGGTCCTGCTCCCCGTGGCTGCTCCAGGAGAGCCCCGTGTACACTGCACCTCCACAGACAGCAGGAGAGGAGAATAAAGCTGTTTGCCTTAAAAAACTTCAACATAGAATTTTCTTTTCAGAACAATAAGGCGCCAAAGGAGAGAAAGAAGCAATTTTGTTAACGTAAAATTACCCCTTTCACTCAGAGTCTTTACAATTTGTTTAAAAGCATATTGCTCTGTCTCTGCCCTGCCAATCTTCTGCTCTCCCTCTATATTTCTAATAGGTCTAAACTAATTAAATTAATTTCCCAGAATAATAACCTCCCAGGGACATACAGCTAGATAATCCTTAACTCCTCATGAAGTTAGTTTCCTGTAGGGTTGAGGAGCAATTACAACTCATTAGTCATCTGTCGCAGGAGGACAAGACAGGGGTTTATATTGATTGCTTTTCCAGGAGCACCACAAGAGAAAGCAGGAGTGTGTGGGTGTCCCAGTCAACAACAGCTTTACGGGGAGACGGCATCCAGTGAGATGCTTGGTGTGTGAGGATATACACACCTAAATATAATCTTAATTTACACAAGGCAAACCCTCCCTCCGCAGCAGGGGTGGAGGGATGACCAGCCCACGGCTGGGGAGATGCCTCCACACCGGCACCAAAGGCAGGTATCTCCTGGGCATCTCTCAAATTTTGCATTCCATAGAGCAGGGTGGGATAGTTTAAATAAAACCCAAATTAAGCAGCAATTAGCCTTTTCTGGGCATGACAAGAACTGCAGAGGCTGAACTGTTTTCACCCAAATGAAAGCTACTGACTTCAGGTATTTCCTGAAGCGGAGGCTCAGAATATTGACCCAGACACATGGAAACTGAGTACGTACCCATGAAACCCCAAACTGTAAAAGCCATATAACCGAGGTCCTCCAGACAATTGTACTACTGCTCTTAATACAGCATTATTTCAAACTGTGTTCCTTATGCTAGGTAGTGAATGCAAAATTGTGTATAAAATCACTCACTAGGCCATTAATAGCAATAAGGGGTTAGACCTGAGGCTGCGATACCCAGGTCCCTGCCACAGCCCTGGCGCGGGCAGGCACAGGGAACACCAGCCCCTGTAACTGGATGCACAGGGTTCCAGCCGAAAATACACCCAGAAAAACACTTGCTCAGGGTGGAGCCTGAGGCTCTGGGGCCACAACAGATGACCCCAGGAACCCAGCGACATCGGGGGGCACAAAGCACATCTGAAATATCGTTTGGCTTTACTTAGACAATTTATTTTTCCCCTCTGATGTCCAGCTATCTTCAAAATTTACAACTGCAGACTTGATTGGAGCCTTTCATGTTCTATTTTTGAACTGTATGTTGCATATGTTACAGTGCAATATATTTGACATTTCAAATGCCAACAAATGGCTACAAAATTGGCCCCTTGTGAATAATAGCCCAGCAGCATTTACATGTAATTATTTTGCCCAGGAATTTAATTTGCGAGACATAAAAGTTATGCTGAATGAAAGAGCACTGGATAATGATCTTTAAGCACAGGCGAGAGACAGCCCTGAGCACAGGCGCTGGAACACGTCCCCCCCCCCAGCCATAAAGCCCGTTCCCTGCGGCGAGGAGCCTTTCTGCTACAAATTTAGATGATGCCCTATGATGAATGGCGATACTTATTTTGCAAAGGCTGGAAGTATGTAAATCACTAGTCACCATGCTGCCGGTTGTATGTGGTTATTTGAGTTACCCCCCTGCGTCCCCCGGGGGCCAGAAGGAGGAGGAAGAAGAGCAAGAGGAGGAGGAGGAGGAGGAGAAGGAGGAGGAGGAGGAAGGTGCTGTGGGTGCTGAGGCTAGCGGCAAGCATTGGAATCGAGGGTGTACACTGACACCAAAAACAGCTACAAGGGTGATAGCAAAAGTGAGATTTTAGCCCATTGTTGGGGCGAGTCGATGCCTGAGGTAACGCCGTGGATTCCTTCCAGGTGCTTTTCTCTCTGGCCGTGGTGAGCAGCGCACTAGGGCAATAGGGCTCTCACTTCTCAACAGCATCTTTCTGCTTTCTGGGGCACACGAGGGCTGGGCTGTAACCTTTTTAAGGGTAGCGTATAGTGAGCGGTTCTACACACAGAGCTCAGCTCCAGGCAGCTGCCAAAGGGTTTCTGGCAACTGCGTGAGTCCCAGTGCAGCTGGTGCAGTCCCACCCGGAGCTGCGTTCAGACGTGCTGTTGTGTTTTACATTTATTTGCATTCTGCAGTTTTGAGGAGATGAAAATCTAAAAGCACTGCAGGAAGGGTGGATGTGGGTGTCAGCACACACGCAAAGCTGTGCCCGGGCAGAAACAGGCACGTTACTATAGGGAGATTCAGCAGAAATTGCACACAGCATCGTGTCCCGCTTTTGACACTGAAAACACTGAAGTGAAGCTTTCACAGAATCATAGAATCATCGGGTCTGGAAGGGACCTTTAAGATCATCTAGTCCAACCATCAACCTAACTCTGATTAAAAAAGAAAAACAAAAAAACCCACAACAACCCATCACTAACCCATGTTACCGAGCACTACGTCAACCTGTCTTTTAAATACCTCCAGGGATGGTGCCTCAACCACCGTTTCCAAAATTGTAAGGCTAAATAGGTAATTTCTATCCCATAGCTCTACTCAAGGCTGTGACAGAAATTTCTAGATCCTGCAGCACACAATATTGTGCCGACTGGTGCATGGCCAGTGGCTACAGGGGGGCATTAAACTTCAGCCCCCCCTCTCCAGACTGACATCCGGCTCTATTTAATAACAAACAACATATTTTGAATACCTGGGATGCCCAGAATTATTAGCTGTGGATGACAGTAAGCACTGACTGAATTTAAAGCAGATGGCATTTGAGAAATTTCATATCGTTTTCATCTTGATTTACTCCAGATAAAGTTCTTACATAACTTTGACATTTACTGGCTTAGTCTGGGGAGAAATTTCCCATTCCTCATCCTGTATCTCTCTCACTCGCTCTCTTTTTTTTCTTTTTTCTTTTTTAAGATTTAAAGTTAAATGTTGATCATATCACTGTTGAAATAGATTAACTCTTCCAGTCGTCAGGGAACGGCAATCAATGGAGCATGGTGTGAGCTGTCTGATAATCACATTTCAGCTGGGAGCCAGCTCCAGAGAAGCCGAGCACTCCCGGAGGGGAGGCAGCAGCGAGAAGCTCCGTCTCCTGCGCAGGTTGAACGCATGTTGGTGATCACGGAGCCAAGGACAAGCCTGGAGCAGGCGGGGGCTGGCAGGGAAAGTTATTTTAGCCAAGCGTTACGAACCCTGTCGTTAGCCAGCTCTGAAACACCTCTCATCTCCTAGGAAACCTCGGCTCTGGACAAACTGCCTACTCTATGCAGGTTTTTTCCTGCGTTGGGATTGATCATGGATGCTGCTTGCTCAGTTTTGATTTTCACAGGTTCCTTGGGCTTCCGTTTACCCGCCCCCTGCGTCAGTGCCTCCCTAAATCACCCATCTACGGGAGATTGAGTCTCGAGGGGCAGCTCGAGCAACGGCTCCATAGAGCCAAACAGCAGCTCCTGATGCTTAGTCCAGGAACTGTAACCAGACTAAGCAGCTGACTATGCAATTCGTGTCATTTCATGCAAAATACAAGCCTACTGTGAGTCAGAGTATGAGATTGGAGCAACACCCACGGAAGCTTTATTGCTGGCCTATAGTGGTGCCTGCAGAGCCTGGCCACCAGCCCCTGCCCGGCCACCAGCCCACTGGGACTTGGCGTGAATGCAGCCCTCAGTATGGTGATTTTTAATAGGTAAAAAAACCCACCATAATGATCCTTGAATCTCCTTAATTTATTCTCTGCCAGTTCTGCACCTCTCCAGCTCCTTGCTTTAAATAATACAAATGGCAAAACTCGGCATCATTAGGGTCAGGATTTTACCCTTAATTGCTTAAAGTGGGAGGTTGGTATCACCAAGGTCTCTAAAAGGTCATAGAGAAGGAGCAGGTTCCTAATTTAAGGAATCCAAATCACCCTGAGTTACGAAACCTCAGCAGGAGAGCCCAGACAATTAGCATCCGAAGGCTGTCCCATCCCCTCGCCCTCAGTAGCCACCGGCTTTAACCTCAGCAGCTTCCCACCACGGACTCTCCCAGGCGTGGAACCTCTGCCCTGATTATCCAGTCTCTGCCTGGGGAAGATTTCCTTCTTTTGAAAGGAAAAATTCAGCAAAGTGGAGAAAATCTGGATAAAATCTTGGATTCTGGGACACATTCCTATCCAGACCAAATTTATTTTGCTAAGGTTAGCAAAATGCTTTCTCTAAAAACCAACAAAAGCGGCAGAAAGTCAGAAGCAAATCAAGGGATGTGTAATCATGGGATTACACATGATGTACAGAAATCAGACACAGAAAGTTATTCTGTTCGTAAGATCGCATTGAGTCTTGTGGGATCGCGAACCTCCTGACTTGATCAAAAAGACTAAATCCTGATGAACCCAGCTATAAGATACCAGAAATGAAATCTTAATGCTGTGTTTAGTTTTGACATTTTTGTCTTGGAAATCATCCCATGTACGTTGCACTGCCAGAGCCAACAGCCTCAGGAAAGTTATGAATCTCCATTAGACCTTTGTCAACAAAGCTAGACGAAGAAGTGTCTCAAATCATTAGAGGAAATGAAAGAAAAATTCTTGATGGGTATTTTAAGTACCTCTCTGCAGTCGGACAACTAATTCCTCTCTTTCTCCCTGCAGATACATGACAGGTTGTTCTTTATCTCCTTGATGAGGGAGTCCTGCCCAGGGACAGAGCCCGGGTCCAGCCCCAGCTCTGCTGCCCCATGCCATGCCATGCCACGCCACGCCATCCTCCCAACCTGCAGCCACAATCCACAGTGGGAGCAGTAAATGGAGATTTTAATCGCTATCCTACCATCTTTTTATTTCTAATGTATTATCCCGTGAATTTTGTACAGTATATTACAAGAGATTACTGAGGCAATTAGATCTTATGCAAATTACTCAGTGAAGCATTTATTCAACTAATTTTAACCCCTTTTCCTTTTTTAATTACCCACTAATGGAATTTCACTGCTATGGGTGCACATGGCTAATTCTTTTTAGTGAACTTCCCATGAGATCTCTGCTCAGGCCAGTTGTTCGCAGCTGGTCCACCTGAACTGGAGATTGTCTGTGGCATGTGGCCACTCAGAGTGTCACCTCGGGGCAGTTCTGTTCCAGGACTGGAGCTTTTGCAAGTAAAAGGATGAAAACAGCGATGTTACAAGAGCATGAGAGCTGTGCTTCAAAGCATTTGAAAGAAAACATAATTCACGTGGGAAAAAAAACACCAGAAAAGATCATGTGCCAGTAAAACCAATTCATGTTTTCAGGTTGGTCAGGTAACTGTGAATACATTTTAAACCCCATTCATCCATCTCTACTGCTAAATGCTCTGTCCTGTAAACATATGTGATGTAGAATCAAAGTACGTTATTTCACAAACAATTTCTTGCCCATTTGAAATATCAATCGTGGGCAGTCGGGCTCTGCCATCTTCCTTCCCAGGGAAGGGGATAATGCTCTGTGCCATCCAGCTCTTAAACCAGACACTTCTGCTTCTTTCTGTGGTAGTTAAGGATGCTAAAAATAGTGCTTTTCTACCAGACAAACTCTGCTGGAGCTACACCTCACCCCACAGCAGCGGGAGCAGCCAGGTTCCTTGTGTGTGACTTTGGCCAACAGGTCCTGGGCTGCTGAAAGCCACCGGTCCCTGCGGTGGTTTCTAACCACCTTCTGCAAGTGGGGCTCTGCTGCCGCTATAAGAGTTTGCTGCTAGAATATATTTTACAGGCAGATGAAAACTAATTAGAAGGGAAAATAGATTGATATTGAGGCAACAGAAGGCTCTCATTATCCCAAGAAATATGAAGTTGGTGAGTTAAACACATTCTGTCCTCCCACGGCTTGTGCTTCACCATCTACGTTAATGTGTTCCCGGGTCTGAGCTTGGAACAGAGCGAGGCATAATTTCTGATTCAGGACTCGATACAAGGGGAGCAGCAGCAGCTGGCGGCTGCGGAAGCTGAGGGGGCAGCCCCCGTCCCCTCCTCAGCCTTGGCACGAACCTCCTGCATCTCTCTCATCCCCTTCTCCAGGGGGACCTTGGAAACCGGACATCCTCACGTTCTGCACAGGGAAGGGACACGAGGCACAGCTCTAAGAGCCTGCATGTGATTTTTAAGGTGATTACATTTAAAGATTTTAGTTGTTTCATTTTAAGTAACAGCCTGGTTATCACCAAAATGAGTTTAGGCTAAAAAGAAAAAAAAAAGGGGGGGGGGGAAGAAAAAAAGCCATGTCTATATTTAAAAGATCTTCTCTTTCCTTGAGACACTCTAGCAGCCATGCTTTGGGGCAAAGAATCGAAATATTAGTCTCCATGAAACTAGTTATGGGTTATTAGTTATTGGTTAATGGGCTAACTTAGTCTCCATGAAAAATTAACCCTATTTGGCTTTATCATAAGCCTTTGGCCACATACGCATGCTTAGAGGAGATAAAGATCTATTAATTAATACTTGTTATTGTTGCCTCCGGCAGCATTAATTTTTGCCAGAGCTCAGGCAGTTGGTTTTCCAGTGTAATTGTTCCCTATGGAACACTGTACGTCCCTGACCAGGGGAGGGGGAGACACCCGAGTCCCCGGGCAGATTTTCTGCTCTTACTAATGGTCATTAATGGTCGATTTGAACCTTTTTAGGGCATGATCCTTCTTTTTCCACACAGCCCCGTTGCATCCTCCTCCTGTGCGGTTCAGCTCAGAGTAAACACTAAGGCTTGGCAACAAAAAGCACCTTTAGAAGTTCATGGGTATTTTCAGGGAAAAAATTATGAAAATTAATACTAAGCACTGAGATAAACAGCTCTACTGCGTTTAAAAAGATGCTCTATTTATTCTAGGGATTTTTTTAATTATAAAATCAATGAAGTGTTAATGATTTTAAGCATCACTTCAGCTCACTGGGAGTTCCAAAACAACTTTTTTTAGTCTATGGCATAAATTCATAAGTTGCTCAGTTTGACCAATTTGTCAAGACAATTTCCATTAGTAAACATGAATATTTAATGAAAGGGAAAACTGGCATGAGCAACTTCACTTAAGCGGCTAATGACTTACTGGAAAACAAGTAAGATACATTAATATGTCGCTTCTTCAAGTATTTGCAGAGCATAGCAACCCAAATACTTCAGTTAAACCCTCATTTTACTCTGTCTTTATCTATGTATGTACATTGCTGTGGCATACAGATGTCAGCAAATCAGCTCAAAAATAAACACTTTTCTGGTTTAAACTAATCACTGCTGCTTGTTTACTCCTGGCTTTCACAAGAAGATCTAAAAGTATGTTCACCTCTTTCATTGCTAAATTTACTACCATTGTTTCTGTTTAAAGACAAAGCCTGGTGACTGGAACACATTAACACACTTCTTGTTAAAATACATGGAGGGAGAAAAAAGTGCTGCAAGGCTCTGAAAATCCAACTGCAGACCCCAGAGTTGTCCCGGAAGATGTGACACCACGGCAGGCTCCCGAGAGCAGCTCCTGGGCGCTCTTCTCCCCGGCCAGCCTTTGCGGCAACATTCCCCAGAAAACAGCATCAAACTCAGCTTCACGAAATACACCTTGAGGCATTTTAAGGGAAAAAAAAACACCCAGCAGAAACAGAAGTGCAGGCGCTGAAGCAAGGCTGTCTAACGACGGAGCCCTTTCTAGAAGGAGACAAGCAGTGAATGGTGTTGGGCTTCCTGCAGGTAAATTTCACTGCAGCCGCACCAAAGACTCTTTGACTTTCCCATCTCCATTCTCTCCCCTTGCCAAGCTAAAGGGGGGGGGGGACCACGCTGGCTCAGCCCCTTCACGCTGCTGTAAATGCCTCTTCAGCCCCCAGCCCTCTCTGCCCGTGCTTCCACACAAAGTGCAAGAGCTGGTATGGAACCTCCTGGCTCTGCGGGACCTGTTGCCACTCCCTTTCTCTTCAGGAAGGGCTGTGGGGTTGGTATTAGGGTTTTTTTGGTCTCAGATTGCAGTGCAGGCAGTGCGTGCCCTGAGAGATCCAAGCCCATCCATATGCATGGCATCTGTAGAAAGTCATCATTCTGATGAAGGCAATTATGCCCCTTCGCGAAGGAAGTCAGCTTTCCTCCAGCAGTAGCTCTCTTCCCAACTGACCTCACTTTGCCACAAATCTCTTTTGACAGCCACTCACAATTACTACAGTGAAAAGCTGTTTCCTTTAGTCACTATCCCCGTAAAATATACCGACTCTCTTAATTACATGCTTAGGTTTTTTTCCAAAGGCTCTACCCATGCATGTAGGCAATAACTCGAGCTCGGAGGCAAGAGACCATGTAACGGAGCAGCAGCAGCACAGTCGGGTGGAAAACAAACATCTCCAGAGCCCTCAGGAGCCCGGAGACTCTGGTGGGGCCAGCACCAGTTCCCCAGGACCACCTCCTGCACGGGGAGCTGTTGCCCACCCTCTCACTGGAGCTGCAGACCAGGGATCCCCAGCCAGCAAGAGTCACCCACAGCTCGTGTTCTCAGTACAGCTACAAGCCATTGTGCTGGCCAACCCCAGGACTGGAGACCTGGGCACCTAAATTCCTGCTGGCTTCACCTGTGACTCAACACATGGAGCATCTCCTTTCTGCAGGCACAAGTCCCAGAGGCGTGAAGATGCTGCTGGAACTCCCTGGTGGCCAGAGACAACCTGGGCTCGGCACAGCTTTGTGCTAGTGTGCACTGAGTCAGGGCAGTACTTAGTGTAGGAGACCATGCTCAGTGGTGGGTGTTGTACTTTAAATATGGGCACAAAGTCCCCAAAAAATTAAGGGATTCCCAGTCCCATGTGTGCTTGCAACTGGATTCTTTCCCAGTGATAAAAACAGCAGGAACAGCAGGACCCAGTGGAGCAGGAACCCCATGATCCCCATGACACCCCAGAAAAATTATCAAAATACTACAGTCTCATTTCTCCCTCCCAAATACAGAAAGAGAAAAGCAAACACACATTCTTATTCCTCTTTACTTCAATAAAATTAGAAGCAAAAGCGGTCAGAATGGAAATACCCGCGTAGTGCCTCCACCTCGCCCCATGAGGAGGTCTCTCCCACAGCCCCCCCACGCCTCTCTGCTGGGAAGTGAAAAATTAATCCGGTGACTTTCACAGCCCCATTGGCTGAATCCCCCTGGCCTTGGCTCCATTAGAGGTGGTGAACCCGGTAAAAGCCAACCCACCTTCCCCGCCAATATTTGGGAACACCCAAGGACAACCGCTTCACCAGGAAACTGAAGGTGATCTCAATGTTACTGACAAGAAAGGCACCGATGGATCCATTTGATATCAGGAGGAGGAGATAAACGCTATTAGCCAGGGCTCGCTGGAGATGAAACATTTTTGTTTGTTTAAAGAAATGCCCGACTGAACTGAAAATCTTAATAGATAATCTCTGTTGAGCAGTTTTTGTGCAGTCATTCAAGAACATCAAAAGCATGCTAGCCAGCCCAATTTTATGTGAATTTGATATGGATTTACTCATGGCAGAGTTTGTTTGAAGTCTGCAGCAAGACACCTTTATGCTCTTTCACCCCAAAGCATCCTTCTTCCACATTTCAAGGTAGATTACGGGGGGAGGGGGAAGTAAAAAAAAAAAAAAAAATTGAGCAAAACAAAACCAAGTAAGAAAAACGAAGAAGCTATTAAAAAGTATTCCTTTGAAAAGCACAAAGTAAAGGAAAAGATGGCTTATTCCCCATATACTGCCCATGGTCTACCCAAGCCATTTATGAACTCTGGTGATAATACTAAATTATGACAGTCATCAGGAAGCAGAAAATATATAAAGCATTTTAAATGTCTGTGTAGGAACTGAAACACTGTCTTTGGAGCAAAACATCATCTGGGCCTGTCGCTGATGCCAGGAGCCAGGGGCAAGCTAAAGAACGAAGGACAAGGCGCTCTATGAAATACCAGAGCTATGAACTTCCATGGCCTTTCGGAAGGAGTTTTCCCAGGCGGCAGAGCCTGTCTGAGTGCTCTCCCAGCAATTAAAGGGGACTTTGAGGCAAAAGTTTTCACACCAAGTGGTTCTCTGGATTCTCAGGCAGGTTTTCAGTGAGCGCACTTTTTTTAAAAGTACCTCACTAAAAACCGTTCCACTTCCAAACACTCAGGCTTGAGTCTCTTTTCCCGCAGTGCCTCAGCCCCACTAATTTGCTGTGCACCAGCGGGAGCAAGATGAGCCCTCAGTTTTCTGAACAGGGAGATACACCTCCCGTCATCAGCATCTGCCTCATCCCACCGGAGACCTTGCCAAAACCAGGGAAAAATGGAGGCACAGAAAATGTTCCCCAGTTACATGCAGAAGATGAGAGCAAAGAACTATTTTCCCCATGTTATTTCACTAAGGCCCATGCCCGTATTACCTAGAGACCCACAACATTTTTTTCTTTATCACTCAAGACTTAGCATGGAAAGGGTTTATATCTACACACAGTGCACTAATGGGATCAGCTGAAACCTTTCACCCTCCTGAAGGCACAGCTCGGGGCAGGGAGAAAACACATACAGACATCCACAGATTCACAGGGGAAAAAGAATCAAAACTTTTCCTTCTGCTGCCAGTGCAACTCCAGAGCCTTGACACCATTTCTCCTCTTGCTGCTTAAATAAATTAGTTTGAGGATAACTGGGGGCGGAAACAAGGAAAGAAATGGAAGCGGTTTCCCTGGAGGACCAAATCACCTCAGGGTGACCCAGGTTCTGCAGAGAACGGTTTCAGTTCTCATCAGAAACCTCAACTTTGAAGTTCACAAAACCAAAATAATAGAAACAAAAACCAAACCCTCTTGCAAGTCCATACTGTTCACTATGGTCATAAAATCACTCATAAAGGGCAGACTCAGTGATTTTCACCATGGTTTGTTGTAGGATTTTTTGTCATCTGAGAAATCACTATGAAATAATCCATTGGGCGAGTCACCAAAAAATGGCATCGCTTGTCGGGTAGCGTTGGGTGGTTTTCAGCCGCTGGAAGATGCTTCCTTCACATCTGCAGCCCCTCCATCGGCAGCCCTGCAGTGATGCTCCTCACGCAGAGGAAGAGCGAATTCATTGACTCCAGGTCTTGAGTAGGCTGGAGATCTGATAAATGGTGTTGGTTCTCTGCAAGGCACCGGCAGCCTCTCCGGGTGTTTGTGTAAGCCGGCACGCATGGGTGGACGGCAGTGAATCAATGTGCCCGCAGCACACAGTCAGCAGTCACCCCGTGCCCTGCCTCCTACGCTCGGCATTTCGGCAGCTGCTACATTAAAAAAAAAAAAAGTCTTTTGTGGACCTGCTTACCATGAGTGCCCCGGAGACAACTGAGTTAGTGGCAATGCAGGCTGCTGTTGTCACACCATAAGCAGTTGTGGACCAAGCTGCCTGCCTTTCCCCAGCTCTTTCCCTCCCTCAGAGTCAATGGGTTTTCAGTCCCTTTGCTGCGGGATGAGCCTGGGTTCCCAGGCTCAGGGACGCAGAAAGAGCCCGGGAGTTCATTCACTAAACCACTCAACAGTCCTTCCACAGCCTCTTCAGGAAACACAGTCTATGACAATGAAGACTAAGCAGACCTTGTTCTGCCTCCTAATTTTTTTTTTGAAGAGGTGCCCTGTCTACAGATCCGGGTTTATGGGCGACGGCCGGGTGCCAAGTGCAGCAGTGACCACAAAACCAAAGAAGCTGGAAACAAGACTGAAGGAAATATGGATGCAGATGGAGGAGTGAGGTGTATTGGGAGCAGAAAGAAGAAAAAAACCCAGTAGACCAGACTAACAATTTTAGAATTCTGTACCTAACTGTGCCCACAGTTTTTTTTAGAGTTAGATAAATAACTCTACCATCACGTTTTCCTCCAAGCCCATTCCCCCTAAAATCAACATAAATAGCTACATCCTTACAACTTCTCATAGACTTCCCCGCAGTTCTCTGAGTCACAGTCAAAATTCTCTTTGGAGTGATTGTTTTAGGCATAACTTTACTGTCAGGGAATGACTGAACTAAAAATTAACTTCTTTTCTTGTCAGAGAATTTACTATTTTTTCTTTTATATTTCATTCTGAATTTCATTTTTCCAATACATTCTTGTTCTGGAGCAATCACTTGCAGAGATGACCTAAGCAGGGTGCTTGGACAGCAGCTTTCTGGCACAGGGACTTTATTTGGAAGGGTATAAAACCCTAAAAACTAATCAAACATCCCAGACCCCCCAAGGCAAAGCATGTGCAAGGTAAGAAGGGTCACCCCCCGAATGGATTACAAACACCCACCCTGCGTCAAGTTTCTCCAAATTCCCTGCCCCCGCCCCACCCACTTTTTAATACAAGATAAGATGAAATATAAAAATAGCTTTGGGCATCCTGGGAAGTTGAATCTCATGTCGGAAGATCAGAGTGCTGCTCTCCTCACAGCCTGGTCAGCGGCAGCACGGGGCTCCCCCCGGCCGGGGGGGCTTTATCCCTTGCTAAGACGTGCCTTTCCCACGGCAGGATGGGGCAGGAGGGGGTGGGATGGGGCAGGAGGGGGCACGGGGACTGCAAAACCTGCGGGAAGAAGGGGCATATGGGAACAAGCCTCATGGGATGCAAAGCAGGGCTGTAGTAATAATAATATCACCAGAAAACAGATGCTGGAAATTCAAACACCATTTCATCACAGCACCAACCAGACCCAACCAACCCCTCACCAGTTTGGGAAGGGGTGTGTTTGCACTGAAAGGAAGGCACCAAAAAATACTGGAATTCATTGCACACATAAACCCACACAAACGCTTCAATTTAATGTGCACAAGTAAAGCTTTCATTTCCATTAATTTGCACGATAAACATCTTCACTAATTATGCACTGTGCTTACACTAATCACCTGCCTGAAGCCATCAGATTTTATGCAGGGTTCCTGTCAGGGCTCATAAACCAAACAGGGCTGGATCAGCTGCTCGGGTGAAACCCCTCCTTAAGATACACCCCGGTGCTAAAATAATTCTAAATGGGCAGAAGAGCAGCTCTCTCTCGGCCGAGCCTGCCTCTGATTCTGGCCACTCGCTGTCTTCACAGATCCCACAATAAAGCTATTGGGTTTTGCTCTTTTTTTCCTCCCCCATTGCGATGCTTATTTCTGTGGTTTACCAAAATTCCAGTTCCCTGCTGGGTTCACCCTTCCTGCCTACACCCTTATCCCCGGATGCTTTCTCATTCAGAAATGGCCACATTTTGGAGTGGATGCACTTTTCTGCTGTGCTTTTTGCAGATGTCAGAGAGAGAATGAATACAAAAAAGCCCTGAGCCAAGGTGACTTAATGATGACCGAAGGCTGTTGCCCGTGGCCAGCAGGGAGATTGCTATCGAGGAGGGATTCATACTCAGCAGAGTCCCCAGCAGCAGCCTCCCCTCCTTTGCCCTCTCCTCCCGCAGACCCCAGCTGCACGCCCGGGGTGATGAGCGCTCCGGCTCCGAGCTGCTGCCCCGGCCCCTACGGCGCAGCTCACACCAGAGAGATGGTGCTTTACAGCCCCCTCCTTCAAAAGGTGTGTGGGAACACGGGCAACATCCCAGCAAATCCCACCAGCAGCCCCCCCAGCCCTGCCCCTGCCCACCGCCCCCCTGGCTCTGCCTCTTCTCTGCAGAACGAAAAGAGAGTCTGGATGAGCTGCCGCGGTGCCGAGGATCCGCACGCCACGGGCAAGGGAACAGAGGGGCTGCAAAAATTGTGCCAAGAGAAATAACAGTGATGGGTCTCAGTTGAAGGTCTGTACCCATCTGGAACATATGGTACGGAGGTGTGTGAAGGAGACCGCGCTGCTCCCCGAGGATGGAGAGACTTCCACTGTCATCTGAAGCCTTTTGCTTACACCTCACACAAAAGGAAACAAACAGCTCTGGTGAGGACGGGGCAGCCAGTGCCACCCCTGGGGGGGCACCGGTGTCTTCTCTACCCTGGAGAAGCCACCACCATCTGGAGACCCTCAGCCCTGGCCCACGGGGGTCACAGCCCAGCAGCAGCAGCAGGGTGGGAAATGCTGTGGGACAGGGAAATCCTCCCTACCCCAGTGTGGAAACTGAGATGGAAGAACCTGGGACTCAGCAGCTCCTAACGCTTCCTGTCCCTCCACTCTGGAAGCACACCCCAAAAACTAAAAGACCGAGTTTAAAAATTGTCTAACAGCTGTAAAGCAGGGAGCGGATTTGACAGGACAAAGATCTTCAAAGCTACACAAACGTCATTTTCTCTAGTGTAAAATCCAACAGGAAAATATCACGACATTATAAAACCTCCCAAGGAACAGGACATGAGGCACCTCAGGTGGGACCGGAATCGCTTTCTCTCCCAGAGAGCTGGGGAGTCGGTCACAGAAGGGGACACTCTCACCCTGCGAGGGACCAGCGAAAGGGAGGGCAGGTGGCACGGAGCAGTGTTATCGGGTCCTGCAGACCCCCAGTTCTCTCCCAGACAAAAGGAACCGCAAACAAAACACGGGGACAGGCTGGTACAATGGCCCCACCTGGGCATCCGCAAACTGTGCGGGGACCAAGCGCCTCTGTGACATGGAAAGCCTGGATATCGGAATACCCGATCCCTCCTTCCCCCATTATGCCTGCAACACCTGGACTTTTACCAAAAGCTGTGCTTTTGTCAGAGTTTAGAAGTGGGTTAATTTCACTTTTTTCCCACTGAAAGTCACATTCTCCTCCTCCCCTTCTCAAAACCAGAAGATGAATTAAAGCAGCATTGATTTTCCATTCCCTGTGTTAGCTCCTATTTGGTCTGGAAGCTTAATAAACTAATTCTGGCACACAATGAAATATTGTGAGTTAAATTCAGATGAGAGTTTGCAAGCAGCATCTTTCTCAATTATAGTCAAAATGCCTACATAGGAAAACACTGGAGTCAGCATGTAATTTCATCATTAGTGAAGAGTCCCTGGCAACGAGAGGAGGAGAGGCTACCTGGACCGCAGGTGCGGCCACCCACTCGCTCACCGGCCTCTCTGCACCGGGGGGAAATGCCGGCACTACACGGAGTCTATAAAACGGTGATGTTCTGCATTTCACCAGCCGCCTCCCCAGACGAGGCATCTCCTTTCATCTGAGATTCCTTGTTTTTCACCTTTTCCATGAAGGGCCAACCATGGTACCTCCGAGAGGACGTGGCACCAGGTCCCATGCTCCCCGGCTGCAGCCTCCTCTGCTTCCTCCTCCCGCTCTCCCCATCACCAGTCAATCAGTGCAATTAATCATTATGGATTCGTACCAAAATAAAAAAGAATTCAAGGTTTGTACCTCATTATAACACTCAGATTCATCCATATCCAGGTTGTAAACTGAAAGCAACTAATGTAGAAAGAAATGCCTACCAGAAACACAATACATACCTAAATGTGGGCTGTAGCTAAAGAAACATTAAAAAATAGAAAATTCAAATTCAAGATATATTTATAATTAATTTACAGTGTAAAAAAATAATAATTCTTTAATCTGTATTTGAGCCCTAAATGTTTTTTGAGAGTGAGCACAAAAAAACAGGAATATAGTGAAGCTGCAGCTTGATTTTCAATTTGAAAGTACTTCAGGGAACAATTTTCCCACTATCTGCTGCAACTTTGGGTGGGTTGTTTTGTTATCAGTTCAGGAATGTCTCTTTTTCTTTTTTTTTAACGCATGTGACTATTCAGCACACTACAGTATCCTAAGTTGTCATCCGAAGGTACTGGGGGACTGACTCTCAGATTCCTTTGACAGAGCACAGAGACCCCAGAACCCCTAGAAACAGACCCTGCTCGGGCAGCGAGTCACCACAGAGGCCCCGACACCCCAACCCTGTGGGGGTGGCACAAGGAGACAGCGGGGATCGGACCCCCCCGGACGAAGGGTGATGCCCCCGGGTAAGGCAGCTCCTGGACAGGGGGGTTTCTTCTCCCAGGCAGGGCTGGCACGTGGTGACGTGTCCCCACTCGAGCGCTCTCATTTCCCTCCATGAATCTCCTACTTCCCTTATTTATGAGTCCCTTCACTTTTCCACATTAAAAACAGGCTCTCAGGCACTTCTCCCCTGCCACGCTGCACCGTCCTCTCATCGCCAGGAAAGTTTTTGAGGCTTTATAGAGGATATGTAAGATGAATATTGTGATCTCACCTTTTTACACTTGCTGAATGTTTAACGGTTTTTAGCTCCCTTAAAATAATTTTTTTCCAATTGGAAGGACAGAGGGCTACTGTTTCCATAACAACCACTCAGAAAATTTTCTTTTGGTAAATACAGCAGAATTAACTGCATGGCTTTAATGTTTAATCATATTCTGTTAGACATGTATGAAAGAAGGTAAACTTTAGTTCACCTTGCCTCTCTACCATCTGTCTCATTGACCAAAATATAGCTCCTTTCAAACTGCCGAAAGATAGTGAAAGAAAAACACCTGTGAACTCATTCATTATGCTGTTAGGCAAGCTGAGAGGCACGACTGGAAAAGAAATAAGATTGAAAATTGCTGATACATCTTCCATCACTGCAATTTCCACAAGGTTAGAAAAAGTCACATTGGATAAAACCTGGGGAGCGCTCGGGCGATGCTCCAGGTAATAAATGCCAAAAAGGCACTCTCCATTTTGTATGAGGTGCAGAGAAACTCCAAGTGAGCGCTAATCCAACCTAAATCCAAGCTGTTGTTTCCCTGCCTTGGATACGAAAGGAGGGAGGCAGTGGAGGCGCCACACACATCCCGTCTGGTGGGGTGAAAACCATTCATACCCTTCTCACCACGGATAAACAGCACAGCTCCTCGGGGGGATGACTGAGGGAAGAGGGTACCCAGGGAGACCAGCGCCCCACGCCTGCCCCAGCATCCCCAGCTGCGAATCCCAGCGCGGAGATCTCGGCCTCTCCAGCCAGGAACGGGAGAGTGCCTGACCCGCTAATCAGATCAGAACTGCTCACTCCTCAAATGAGGTTCCCACGTAGGAGTGAACTATGAAATTGGAATTCACAGGTTAAAAGTTTTCACACAAAACTCAATAAACATTTTTCACCAACTACAGTTGAGAAAAAAAAAATAATCCACCCTTTAAATTGATCTTAAGCTGCTTTTTGCCATGCTTTAAGCAATTTAACATATTAGACCTTACGCATTTCTGCCCATTTTTAATAAGAAGAGGTCAGCACAAGCTGCAGTACATGGAGAAGGTGGAATATATTTACCAGATGTAAATACATTTGTACGGGTTTTTAATAAAATTCACCGCAATGCTATTCTGACTATTTTTCTACTACAAAAAAGCCTTTGGTTTTAGGCTCAGAAAAGATAAAAAAGTATCTCCCTCCTTACCAAGTAGAGAGGGTACTGCATAATGACCTGAGAAGAAAGAATATTACAATTAATCTATTTTTTAACCTCTCAGAATAGTACATTCTAACGTCTAACTTGCAACCTCATCTAAAAAGCTTCTTCGAAGCTCTTGATAAAGAAAACATTTCATAAAGGCCATTTCTTCCTCAAGATGGCTCCGCACCACTTAGGGAACCCTAAGACACAATTCGGGTTGTGCCAGAAGATCACCGAGCGTTGTCCTGGGCCGCTCGGCTGGAGTGGAGCCGGGGCGTTTCAATCCAGGCACAGGTGCTGCTGCACCGTCATGTGGAAAATGGAGCTCGGAAAAAAAGGAATCAAGAGGCAGGTATTCACTGAAAGAGATGCAATAAAGCAATTAGGCTCTCTGAAGTTAAAAGCTGTAGAAACGTTGTTATAGCAAACGCTGATAAACCATAAAACAAGATCAAAGGACGTGCCCATCACATTGAAAGCAGCCAAAAGGAAGAACAAAACCCACTGTGAGAGCAGTTTCCTTCATGCGGCTTTTGGAGTACATCACTGATGACTGACCAGCCTGTTCTAGGACGTCCTGTTAAATCCTGATCTAAAAGGACCTAGCCTTCCCCAGCCCTCGCTCTGTGAAGCACAGCTCATGTGGCTGAGGACAGTTACTATGCTAGACATTTTCATCCAGGGACATCTCTCCAGGAGGGCTTTCTCTGATATCAACAGTTCCCCGTGTTGCTCAGCCGCAGCTCCTTCATGGGCAGGCGCCAGAGTGCACAGCAGGGACTTCAGCAGCCAGGACACGGTCCCTGAGAAGTGGGGGACCTTGGACATCTTCCAGCTGTATCCCCTCAGAGGTATCTCAGCCACTAATTAAGCTATCAACTTTTCAGCATTTGAATGAGCTCATACATCTCTGTACAGCACCACCATATGTTGTTTAGACAGACCATTACTGTGCCTTCATTCGGGGCCAAAAAGCTGAAATTAAAAGATATCCCTCTGGAAACACTTAAGCAATTTGCTTCCATTGAAAACACGGACAGGTTGTCTCAAGGCCATCAAGCTTTGGGAACTTTCCATCCCTCCTGAAAAGTGACTCTGCCATTGGCTGCCTCCTGACATCAGTCCCACTCCGATGGGGCACCTGAATCTGTAGGACATCAGGCAACTCCCAAAACATCTGCCAACTGAGGTTTTCCTTCCTCCACCCTGACTCCATCACAGGTGCTCCAAAAACGGTCTTATTCCTGCCTCAACATTCCCACACCCTGGTGTGCTCACCTCATTCTTGCAGCCCAAACGGATGGATCCCTTATCCTCCACACACCTGTGCTTACCAAAGATCAAAGTCTTACTCATTTAGCTTAAATGTTATGCTCCCTCATTGCCCTTTCCCAGTTCAGACCACAATGGCATTGCAAAGCCTCCTAAAGCCTTCGAGACTGTCCACGTTCAACCAACATCCAAGACTGATAGAAACTCCTGCTGGTGGCAGCCCAGCCGTGATGGCGAGGAGGGGCTCGCTCAGCCCTGCCTGGGACAAGAGACCATCTCTGTCCCCTCACCCCACAGCTTCCAAAGGTCCCTTCAGAGGACAGCTATGATTTACCAAATAACCCCTTTCTTGTGGTGCACGTTGACAGAGCAAACGGCCACCGATGGTGTGAGGGGGCAGAAGGGCACTCGCCACCGGCTGCCTAAGGATCTCCCACCCTGTCCCACTCCTAAGAGGTGGAGAAAATCTCTTCTGGATTTAGGTGAAAGCAAAACCCTGTTCTCTTCTCTCCAGCAGCACATTTTTGCTACAGCTTCTCCTTCCAAGCATTAAGTGCACTTTCCATACCAAAGGCAAGAGGTTGATCTGGCTGCATTTGCCACTGAAAGGGCTTTTTATTTTAACAGGCAGCATGAGAGGGTTCAGAAGATCCTGCAACCAGGGAAATGCCAACAACAACGGGCTCCCTTGGAGAACACTGCCTGTGCGTAGTGATACCTCGCAGTGTCTCCAAAGTAACGAGCAGTGGAAAGAGTTGTTCAAGCCAAGAGAAATGTAAATTCCTGAATTTGGAATTATTGTGCAGTAGAGCAAACCTCAGCAGAGCAGACAAGCAGGAAAGAAAAAGCCATATCAAAAGTTACAAGATCCGCAAGAGCGAGCCCTGCTGGTTCCTGCTCCTGGAGCCGACACGTTTGCCAGCCAGCAGAAGCCTCTCTCTCTGCTTAGATATCAAGGCGTGCAATGTTTTCCTGTCACTTGAGCACCTTTAAACATTTCTCAGTAATTATAACCAAAGTCTCAAGCAAGGAAAGTATCCACCTTTCCAGAGGATCCCAGCACTCCATTTGCCCAAACAGGGTCCAAGCAGCCACTCAAAGCCTCAGATGCCAGCATCAGGGTGAAAGAGAAAGTCTCCCAAGGATAGGACCAGCAGCTCTGTCCTGCTCCAGCCTTGCCCCTCTGCCACCCGCAGGGATGGCACCCTGTGAGCGCTCAGGGAGCTCCTGCTTTCGTTCCCACGCCCCGGCCACAGGGGTCCCGTGGGGACATAACCCCCGTGGGCACGACACCAGCCTGTGCCTGATGACCTGAGGTGAGAGAAGCCCGTGGTTGTGAACGTGACAGCAAGAGGGTGGAGGTCACACAGGGCAAGAGAAGCGGGAGCATCCCAAAGAACAGTTACGTACTTGGAGAATGGGATTTTGGGGTTTTTTGACACAAAACACAGCTGAGATTTGACATGCATGTGATGCTACAGGTGAATGATGAGATTCACATCAGTCAGGAGTTGCTTCTTTTGGAAGCAAAAAGCTGAAGAAATAACAGCAGAAACAACCCAGTGGCTTTCAGCTATCCCAAAACTGCCCGGATAATTCAGGCAACGATCAGAGGAGCCAGCACCAAAAGTCCCACTAAAAAGGTTACTCAGGGCCCTGAGGTCAAAGGAAAGGAACCGGAGCCTGGTTTTTGGCTGGGAAGAGGGAAACATTTAAGCAATAACTATCAGAACCATTAAGAAGTTACAAGAAAAAACACTTTTCAAAAGGTGCCAGTGTAACAACTCCCTGGCACAACTCAAGTGCCAGCAGGGCTTCTCACGGAGCGATGTTTGGGGACAAAAAGGGCAGGGGTAGCACTAAGGACGGGAGCCTGAATTCTGCAAAATAAACAAAACAATCTTTTGGGAAGTGCTGCCATCCCTTGAGGAACTAAATTCCTCCCACTTTTCATAACACAGATGCAAATTAAAAATAACTAAAGGTGTGTAAAGAGTTTGATTTATCAAGGGTCTCGGACGTGGGGAAGAGCAGTGAATCAGAGATGCTGTAAATCAGCTGTCACAAACTTGGCTCAGACCATCTATGAGAAATTCAATTCCAGTTTGCTAATGCCATTATTGAGCAGTTTGGCAACACGATGTTACAGGGATCGAAGCCACGTTGTGTAATTGATGATTTTACACTGCCAATACATCAAAGCGGCAGGGCGGGCAGCGCTCTGCGGCAGGTTCACCCCTGGGCTTTGCAGACACGCAGGATGCGGGGCGGCAGCGACACCGCGACGGCAGCACAAGGCACGGCCTGGGACCGCCAGGGCAGGAGGAAACCACACAGCTTTTGTACTAATGCAGAGGCAGCAATAAGAACCCAAAAGCACATCCACCAGCCTGGTGGCTTCACCAAACGGAAAGGTTGTGTGCCCATTCCTACTGATACAGCTTTGTGTAACAGAGTCTAAAACTTCACTGGTGCTTCATTGCATCCATCCCATTACAAGCTACATTTTGCGTCCATTCAATCGCACACCTGGCTGAAAGGAGAGGGCTTGGGTTTTTCAGTTCTATTTTGAGTGAGGATCCAGCTGTCGTGCTTTGTGTCCCCATTTTGTGCTTTCTGTCGCACAAGAATTGTTTCCCAGGAATGCCACCGCTTTCAGCAGTATCCATGGACAAAGTCATATCAAGATGACAACCTGGGATAGGAGATGTCTTTTAGTGCCCCAGTGATGGGGACCTGTTTGTTTGAACCACGTAGGCTTCATTATTCCAGCGAAACTAGCAGGGTGGGTGATACTCCGTTCCCTATGGAATGTCAGCGGGACCAACCGGAGCCACTCCACTCCCCAGCTGGTGCCACTTACCCTGGGCTTTCTGCAACAGTACATTTCCAATTTAAAAGATTAAGAAGAATTGGGCTGCGAGGAGATCTGCCTAAAGGGCTTTTTTCAGTGACTCACTCGTTCCGTTTCCAGACAAGATCGCTGAAGACTGGGAGATGTCAGATCTGAAGAATTCAAAACAATATTGAAAATGGCTCAAAATCAGGGGTAGCAAAAGTACGAGTATGGGAAGGAATTATGCAATTTCAGCACATTGATGTTTAACTAAAATTATTCAGAGATAATTTTAGAAGCCAAAATGTTCTCCTGGTGCTGCGGTTCCACATCCTTATTCTCTCCCAAAGACACAGAGAAGAGGAGAAAATGCACATCACGGAGGCAAGTTCTGCAGCACAAACCACCCACTGGTGCTGTAGAGTCCATTAAGGACAAGCCTCACTGAATGGTGCCAGCAGCTCATGCATAATGTTAATAACTACAGGAAAAAACAGGCTGTCAGTTGTATGTTCTACTTCCAAACTGTTGGCCCGTATTAAGAGTTTTGGAACCTGATTAAATGCCCATACATAGAAAATTAAGACAGAGTTAATGTCACTTTGTAAAGTCACTTGCAGTGTTTTCCGTTATACAAGTGTGTGCTTCCAAAATCCTTATTTGGACTGTTTTTAGGCTTTATTATATAAAAGTTCAAGAGACTTCCATCATAAAATTCACTCCAAATTACTTGACTGTACATTCCAGTCCTTAAAAGAGATGCAATATCTTTGGTTTAGAAAAATCATTAAAAGCTATCATGCACTATTACAGGCTAGCAAACTCAGTGACCAGTTGCCCATCAATATCTTGCAGTTATTTATAACATGTAAACAGGAATATGCTTAATTTAAACTCCAAATTATTTATTACGGCATAGAAGTAACATAGGCGATATCACGCTGCATTAAACAGTTAAGACCATACTAATGGCAGCAGTTTCCTTCCTCAGAGCCATGGAATACTGACACGAAACAACCATCCAGCAAGAGAAGACATTGTGCCATATGGATGTGGGAAACTGCATGCTCCAGCTATTTTTTATTTCCCTTTATTTGTTCTCCTTTATGGGAGGATTTTGTAGACTAGTGTTCACTTGACTGACAAGTATATATGCACAGTTAACCTTCTTATTAGTTAAACATCTCCTCGGGGAAGTCTAAAACCCTTCGATAATGACCAGTATGTACACTTTCTAATGCAGTTGATGGGTTTTGCCTTAAGAAAGGCTCAGGGCTAAAATGAGCTCAAGTAGCATATTACTTAGAAACCCTCCTTTGCTTTACAAGCACAGGCTTAAAAAAAGGTTTCAGCGAGCTCAGACTTTACCCTCTCACTGCCAACAACAGGCATGTTCACTGTGATGCCCTCAATGGCAAACAGGTGGATATCGCACATTAAAAATACCAATGTTTGAAGACTTCACACATCTTTAATTGCAATGGGAAATATAGCCATTCTCTTTCAGAGAGCTGCAAGATGCCTCTTATGCAAACTTCAAAATACAGTTTATTTACAAAATAGCATCTATTATGTATCTTTTGTTATCTGGTTTTCATTGCTTTTCATTATAACTATTCCTTTGACTGAAAAGAGAGGACCAGACTTGAGCCTTGGGATTCAGCATCAAGTAGTTGTCGCACTATGTATTATTTACACATATTAGGGTAACTGTGAGAACCAAATAATGACAAAATACATTGACAAAAGATATAGAAACTGGTCCTGGTTTAGATCTAAACTGAAAGGTTGTTACGTGAGAGGTGAAGGTAAGTTTTCATTTTTCTGGGAAATCCATTCATACTATTTCAGACAACGTGAAGAAGTGAGAATCTCTCCAGATAGTGACTGTGAAAAGCAAAGTGGTACCACAAGCAAACACAGAGTTTCAGATAAGGAGCCAGCACAAGATGAAGGTTTCAGGGGAAAAAAAGAAATGTATCAGTGATTTATCAAATGTAGGCAAAGTCAAGACTTTATAGCACTTGTCCTTAGTATAAAATAGGGCATTATTTTCTCTGGTTGACACATCAGTGATTCCCTCACTTGATTTTAAACTCGACATACTCAAATTAAAGAGTTCTGTTTAATCTAAGGATTGCTTACCTGCTTCACATACGAAAGAATAAAAGCTAGCTATAACTAGAAGGAGCAGGAAGATGACAGATAGTTCAGGTGATTTCCAGCTTTGCCAGATAGCAGTGGGAACAGACAGATCAGTGACAGGTCTGTGTGCCGTGGGAACAAAGGGTTTCTTCCAGTCTGACTGCCCAAGGAAGGCTGGGGGTTGCGCATGTTGCAGAACATACAAGAGAGGGGAATTAAAATGGAGGTTACACAGTACAGGGCCAAGCATGCAAGAAGGTATTTTGATTTTGCTGTCTCTTGCATAGATCAATTCTAGGTCCAGTAGCAAGATAACACGACCAGGTACAGTGCCTAATATAATAAAAAGAACTCGCTCTCCATCCTTTTTAGAGGCTATAAGAATTGCTTTTCTTCACAATTAACTGCACTGGGCTGTGTTCCTGTCTACAACCCATTTGGGAGGAAAGATATTGGGAGGAAGGAAAGTATCTTTGACCTTCATCTTCTCAGAAGGATGGAGGTGGCGCAGCTGCCCGTTTCCTGTTCTGTCCTAATTTCCATGGCATTGCACTGCTCATTTGGGAAACATGAAAAATATGGTTGAGTCAATTCCTCTGAGTTATTCTGGAGGAGTCAGGCTCTTGGTAAGATGGAAGGTGATTCAAATTCTTTTTTAGTTTATTGAAAACAGAAAACTGTCAGCTGCATAGTACTGAAAACAGTTGAGAATCTCGGCAGAATATATTAGACCCCCTAATTTTGCTGCTGTTATTTATTGTGTGTTTTTAACCCTTCATATTCACACAGGAGGTGGTTCCATGGCCAGAGTGCACATCTTGTTCTCCATTTCTGTGTCTCTTCTTCCTCACCCTCCAAGATCAGCAGCATACCCAAAATATTAATCTGCGCTCTATGAAGTACTTAGAGCTATCCAGTCAACTATAACAGAACAAAATTATCTGTTGGAAAGTTGAGGTGACAGCAATATATTTCGTCAAGTTTCCAGCCTATCTGAATTTCACAGAGATTTAAAACATGTGATATTTGCCCTCCTTAAATGAGCACAAACATGGAGACACAACTCTCCTGCCTTCAATGGCAATTCTCACATCAAGTCATTTCAGGAGCGGGTCCCCGCTGAAGGCAAAGAGCAGCAGCTCTGGGGACAGGAACCTCACTTCGTAAGAGAAGATGTTTTGCAAGCTCCCCACATGCAGAGAGCAAGATTTCACTACGGGAAATAATTCAAATTCTATCCATCACTCTCTTCCTTTAGGGCTGACGGGTGGGAGACAGACTCCTCATCGCCCTTCCTCAAGCTGGGCAGTCAATCAGCTGCCAGCGAGCTGGCCAAGTAGCTGTACCGCTGCAAAAATAAAGTCATCTTGTCAGATGTATGAACTCTCATACACCTCTTAAATACCCACTGCCAAGTACAACTAATATGAAACCCTCTTCCCCAGCGCCTGGGAAAGCCTCGACATGCCGCAGCCCCAGAGCTCTCAGTCAAGGTCTCCCCCGGTGTTCACCACCAAGACCCCTCTGGTGCAGGAGCAGACCAGGAGAACCAAAGGTCCTGCTACCACTGTATTTACAGGCACAGTTTCAATAGCTGATTATTTCAAGGGTACATCCACACTTAATTTGCAGTCTGCCTTGAGCCCAGTTTACCAGCCCAGCTTGCCCAAGCCAAGTTTTCACCCTGTCCCAACTTCTGAGCCAGTACCAAAACTGCCCATTTTGTGCTTCCTGTAAGTTTGGCACAGTGTCCTGTGCTGCTGGGGTTGGAAACCACCCAGAAACACCCTGAGGAACTTGGCCTGCTCTGGCTTTGACTTTGCTTTCGGAAAGACCCTGCTCAGGAAGCAGAGAGACAGGAGCACTACGTCAGGAATGAGACACGCAGGGAATGGTGTTGAAGCTCTGGTGTCACAACAGCTTTCAACCACTGCAGGAAATAGCTGTAAATTGGGGACAGAATTGATCCATCCCAACGTTCAGCAAAGTATGAGGTGGAATTAATAGAAGATGACTTGATGCTGATAAATTCAAACCCACCCCAGGTTTATAATTAAATGTTCTTAAGGCAAATAACCTACAGCACAAGTTTCATTTATTTCTCTGTATCTGAAGGAAACTGCCCTGTCTATGATGACAGTGAGCAGATAAAGCAATTAAAGATACACTTATGTAAGAAAGCAAACTGGCCAAAAGAGACAAACCAATTAATTGTATCTTGCAATTAAGACAAGCGTCTAACATACTCTCCCTAAGCAAAAACCCCAGCTCTGAAGGAATCCTCCCAAAACACGTGCAGCAGACAATTACTGCAACCCATGTCAGCAACTGGCTGTTTGAGACACATTATATCGCTCCCATTCCCTGCTGCTCTCCTCTTTCCCACCAGCCACTCGCTGTTTGTTCAAGTAAAACCTGAGTCTGACCTTGAAAACTGCAGGAAAAGTGAAGTGTTATGTAACCAGTGGCAGCTAAAATTAAACAAATATTACAGGAGTTGAAGTAAGACACACGTTGTAGAAAGAAAGGAAAGGTCTCCCCCTAACCAGGAATTGGAAGCAGCAGCATTCCCCAGGTACCACCGACTGTTGACTGTACATATTCACAATTACACATACCAGTGGTATTTACAGTGATGGAATTCAAAAAAAACTATTTACTCAATTATTGGACTACCCAAACCTCATTCAGACAAACGCAAGTTAATGTTAAAACACCAGGAACCAAACTTAGGCAGAGAGGATAATTAAAATTGCCAGATTGTGATGACTACATTTGTCTGAATCTGATTTCACAAGGGCTGAACTATGCCATGATTTATCACCTGTAGCCGTAGATAGACAACAATGTGAAAATAAACGTACTGGCAATGCTTTTTGGGGGAGGTGGAGGTGCTGCGGGCTGTAAGCCAGCAGTTCTGTGGGAGCCTGCTGTTCACCACCACGCTGAGTCGGCAGCGCTCGCCTCGCTGCTCCCACTCAGAAGGAATTAGGAAGCCTCGGGAACACCGAGCCGTGCCGCAGCCGGCAGGGTTTATTTGTGAGCCATTCAGGCACCGAGGGCTGTGAGAGTGTTAAAACAAGCTTATCGCTGTGGGGAGGCACTGGGGTCCCCAGGAAAGCAGAAGGGTGACATGTCACCTCCCCAGGCAGAGGTCCCCCTTCCTGTCACACGTTTGACCTGTGCCGCCAGGAAGCCACGCTGCAGCCCCATGGCATTTCGCCATGACATCTCCTGGTAGTTCTGTTTGCAGAGACAGGGAACCCAGTGGTCCCCTCTGGCATCAAAGAGCATCACTCCCGTCACGTCCTCAGAATCATGGGGAAGAGGAACCAGAAGGCAGAGCCCAAACAGCAGCCCCAGCTCACGGCATCGTGCTGCAGGGCTGGCTTTCCAAAGGGGCCATAACAGGTTAATAGAGGAAGCAGAGTTTGTTAATAAAGAAAATGACTATTTATTTTTTGGAAACACTTGTGTGCAGTTTGAGTTTGGCTTTTAGTTTGTCTGTGAGTTCTTAAATAATTCAGGTCTCTGCTGCAGGGGGAGAAGCAGATGGGGGCTGCACAGCCTTCACTGGCCCAGGTTGCCCAGAGAAGCTGTGGCTGCCCCATCCCTGGAGGGGTTCAAAGGCAGGTTGGAGGGGGCTTGGAGCAACCTGGTCTGGTGGGAGGTGTCCCTGCCCAGGGCAGGGGGTGGCACTGGGGGGGCTTTGAGGTCCCTTCCAACCCAAACCATTCAGTGATTCCATAATCCACTCACACCCAACCACTTCAGACCAGGGCTGCAAACCAGTTCACGTACCTGCACACACCTACATTACCCCCTGAAAATGAAACTTTATGGGGGTTTAATTGACCCACAAATCACATCCTGGGACTCACCTCCCAAGAAAACATTTACAAGGCAGTAGGAAAAGCCACTCGGAGCAACCAGCTCTTTGTTCCCAGGCACGCAGCCGCCATGAGATCTCCAGACCTTGACCACGGGGACACACAACCCGTGACGTGACTGGGAACCATGGGCTGGGCAACTGGATCACTCTCCAGCCCACATGTCTCCAGCATCAATGCCACCTCCCTGGGGCCAGGAGCTCAGCAACAGAGAAACCCCTCCTCCCCCAGCTCATCTCTAAGACTCTGAGCTGTGATAACAACCATCTGAAGAACTTCAGTCCTACAAATAAAAGACACACACAATCTTCAAACAACTATTTGTCTTTAAGCTTGTACTTCCCCTGACCAACACCTGCAAACCAGCCCATTCACCCAGAAGAGGAACACACAGACGCTTACACACTTAAAAGTGAGGTGCCAAAAATCGAACATTACAGCCCAAGTGGCCAGTTTTCTGTTACAAGGTCTCAAATTTGTCTGGGCTTTACCTTCCCTCTAATAACCAACACCTGATATTCACAGGGCTTTTGCTGGGTCTCCGAAGTGTGATTATATATGACAAAGTGCATTGAGATTCTTGTTTAACTTGGTTAATTTGCTGTTTCAGACCTTACAGGGGAGGCTGCACAGAGACAGACAGCGAATAGCCAGCCATAAGGAACTAATTACACCAAAAAGAGAAACTGTACCCAAGGGAAGCTCCACCGACCATTCAGGGAAATAGCCATGCAGCTGAACAGGCTTCCTTTTCTCTCCTTTAAGCCTGGAAGAGGGATGCATACATCACACTAATGTGTTTTCCACCTTCGCAAACCCGTCTGTTGAAGTATGGACGGTCCCAAGGAAGGGCTTTCACTGCAATAGCTGTATCAGGCTTTCCTTCTCTCAGCAGACTGTGTATAAAGAGAGATCATTGTACTCTAAAGTACAAAGTGAAGAGCCTGTAACTGCAGCAGAAAGGCCAGATTCAGTTGTTTGTCCCCATGCAGAAGCATGCGAGGGCACTGCAGGACCCTGCAAAGCCGTGGCAGCACAGAGCACGTGAAGTTTTACAGCTCTTCCCATTCCTCCAATGGAAATACACCCCAAGCAGTACAGGCAAGGGAGATGTTTGGCTGTTTTTCTGACAGGCTGGTACCACCACTGCAGTCCCTGGGGTGAGCAGGTCCCTTTCTGACATTACAGGCTGACAAGGGTTGCCAGCTCCACATCCTCCAAACCCACAACACCATAAGGAGCTATGGTACTTCAGGGCTGACTTTGTCTTCACTTCCAAATCACTGGTTTGGGGGCTCCAGCACTATTCATTAACGCATTTAGGAGCTTTCAGTCTTCTGAGCACATGGTTTGATTCCCTTCAAATCTTAGTCTTCAGTGACTTCCAGTTTACAATTCCGCAGACACCCAAGGGAAGAAACCTTCCAGCTTCCCCACACACAGCCTGACAGACCACTTCCAACCTGTGCTGAGCATATTGGGCACTGAAGGGATGCTCACCGTCTCCAGGAGCAGGGGATGGAGCAGTCACAGCCAAGGGCTGAGTCCTGGGGTCCTGCACAGGGTGGCACATCAGGTGGTGGAGTACCTGAATTTCACCACGTGCATCTCAGACTCGTACCTTACCTGTGTGACCAGGTCTACATTGCAACTTTCCCAAAAATCACCCCAATCAAATTCAAAAGCTCTAAGGAACTGCGTAAGAATAGCAGCCTTATTCCAGAGTCTGTAGAGCCTGAGGCCCACACCCTGGGTTCTCTCTCTGGAAGTCACTGCATTGCCCGTCGCTGCACAGCCATGGCACCAAGCTCTGCCTGGGAAAGTTACAGCATCCTCAGTTCTTTCTCTCAGCCCTTGCACCGCTGTCTCTAGAATGGCTCTTTTCCCTCCCAGTGACATTGTGTGGCCTCCCGCTGCCCACATCCCCGCCACAATGCCATCACCCCCTCCAGCTCTGACCTGCTTCGTGGACAAAGCTCGATGGGAATCAATCTGCCTGTCCTACCACCTGAGGGCTTCAACCTGCACTCACAACAGCCCAGCTGATTCTCATTAATACCATGCTATGTACTCCCAGAGTCTGCAGGCTGCTTTTTGCATCTGTTCTCACACTGAGAGCAGCGAGCAGCCACCATCGCGCTGCCGGGGGAAAGCTGGCGCTGCTGGGCCACTGCGCTGAAAAGCAGAGGATGGGATTGGTGTTTCAGTGTAAGAGTGTAACTTCATTCAGCTGCTTTGTTTGAAGGCAGAACGTCACCATATTTCAAAATGACTCAAAAAGTGTCCAGACATATTCACAAACCCAGACAAATTCATCCAAATGAAAGAACAGAAGCTGCAGCTCCTCAAGTCAAAAGGGGTATTTTTTGGAATGTTCTGAAGAATGGCATACGTTTGCAATAGATTAAATACCAGCCCCCAACAGAAGTTGTTTTATACCTCTGGGTTGTGGACGATGGCATAAATATTCATGAACATTCAATGAACTGTACAATATACCATGAAGAGCAGCAGAACTAATTGTGTCAGTAATTAAAGGTGTGCTTTACTTCACCTACATCAGAGCAACTCTGCTGCTGCTGATCACGCTGGCACAGGACACCGCTGCCTGCAGAAGATGCAGCAGCAAGAAGCATTACAGATTTTTATATTCATCATCATTGCTCCACATTAAAGCTGTCAGGCCTAATACTGTTAAAATTAGTAAAGCTCTAAAAGATACTCTTGAAATTTCCATGCTGCCACATTCATTTGAAAATCGCCTAAATTGGATATTGCATTTCAGAACACAAAAAAGACCTGAAATCCTTTCCTAGTCCATTACTAGGTATTCGGCTTCTCTCTCCAGCAAGAAAGGCCATCCACAAGGAAGCATTATTTTACACCTACTCAGATGCATCATTTACTTCAAGCCAAGCAACTGGATGAGAGGCAAAGCCTTATACCAGGAGCTACCTTAATGGTATTAGTGTTCAGCTTCCCAAGGAAGAGAAATGCTTCCAAGAATAATGCTAACAGGAGCTCGTGATACACCAGCTACTCAAAAATTAGAGAGATTTTATAAGTGCAGCTACTTGAAAAATAATTTTTAGAAAGAATCCATTCTCTTAAGTCCTTTGCATTATTTCACATGGGCGAAAAAACCCCAAAAGTGTCCCCGGGTGACGACACTTGCAGAAGAGCAACCAGGCAAAGAGCCACACATGTAACCTATATTTGGTGTGTGCAGTTCTGGCTTCAGCTGCAACCGATCTCTCAGGCTCAGCTGCTGCACGAGGCCAGCAGTCACCCAGACCAGGGAAACCAGTTCAGAAACGCCTCGGGTCACTCCACCAAACCCAGCAGTCCTTTCTGGAGCAGAGCCACTGATCAAAGTGGGCATCAGGATCTCAAGAGCAGTGTCAGGGCTCTGTCATGTTTAAAAGAGGTCCGTCCAAAAGAGAGTAATGAAGCACAACTGCCTTTATACGTAAGAACAGAAAAAAGTACACATGTAGCAGAAGCAATTTAAAGAAACTGAGATAAGTAATAGTTTTTAGGGTCTATCCTAAAGGCTAAGATAACCTTTCAGTGCTTGTTTAAATATTGTGAGTACTTTTGTACCAGAACTGCACTGCTCCGTGTTTAGCAGTAACTGATTCATACTCAAAACCCAATATTTACTCAATGAATGCAGTCCCCAGGACTCCCAGGTTTTGTGCCCAGGAGATCTGAGGAAACCCATCGTCTCTGTACCAGACTGTGCAGACATGAAGAAATGCACATCTAAAACAGCAAAAGAGGACAAAAGGAACCCAGATTGGCTTCCAAGGAGGAAATAAGCCTGATTTCTGCTGGGAAAATGTTAATGTGCAGGCTGCTTAATTGAAATGAAGAGATACCCTCCTGATTTTCTCCATCTAAACAACTGGCATTTTGCCTCAAAAGCGTATATTCTGGAAAGCTGCTGGTGTGCTCTTAGAGTCACATCAAGTTATGCAGCATGGAATGGCATCCAGAGATGGGGCTTTTCTGGAAGCAACACACTGAAGGCACTGATGGAGCAAAGCTCAGGTGGGACCCGTTTGGAGAACACGGCTTGTGCTGCGCATCGCCAGGGGAGCGACGACAACGCAGCTGGTGACAGTGGAGTGTGTGTGTGTGGCCGCGGTGCATCCCAGATACCCTGGGGCTGTGCTGGGTACCAGACAGGAGAATATAAGCTCCAGTTTCTTGATTTTAGTGAAAATAGAAAGAATATCCACACAGGTATGGCAGGTTTCCACATCATATTTCAGTATTTTACCTTTCTACACCAGTTCCCGTCGTTTGACAAACAGGAGCAAGAGCAAAGCCGAGCACAGGACAGTGGGAGCTGGTCCTTGGTCCTCCTCAGCAGCTGCCTGCCACAGGAGGCTCCACTACCTCCTCATCAGCACCTCACTTGCTCAAAGACCGAATGAGGCTAAACCCCACCATCACAAGCCCTTCCTTTCAAAAGGTACACACAAGGCTGAAGTTTGCTGCTGAGAGAGCAGAGTGTGGGCTGTGAGTATAAAAGTCTCACCCTGCAAGGAGTTTTCTTTCTAAATCTGCACTAGAAGGAAGCTCCATCAGAAACATATCCCAGAACACAGGAGGCCAGAACCAGCATCTCAGCCACCCGCAGCTCTCCCAGTTTGCGGAGACACCTCCTCTCTACCACAGCCCACCAGGAGATCCCCTACTCAGCCAAAGCCTGTGCATACCCCGATCTGTGCATAAGAAACTCAAAATCACACCACTGTCATTTCCATGCTACAGGATAAAGCAACCAGCCCATGTCCCACTTCTGAAGTGTCAGGTACGGACCCCTGGGGAAAATAAATAATAATTAGAAAAAAAACCCACATCACAACCACCCTGTTCCTGTGTCAATGTTAGTGGTTAAAAAAAAAAATTAAAAAATTCATACTATTAAGGGCTGGGCTTGGTGGTTTGGGGTTCTTTTGTCTGCTGTTTCTGAATCAAGCTCACGTGGGATCTGAGGACCCCCAGCACAGCAGCCCCCCAGATCCAGCCAGGGCTGAACGAAGCCCAGGACCCCCCAGCTGATGGGGAACTGCAGGACAGACAGGATGCACCTACATTAAACCAGCGCCAGAGGAAATAAATAGGGAATTCATTGATTGCTGTTTCTCATAACACAGGATAAGGGGGAATGAAATGAAGGGACAAGCAGGAGGCACCCCCAGCCCCCAGTGCCCACGCAGGAGACGCTGCTCCCAGCCACAGGAAAACACTTCCAGGGAGTTCACATCAAACCTGTTTTTCCACTGCAAAATGTTACTCTATTAAAACCACTTTTAAATAAGCAATTGACAACATTTCATTAAACACTGTCAAAAGTGTCAAAACAAGGCATTTGAGTATTAGTCTTCAATTTCCATATTTGTTATTATTTTTAATACACAACACAGATTCAGCACAGAATGAAAACACGATGATTGATCTCAGATTTTCAACATTTCACTTAAATACAGCATTTCAATTTAATGCCAAAATACCAGATTTCTGACCCTGCTTGAGACCCTTTTTGGAAGTACAAAAGAGTTACAAGTAACCAGAAACAGAACCTTTAATAACACCTTCCCCCCTCAGCACATCCTTGTGCAGGGTCCAGGTTGCCCATAGAGTATTTTATAGCAGCTGAGATGTCAAGACAAGGATTATTCCTATTTTTAAAACAAATTTGGACCTGCAAGAGGTCCATTAGACTTTCAACAGCCATAAAACCAACAATAAAAATAAAAACATCCACCCCCAAACTGTACTGCCACCAGCTCTCCGGGTCCTGCCCCCTGAGCTGTGCAGGTGGAGAGCTCTGGTCAGAGAGACCATGCAGATTTAATACAAGCTTATTCTGTAATGAAGATTAATGGCTTCTTTGGTTATAGCTCTGCATTTGAAAAAAAAAAAGTCAGTCTTACTTTGAGAATGACCTCAAGAACTGCACTCTTACAGCCTGCCCTAAATTAAAGGGTTTTTTTCAAGAGACTACTTGGATGAATTAAAATATCATTTGAAATATAAACCTTTCTTCCACATCACAAAAGCAAGGCAAAAAGAAACGATATTCTGTTCTTTCCTGGTAATTGCACAAGGGCTCGATATTAACCTGGTCAATGGGATTCAATCAGCTGAGGGACCCTGGGAAGGGCAGGCAGAGTGGAGCAGGCTGTCTTGGGGACGTTTTCCTGCAAGTGAGACAAAGGAGCTTTTCCCCATGTCCATCCCTTGCTCAGGCACTTGGAGCAGTCTCTGAAATCACATGTTTAATGGGATTTTGAACGATCACCTGCTACAGCTGGAAATAACCCCCAGCTCACACCTTGCTTCTACAGAGCCTGTTCTTAGAGGGAAAGCTGTGATCACCCATCATTAACCAGCGACTTTGTAGAAGGAAAACTGAAAAGTGAAGGCAGAAGCATTGCTATTTAATTCATGATCTTCTGAGCCCTCCGTTCCAGTGATATTAAAAAGCAGAATAATCTCCCAATAAAGGAAAAAAAAAAAGTAATAATTTCAAAGTGATGGGAATTCTTCCCGAAAGAACAAAATAAAGAGTTCGTTGAGTTCATTACAGTCTGCAGCAGCGAGGGCAGAAGAGCCATACGATGAAATAGCAAAAGAAAGTCCTACTCAGAATAGCAGAATTTCTTCCCACCTTTGGAGACACAAGTTCCTGAATGAGAAGAAAAGCCTCCCCCCAGCAAGGCTTGTGGCTCCTGGCCAGCACTAGCCCCCAGCAGGGCCAGCATCCCACCTGACCGGCTCCGCTGGGTGACAGCAAAGAGGAGAAACGCCCTGGAGCAGGGCTGCTTCTCCTGCGAGGGCACAGGGGGACCAGGCTGCAGGAGACCCCCTCACTCTCCATCCATCCTCAGCCGCATCTCCCTGCTCTGTCCCCTCTGCGTGGCTCCGTTAACCACCCCCCTGGGCTTCTCCCTGCCTGTGCCAGGAGAAAAGGGGAAGGACCTTCCCAGGGCAGCCCACGCCACAGGCACATCCTACAACGGCACCCATGAGGCCGGCGCTCCCCACCGCAGGGGCCGAAAATAACTACTCCCATCTCCCAGCTGAGAAACCAAGCACACAGGAGCTGGTTTTCACCGGGGTCTCAATTTATCTTTTCTCCTTCACACACGCGCCGGGCAGGAACATGGCGCCGGTCTGTGGATCCCGCACCCCGGCCCCGCCACACGCCGGGGGGCTGCGAGGAGGATGGGTGGAGGGGGCTGGGGGAGAACCCAAAAAAGACAGCAACATGAAGGTCATTGACCTGGGCTGTGCGGCAATAGGATTAGAGCTGAAAACGGGATTCAGAAGCTGAAATTACTCCCATTACAGTCAAGAAGAGAAAGCAGCAGAGGTGCTGTGCCTTGGCTCTGGGCTGGGGGGCTGGTGCTGACACAAGACGCAGAGACCGGGGTCATCCCTCAGGCAGGAAAAGGCTCAAAAACTTACCCCAGACGCAGCCCTCAGGCTCACCCCATCCTGAGGCTCCTGTAGCACTGACACCTGCACACAAAGCAGGGCCTACAGAGGTAAGGTTTGTGGCTTTCCAGCACACAGTGGTGGTGCAGCATCTTTGATGCAGGAGCCCTGTGTCTTCTGGAGGTGCAGGGCTGCGGCCAGGACCACCACAGCATCACCTGGATGAGGAGACACAGCCCAAGCTGGTCCTCCCCAGGCAACACAGAGGGACAGCCTGTGTCTTCTTGGGGGCTTATTTGAATTTTATATTTAAAAAACAAAACAAAAAAAACCACACCACCAAAAAAATACCAAAACCATAGCAGCAAATAGCTTATCAAGAAATTTGCATATTTTATTTTTTTAACCAAAAGAAGGCCTCCATGTATTAAGTGCAGCTGCATTTTCCTTCTCACCACCGGTACAAAGCACCAACAATTTATTACACATTTATGTGAGCCCCACACACAAACTGAATGAATTTGCTCCCGCTGCAGGAGCGGTTTGTTGTTGTTTCCAGG
>VXAK01014339.1:541-26137 GCA_013399435.1 Arenaria interpres | reverse complement strand
GGCACACAACAAAAATAAGCTATTTTATGCCGGCTTGCTTTTAAGGTGCAATTCACTGTCAACAGCTTAGAGATCTGCTCTCGGAAGGATAATGAGGGTTGCAGGTTTCACGTTTCCCAGTTTCCCAGCTGGGTGCCAGGCTCCACGTTGGGAGGCAGCAAAAGGCAAGGCTGGGTTTGGCCTTTTTCAAATCCTTCCTTTATTTGCCTTTCATTTATCTGCAGTTCCAGCAGAACTGAAATCCCAAACAGGACAGCAAAAGCCATATTTTGGTGACATCTGAAAAAGGCATTGGAGATCAGCCAGTGGGGATTGTTGAGGAAGGTGATGGCCCCCAGGCAGCAGGAGCTGCCGTCCCTCGGCCCCCGCTCCTGATTTCTCAAGTGAAAAAAAAACAGGCACAAGGGCTCTCCATCACCATCAAATCAAGGCTCAGCCCCATCTCCGAGCAGCTCGTGCCGGTGGGTTCTGCCTCATTTCATTAAGCCAGAAGTGCTCCTTCCTCCCATCAATGCGATCGGAAGGGGAAGTTGTTAAACCTCTTTTCTCTGGAAAAAAAAAAGGCACTAAAGAGCAACTGCTGCTTTCAGAGCGCTGTCATGGCGTTAACTAATTATTTCTCACCGCAAGCTGAGAAGAGGATAAATAATTATCTGTTGTACGACTGGAAGAAACACTGATGCTCAGGGACTCGCTTGGCACCAGAGCACAGAGCGGTTGGTACAGCCAAGCTCAGCTCTGCCTTGCCTTTACTCACAGCCCTCATTTCTGCTCCTTTTATGAGACTACACACACCCATTGCCGGGTCCTCCACCCAGGACGGATCCCGCTTCCCCAGCTCAATCCAGCACTTGGAGGTTCAGGCAAACTTTGTTTCCCCACCCCCCTCTTTTTTCCTCTTCTTTTCCTGATGTCTCCCAGTGACTGGCTTTGTTCTGCGCTGGGTCGGAGGGACCCCCCAGCCCTCCTGGCTCAACAGCCACCAGTGGAGCTGCCCCAGCCATCAGCAGTTACTAATTCTTGCTGTACCAAGAGGTTCTGGATCTTCTGCTGTTAAAAACCACGCACAAAACCCACAGGTCTCAGTGTCAGCAGCACCTGACTATGCCGAGACTGCCGTAAAATTGATTTTCCTCAAAGCAAATGTGGATCACAATCATATTGATATTTAATATATGTTAAAAATACCCACTGCACAACTCCATATCCCCCCATACGGGTCAGTAGGGAACACGAGCTCACACTCCGCTGCGTTACTCCCATGTTGGAGATATACATCCTCCCTGGCAAATCCACCTTCCAGTTTGAACTGGCCCATGCTCTTCTCTGTTGGAGGAACCTCACCCTGCTTTTTGCAGCTTTCAGTACCAGGAAACTACACTGTTTTTTTTCCTGTTTGTGGTGTTTCAAACTCCAAGAGTAGACTCTCACTGCAGTAACACAATAAAAGTGGTGAACCCTCTTTTGATCCTCCGGGACATGAGAGCGCCACGACGGCGCTGACACCAGCACGAGGGACACGACGTCATGCAGGGTCAGAGCAAGGACCCAGGACGCTGGAAATACTGCTGCTTTAATTAATGTGGTATTTTGTTTATGCTTTTTAAATTAGTGAGTTAATGAACCTTGGATTATGAATGAAACACCAATGAGAAACTGGAGACGCAGCAGTCTTGGGTTTGTCTGCCTGGCAAAGCCTTTCTCTGACCCACATTTCTTTACCAATCTATAATTTATGTAACAGTGATCCAGCAGGTAGGACTCAGGGGTTTGCTCTTTACTTCTCACAATCTTAGCTGAGGTGGGGGTACAGCCCCAGACTTCACCGTATTTTCCCAAATGCCCACCAGCCACATGCAGCTGAAGCTTCAGCTTCAAGGGATGGCTCCACCACCAGCTCAGACTCCAGGGTCGAGCAGTGGAATAGGAGGCAGCAGCCGCTGCACCGGCAAAAAGGGTTTCTCCCACCAGTAAGGGGTACGGGAGTGTTCGGGTCAGCCCAGCTCCAGGAACCCACTCCACAGCCCAACACTCGGCCAGCCCAGCCGGGGACTGCAGCCAGCCCCGGGACACCGAGCAGCAGCACCGCGGCAGAGAGCATCGCCCCAACCCAGGGCATCGTCCCGTCCCCAGGGGAGCACCACAGCCCTGCACCCCCCCCAGCTAGCCCATCATCTGCCTCCATCACCTGCAAATGGCCAAGCAACAGACGCTGCACCCACCGATGCTATCGAGGCGGGTAGAGCTACTGAACCTCATGTAAATACACTATTGATTTTTTTTTTTCCTTCCTCCAGATGGTGCAATTCAGAAAAATTGTTTTTAAATTATGCCTTGCAGAAACACAGAGAAGTGCAGCTAATAACAGGCATATTTCAGGTGAACGCTGACCTCCTTTTCTTCCCCATCAAGCCGAAGCATCCAAAGCACTGCGAGCACTTTGTATAAATTACCTGCAGCCTCTGAACTTGAACAGAAGGCGCTTTAATTGGAGCTACAGCACCGCAACCTCTTACCTACTGCTCATTTGTGTTTCCAGCAGGATTCAGAGACGGCTATAGAAAACAACTCGGATTAATTGCGATGTTCAGTACAATTCTTTTCCCTTCCTTTTAAAGCCAAATAATGAAGTGCACCTCAGAAAAATTAATTTGACTGATGAGCCAAACTTATTTCTATTTTAAAATGGTCAGAGGGACTTCAGCAAGCAACAGGGGAAACCAGCCTGGAGCCGAGCGCCAGCTCCCGCCCTCCCCCAGCACCAGGCTCCGCCGCAGCATCCTCCCCACACAGAGGGTCGCCAGCACCAAGGTGATCTTAATGAGTCATTAGTTACCAGTTCGCCCTTTTGCTACCAGAAGTTGGTTTAAAACCGACAGGTAAAACACCTGGTAAGGCTCAGCAGAGCCAAGCCTGCCGTGCTCGGGGGATGCAGGGGGTGATGGTCTCTGCCAGAATTGGAAATTGGGAAAAAAATAAAAATAATTGCATCAGCCTTTCCATGCTGTGAAACACCAGAGCATCACGTCTGGCCCTTCCCACCAAAACCGATGGGAAGATCCCAACTCCTCCAGCAGAAGCTGGGATATGATTTTCCACAGAAAAGCTCAGCATCCCAGTGAGTGTGAGAAAGTTCCAAGCAGCAACAGCCAGGCAGAGAGAGGGGGAGAAAGAAATACATCATGTAGAGGGATATACAAAGGAAACCTCATCGTCATTGAAGTAGCTCCCATGTTTCAAGAGTCTCCATCTGAGATCTCAGAGAAGTCTGTCCCCATTTGGGCTCACACGCTCGTGACCACCATAAACAACTGAGGCCGTTGCAGGTACAACAGGTTTGAGCTTTTCCCCAAAGAATTTTGCTCGAGAGGAGCTGGGGGGACCCACGCTGCCTTTTCCCCAGAGCTCTACAGGGCTGTGTGTCACAGACTCCATAGCTGCAGTGATGGGGCCACACGGGAATGTACACGTGGAGCTGGTCTACACAGGAAAGCAGACTCGTTTCATGTACACTCCTAGGTATTCTTTTAGCCAATTTCAAACCCAGGATTCTTGACATATCACAAGGGTGTTCCTGCAAACCCACCTCCTCTCAGAAAAGCTGACCCATATTCTCATCTCCAGCTCCCGGTCAGCCCAGGCTGGACCAGGTCAGGAAAGAGGGATGGGTGTTAAAACCCCAGCTCCTCAACCAGAACATTCTCCACCAGCATCTTGGCCAGGGCAAGCAAAGCCTTGGCTGTGGAATCACCACCCGCCTCCTCGCTTGGGAGGACAGACAGCAGCTGACGGGCCAGCCCCAGAAAAATTAAGACTTCACTTTTTGGCAGTTTTCCCAGAACTTTAAAAAAGAAAAAAAAAGAAAAAAAAAGAAACCTGTAAAGTAGGCAATGGCACAGTATGGAATTTCCCAGGTGTTTGTAGCTTTTAGGAGAAAGCTAGACACGGGAGGGGAAGAATTTATGCTGCAGGTGAAAAATGGGCTCAGGGCTGTATTAAAACTTCCCGTTAACAAGGGATGGCACTTACTGATCACCGGGACGGGGAAACCTCCCCGCATCGTCCTGCAGGGCCGGGGGGCACACAGGTCACCCCGGGCAAACCTGGGGCAGGGACACGGGGACGGTCTCTGGGCAGCAGAGGAGGGGGCTGGCGGCCGAGCGCTGCCCTGGGGACCTGCCACAGCACGGGCACGGCCATGGCTGGGGGTTACAGCCCCAAATAATCCCCAAAACATCCCTGAATCCCATCTCGTAAAGCTCTCAACATTGATATTTATGACCCTGCTTCCTTTATTTTTTAAAATACGGGAAACTGCCAGCAGGGTGGTTTTGTAACATAACAAAGACAAAAACACTACATCAGGTCAAAGACTAAAGAAAAATGTAATTAAAATCTCCAAGTTTTCTTAAAATAGCAATTATTAGTAATTTGCTGCTGTGCTTTGAGTACAGTGGCGGCATTCCCTCCCAGTGGTCTGAACCCAGCTGCTGTAGTGGGAAGAATTTACCTGCATTTATACACCCTTTTCTGCCTGACAGAAGAGCTTGAGTCATGCCGGGTTGTTATTAATTACGACCCCGGTTTGCTTTACATTTCCTCATAGTGAAGGGCAGCTTGTGGGTCTCTGCGTTGCTTGCAGAGAAAAGCACTTGTAGCCTCGCTCTTGACAGGTACAGAGGAATTCATAAGTTTTTCAGATTAAAATATATTATGTTTACTTGTTAATGAGACTTTTTTTTCCTAGTATTTTGTTTTATTTATAGTGCACTGACTCAGAGCCTTCACAGCCTTTATTGCAACAGCTTTTATCTGACCAGTTTTAAATATTTAAAATCTCTTTTCAAAAGCATTAAGACAACAAAAACTAAATAAAGGGAAGGAGAGTAAAGCTTGCTCATAGACCTCATACAGAAAGTTGCCTTACATCAACTTCTAACATTTTAAATAGGAATGAAGCTTTCAGGTTTTCCCTCATCTCCCGAGTAACACTTTAAAAGAAATATCAGCGAGCACACGCTGGGCACACACATATATTTTTGCTGAGATCAGTCACAACATAATTCCTAATGGCCATAAATTGGTCCCCCCCCAATAAAGGGCTTTTATAGCACGAGTCCAACTCCCAGCCAGCTCAGAGAGCTGCCGACGTCCTCACAGGCTGGTGGGACACAGGGACCCTCGGGGACTATCACAGAGCACTGTCACCCATCCCAGAGCAGTCACACACCGAGTCCTCCCGTCCCACTCCCCTGCGGTGGGACGGGGTGGGGGGGACTCCAATCCCTCCCCAGGTACAACCTCCATCCCCAGGGTCCATCAGGCACAGCGAAAGCCACCCAGGAGCCCATCCCAACACAGAACTGGGATACCCCCTTCATTCTGAAACCCCAGAGAGCAGAGTCCTACCTGTGACAGCCACAGGACCCCCAGGACGGGTGAGAGGAGACCCCCGGCAGCATCCTGCAGCCAGGGCAGGATTCAGCCCAGGGAGGGGCAAAGGCAGCTGCCCCCCATTAACCAGTATCAGTCCCATGGGCCAATTTAGAGGATAAAATCAAATTGGGGGGCGGGGACAGGGTGATGACCCCAGGTGCCACAGTCCCAGCCACCAGCATCACCCTGAGCTCCACCACCACACCTGGGGCTGGGGGGGTGGGTACAAACCTCCCCGCTCCCCACCATGGGCTACGGACAAGTGTGTAACACCTCAACCAGCTGCCTGCCACAAACAGCCACCCTTCTTGAACCAGCCTCGCGAGCTACAACCACACAAATACATCTAATTCGTTTGTAAATCAGATTCATTACCATTTGATCGATTTTCTGGCCATAAATATTTGCAGAAGCTCTTTATCTTCTTTCTCAGAGCTGCATCTCTTCCCCCAAATGCTCAGCCAGCTGGCTTTTTGTCACGTTAAGCATGAAGAAAGTGCTGTAGGCAAAATAAAAATAAACCCCAGCAAAGTGTAAGAGGGTGAGCAGCTTTATTAGCCCAGCACAGGTACCCGACGGGGGATCAGCACAGTCACCCTGTGCTCTGTCCCCCAGGACCAAAAAGCTCCACCTGAGGTTCCATTTGGCCCAAAGAAACCAGCGCTTGGGTCGTTAAAGTGCTCCTTTGTGCCAGGGCTGGGGCTCCCAACAGCCAAGGGAAGGAGGGAGGTGGTTGCCTGGTGTGGAGTAATGTAAGGATAACGTTACTTCTCCCCATGGAGGAGCCTACGGCCGTGTGTCCATGGGGGATGCTCCCGGCGACAGCCTCGGGTCAGGACGGAGCCCCGTGCCCTGGGACAGCGGTACCCAGGGGCATCCTGCTGCTCACGATCCTTATGGAGAGCATAAGGAGCCCAAATATAAAAAAAAACAACCAAAGTTACATAAAGATATAAATCGGGAAGAGTGTTTGTTCAGCTTTTAAAAGGAAAGAACAACATGAAAAAATCTTGTCTACACAAGTACATTTTGTTCAACGTCCCGCTTCTGTAGGACCACAATAGGACTGAGTCATGTCGTGGCATTATACCACCCTTTGATCTAATTCTGCTAATATTTCCCCCCATCTGTTCCATCCCCACAGGACAAATTCCCACCCTGAGAGCGAAGGACACAAAGAAATGCAATAGGTGCGGATTATTCTAATTCAAACTTCAAGTTCATCTTGTTACTTCGGTGCAGGAGCCAGGAGGGAACAGCCGGGAAAAGTGTGCGGCTGTAGGAGGGGTGAGCTCAGGGAGGAACCTGCAGCGGTTCCAGCGGTGGAAGCCCCTTTGGTGAGGGGTCCCCCTGTTAACTTGGGGGTTTGGTGCCCAGGGGGACGTGAGCCGGGCGGCTGCGGTGCCTGCGGGGACGTGTCCCCACAGGGGCTGGTGTGGGACAGGGCTGGAGGCTCGGGACAGCCCAGGGACAGGCTGGAAATACTCAGAAAGAATAAGATAAGACTGCAGGTCCTCTCGGCCATGGATCTGACGAACTGTCAGAACAGGCTGAGGAAACACCAGGGCCACGACCTGTAAGTACCAGCCCCAGCAGGCGTGACCCCCCCGTACGCAGGTCTGGCACGAGGGAGCCGGAGGGGAACGGCTGCGAGGGGACACCGGGCTGGGGCACCTGGTGAGCGGGTGCTTTCCTCACCTCTAGGAGCTTTAAATCACACATTTTCTCTGAAATGTGCTCCCCAGCCCAGGCTGAGCTCTGCCAGGGTACCCGGGGGTCCGACCTGCTGCCCCTGCAATCTCTGCTGCCCCCACCGAGGTGGCTGTGGAGCCCAGAGCTGGGGACAAGTGAGAGACATCTTCCAGGACGTTGGAAGTGAGATCTTTGGTTGTGTTTTTTACAAAAACCATACATCATGGGCCTGGCAACCTCCCGCTCTGCGCACCCTCGCTGCTCGGGTTGCTCTACCTTCACTCACACCCGACCCGTCTCTCTCCTGCCAGCGAAGCCACGGCTCCCGGCTCCCCCTCCCTCCACAGCCCCGGCCATCGGGACACTGTGGCCATGTAGGGATGGAGGGACGGATGGACAGAGGGATGGACAGTGACACTGTGCCACGGGAGCCAGTCCAGAGAGCGCACCCTGTCACCCCCCGCAGCGATATTTACTCCCGTGTTCCTGGGAACCCCTTCACTTTCCATCGTGCCACTGAGCCCAACCAGCACCCTCCTTCCAGCCACCCCGGAACCCGTTGGTGAGGCCAGGACAGGCGCAACAGGGGAATGGATTTGTCCTCTCTGTTCTCTCTAATTTTTGAAGCAAACAATTTATCCCTGGGCTGTGCCGGTCACCTTGGGCTGTCTGTTCAACCTCCGCAGCCCAAGGAAGGGCTGCCACGGCAGCAGCGGGGCTTTCGGCAGCCCCTGGCATTAGTCAGCTCCACGTGTCACCCCAACGGACAAGGATCACCCTCCGCCTCAGGAGGTTAAAAGCTTTTCCATTAGCAACTTCACTGGATGCATTTTGTAAAAAGATAAAGCGCTATGAGAAAATAAAGCCTTGTGATTTACCTCTGCAAATAATTCAGGGCCGATAATGAGAACGAATCAATCACAGCAGAGCAATTGGGCTGCAAGGTCTTTCCGAGCAGTATCAATGGGAAAAGCATATAAATCCCTGGCACTTTAACGGCCTCTCGGCATCGTTTGCAAAAGGCCGAGGCTGCCAAAGGAAGCCCAGGCTGCTCCTCTGGCTGGAGATTCGCTGCGGTTCAAAACAAGTGTGACTTGAAGCAAAAGGAAGTGAAAAATTAGGCGTGAAGGAATTCTAGAGAAGCCGGAGAACGGGCCACTGAACTAGGAGTTTGTGCTGGGAGACCGAGTCCCTGCGGCATCCACACATCATGTCCTGAGTGGGAAACGGGCCACGCCGCTCAAACCTGAGCGAGGGGCACTTGGGCACAAACTGGGACCACGAGCCAGCAGAGGCTGGGACAGGAGCCTGAGAGCAGGCGGGCAGCTTTGCTGTGTCGGGTGGGGGCGAGGGGCTGCCACAGCCACGCGTCCCCCTGCTTCGGCAGCGGGCAGAGCCCAGAACCTCTGCAGCCTCATGGATCCTCCCGAGCACCTGCTTCCCCACGGAGGAACTGCCACCCCAGAGAGGAAGAAGAGGAGGAGGAGGAGGAGGAGGAGGAGGAGGGGATGCCCCACAGGCTCCTGCTTCCTGATGCAGGAACTCCCACCCCAGAGAGGAAGAGGAGAAGGACAAGGAGGAGGAGGAGGAGGGGATGCCCCACAGGCTCCTGGCACCCCAGGTCCCGGCAGCCCAGCGCCGCCCGGCAGGTTCCCACGTGCTGCCCTCCCACACCAAGGCCCAACCCGTGCTCCTGGAACCCCCACAGCAGCCTTCGCCTCCAGAAACCTTCAATTATGAAGAACAAAACATTGGATTCCTGTACAAAGCAGAGCTGGTCCCTGACATTTGGAACAATTCATATTTCACACGCCTGGAGTCTGGCAGCTAAAAAAAAAAAAAGAAAAAAAAAATCAGTGGAAATGCACTGTCTCTTCCTCCAGAGACAGCGCCAGTGCCCTAAGATTACAGTGACGTCCCGTCACATGCCAGAAGCACTTACGACACTTTCTGTTTACAAGGCAACAGCAAATGTGACAGTTCTTTCAACGCTCTGCTCTGAACCGCGTCCTGCCTCCCCACAGCACCCTCCCTTTTCACAAGCCTTTCCTAATTGATCGTGGAAGCAAATGAAATTATTTTCTCTTTGAAAGGATCCAATCACGGGTATTCTTTGTTTCCTTTGAAAATATAATGGGACTTTTATTTTAGAAGGAAAATACTGTCCACCACGCATTCAGCACTTTAAAAACTTGATTTCTAAAGCGTACAAAGGATGGGTGCCAACCCCCCGGCCCGCTTATCTGAGCACTTTGTTTCCTCAGCTAATGCAAACCGGAGCATAATGGCATCAGATGGATCCAGAGTGTTCCCAGTTTAATTGGCCTCTTTGTGCCTGGCTCTCGCCCGCCAGCCTCGGCTGGTTCAGGCTCTCAGCCAAAGCCGGTTTCCAGCCTGTGGCTGAGGTGAGTGGTGTATTCGCTGGGGAAAAAAAAATAATCACAAAACATAGCTTCAGTTGGATTGAGCAAGAAGATTTTGCCTGCACAAACAATCACGAGGCAGGATACTGAGAACTACTACGCCGACTTTAATGGGGCCATTTGTAAAGTGTGGCATTACCCTGACTCAGTAAAGGGTATCAAAGAGGGCTTGTGTTTATCTGAATTTGAAATGAAAAGTTTAAAATAAAACAATCCTGATGCGGTGTGTGGAACAAAAGGAGGAACAGAGTATGAGACAACCTTTGTCGAGATAAAGACAGAGATAAACTTGACAAATCCCCCTCCAGGTCTCTTCTTCTATTCAGCTGCAATAAAGAGAAACACTTTCTGGAAGAATTCAACTATATGCAAAACTTGTACCGAGGGACGTCCTTACAGCTGAGAGGAGCTGTGCTGGCAGGGAGCAGTCACCAAACCTTTCCAGCACAGCCAGCAGCCCCGCAGCACGAGTGACTGAGGAGGGGACAGTGACCGGCTCGGCCACGGCAGCTCTGGCCCTGTGGAGTGAAGCCTTACCCCCAGCACGAAGCCGGGACACGGACACATGAGGGGTGATGGCATGACCCTGGGGAAGACACCCAGCCAGGTGCTGACCGGGCGAGGGGGGGCTTCACAGCCACAAGGGGCATTCCTGTTTCCTTGCTCTGTGTTCTGAGAACTCAGTCTCTAGAGATTGTAGCACCAAGTGACAGAAAACGCTGTTTCCAAGCTTAGACTCCTTCCTCCATGAGTTCCACCATCAACACCCCCATCAGCAGTAAGATTCCTTCATCTTCTGTAGAAGATTTTCAGTCTGTGGTCCCCTTTTCTCCCAGCTCTGCATATTAAATGCTATTTCCTCAGTAAAATGGTACCAGTAATGTTCAGGCAGCAGCCATGGAATCCCGGTGGCAACAAAGATCTGTGGTTCCAAGGAAACTCTACACAAATATATTTTCTCCTGCAAAAGCAGAGAAAACAGGTTTTAGAAGAACATATATTAGAGGTAAACGATAGCCATTGGCTCTTCTTCTGAAGCTAATTTAAGAGCTGACCCAATCTTCCCTCCACAGATAACCCCTGAAGATATTACTTCTGAGTAAAAGTGCTTAGACAGAACCAATGTCTATTCTACTAAGGCTATTGCACTCATGATAGATCAACAGAGAGGAAAGGGTGAGACACAGAACACACAAATCATCTTAATCAACAAACTGTTCAGAAACTCTGGAACAGCATGAAGCTGAACACTGCAGTAGATCGTTATTTTTCTTGAAAATTCCTCAGAAATTGCATGTTATTTACAATGGACCCAAAGACCTGTTCGTTTGTAGAACTACAAGAGCACAATGTGCAGTAGGCACCACAATTTTTTCCGGTCTGTAGACAGACGTTGCACTTACAGCTGCTCACCACAAGCACCATCACCCCCACTGCTCCTGAAGAAGCGTCTCCATGATTTTAATACCCTGGAAAAAAAGTACAAATAAATGGCAGTTTTACACCAAACTCAAGGATTTCACAGATTAGAAAGAGTGCTCCACAACATACCAGGAAGGCCTTAAAAAATATAAAAGAAAAACTGCATTTTAGGGTCCGGCACTGCCTCCGTGCGGCAGGAGGAGCACCATGGCCTGGGCTGCTCGGGGGGACCTGGCGCTTCGGCCACAGCTCCTGCCACACCAGGGCACAGACCCCTGCACTGCCAGATCTTCTCCATTCTGAATTAATTTAAGCTCAAGATTCAGTACAAAGTGAGAGAGAAGAAGCTTCATATTTGGTGAAAGGCAAAATCCACTCACTTTAGACAAGAAAACCTAAAACATCCCTTCCTGCTCACTTTCTGGAGCCGCGCACTGCAGTTGTGACAATCTGCCAAGCCGACCCCCAGGGTTGGGTCAGAGGCTGGGGACTGGGCTGGACCCCTGCGGGCTGAGGCTCACCCTCCCACGCTGTCTGTCACGATAGAAGAACAAGGATTTCTCCCTTTGAGTCCCCATGAGAGGAGGAAGAAAAGACAATTAACTTTAACAAATAGGTCAAGAGAATTCCTTTTCACATCTCTACAAAGAACTTAGACAAGATATTTTACATCCATGAAAACCAGTCTATCTTCCACGCCTGTTCTTTGTAGCCGGCGCTGACTACCCTAGTCCATCAGTCAGAATTAGACGTGCCACTGTTTACAGAATAAAGCACTAATTGACACAAGTGAAGTCTCAGAGGTTCACCCGGGGAATTTCAAAATGTTACTTATTGAATCAATCATGTTCACAGTGTGACAACGGCTTTTTCTTTTATTTCTCCTCATAGCAACACAGACTTTTAGGCAAAATGGTGTTGAGGAAGAAGGGAGTGAGCAGGGACTCCATTAAACGAATAAAATACGAAAGGGCAGGTACAAGTCATTACCCAGGATCTTTACAGCGAGGAATGACTAAATCAAAGCCTAATCAATATATTTCTTTCAACTAAAGTTCAAACACTTAAATCTCAGCCCCAGGAGACGAGGCTTGAAGGAGCTCAGAGTGCAGTGACGCACTGGAAATGCAGATCCACCATGGCCTCCCATTAAACCTCCCAGCCCCAGCCCAACGCGGCTGAGCCAGACAGGGAGAGCGGCTGTGACATCCCGGAGGCGGAGGTGCCCTGCTGTGCCCAGCCATCCCACCAAAGTGCCCACATGCTCTTGTCCTCATCGGTAACACCCCAAAGCAAACCAATGGGAGTCCAGCACGTTCCCAGCTCAGAACAGCTACGGGTGACTCATAGCCTGGAGAAGAGCAGGCTGAGAGGGGATCTCATCAACACTCATCAATATCTAAAGGATGGGTGGCAAGAGGATGGGGCCCGGCCTCTTCTGCGTGGTGCCCAGGGACAGGACAAGGAGCAACAGCCACAAACGGGAACACGGGAAATTCCATCTCAACATGAAGAAAAACTTCTTTCCTGTGAGGGTGGCAGAGCCCTGGAAGAGGCTGCCCAGAGAGGGAGTGGGGTCTCCCTCCCTGGAGACATTCAAAACCGACCCGGACCCGTTCCTGTGCAACCTGCTCTGGGTGACCCTGCTCTGGCAGGGGGTTGGACAGGGGGGTCTCTGAAGGTCCCTGCCCACCCCTGCCATTCTGTGACTGTGATGCACATCACAGCGCACGCCTCACTGCCATCGCCAGCACAAAAGCAGGGGAGCACTTTAACAGATTAGTAGAAAAACGTATGCCATCTCTGAAAAGAGTACCTAATACCTTTCATTCTTTCTGTAACCATGACAAAACATTTTGCAGTTAAATATTTGTTATTTGAGTTCAGCTCCATCATTTAACAAACACTACATCGAGGCCTTTAATTTCCATCTCCTTATACATTCAAGTCAAGCAAAAGGAATCTAAAAAAGAAACCAAGGAGTGAAAATGACAGAAATGTTGCAATGTTTAAGAGGCAACAGATAAAACATCTACCAACATAACACTTTCTTGCTATAAATGCTCCTTTATTGCATGGCCTTACAATTTCTCAAAACTGTCATCTCTACAAACTGGAGGGTGGAGGGAAGAAGTAAAAAAAAAAAAAGGAAAAAAAACCCCTCTTACTCTCTCATTTTAAAAGTTTAATTGAATATTCCTTCCTTCTCACTCCCTTTCCAGCAGGTGAGTATTTTACGCAGCCTGCACAGCACCCCATGAGCCCCCAGATCTCCTCAGGGTACAAAATCCCAGAGATCAGGATTTCCCCCAACTCCAGTCCCAGCAAAGGCTCCAGGACCCACTGCCGCCAGATCCGGGGTGTCCATGGGCCACGGCTCCCCAACGCTCGGCCCTCGAATACCCACTGCCCGGGAGGCTCCGCGGGAGAGCTTTTATCTCCTCCATAACTCTTGCTGAAAGCCAGAACTACTGACGCACACAGCAGGCTACAGGAGACTGACCGGGGCTACTGTAAATACATCACGCTGCCAAAAAAATCTAACATTACTGGAGAAAAATGTGTGACATGATATAAATTCCCGTTGACTACTTTTGACTACTTCACTCTCAAAGTGCTACAGAACTGCAAATTCTTATTACAGTATTAGCTGGTACAATGAGGCATTAGGAAGAAGAACTGTTTGAATGCCTGGGGGAAATCAGGAATAAGAATGAATTACAGAAACTGATACAGTCATACACGCTGTGTTTCAAAATCTAGTTGAAATAAAACTATTACCATAATAAAACTAAATCCATTTTTGTTCTGCTTATTCTCTGTAGACAAAAGAAAAGGTCAAATATTTTTTTCAACAATTAAAAGATGTAAAGAATCCAGACCTAAAACATCAATTGAATTTTGAGCCCAGATGATCTGGTGATTTGAAAAAAATTAGAACATAATTCAGGGAAGAAATTCAAGCAATAAATGACTTACCTTCTTCACACCTTGTTTTAAAAACGATTGAGCAAAAGCTTCCAACACACAGTTGAGCAAACCTGCCCCCGTAACTGATATCCTGCCTTTCTGGGTGAAGTCTGTCCTAGAAAACAGGAACATAAAACCCTTTTACTTCTCCATTGACTCAGTAACAGTGAGCGTAAAGGCTACATTAGGCATTTAGTGGGTGACACCCAAGGGATCCATCTCTCACACACATTCTGTATGACAATCTCAAAGGCAAACCTATGGAGGCACAGGAGCCTCAGCACAAGGAGAGGTTCTCCATGGCCAGCGGTGCCGAAGGGCCAGTGGGCTCTAACCCGGGGGGGCCACGAGCCCACAGGGAAGCCCCAAGAGTAGCATCACAGAGAAAGTGCTGGAGGGGACACACCAGCCGCTTCCAGAACCATGAAAGCCAACAGCAGGAACAGTGAAATACGTTTGTACGGTTTATAGAGCCCTCAGTACACCACCCCGGTGGGACAGAGGCAGTGGGTGCAGTGAGGAGAGGACCCCCCCGATCCCCGCAGCCCCCCTGCCAGCCCAGCACCACCGCTGCCCTGGTGGGCCATGACCACTGATCCCTTCTGCCTGTGCCATTTGGGAAGGTGAAAAACACCTGGAGCTCCAGAGAAGGAGCTGAAGAACAGGAGAAGCTCCTCCCGAGCACAGGATGGGGGTCATCAACGAAGACCCACCACGGAACTTGGCTGCTCCAGCTGGGATTTATTGATTCCTGTTGCAGTTTCACCACTGCAGGAGACGAGAAAGGGAGGCTCAAGGAAAATATTGATCCCTGATTGATTTCCGTAGCACACAGCCGGCAATGCTGCATCATCACAACAGTCACAGGGAGAAGTCTATTAATGAGATCCAACTACTAAATTATTGACTAGTTAAGTACGGCAAATTTGGTCTAATTGTTTTCATGATGGGAGCTTAATTAAAGTGTCTTTAGTATAAAAAGTCTAGCAATATTCTTGTTCAGACAGTGTCAGGGACAGTCTCCAATGCCTGCATGGCTTTCCAAACAAAATCAAAGGTTCATCCAGTGCAAAGCTCTGCATAAGAGGGAGCTTTTGTACAGCAGACCTTTTTAATTCCCTTCTCCAGCTGACGATGCTCATCCGTCACCCATATCTCCCCAGGTCAGGGAGACACCTCACCCACTGCTGCGGAGACACCAGCTCTCTCAGGCTGCAGGAATGGAGGGGAAGTGCGGGGCAACGAAGGGAACTTGATGGCAATTGAGGGATGCAAAGGCCACTCGGGTCTGGACCCACCCAGGCTGCGGCCAGGCCTTGCCCACGGGGACAAACTGCCTTTCTGTGGGCTTCAAACATCAAGACAAGATATGCTGGTGTATAACAGCAATTAAATCATGGAAAGCAAGCAAAAAGTGTCATGAAGGAGTTCAGCCAAGAGGGTAACACAGGCACTTCTGGCCTCTGAACATACAGATATGCCTCATCATGCCTCTTTCAATGGTTTATAATTTATTTATGGTAATGTTTGTTTGCTACTAGATCTTTTCAGACATTTATATGCTCTGCTTGGAAGCACCCACAATAATTCACTTTGCAAGAATATGCAGCAGTTGGCATCACTGTGTTCACATTTATTTAGGACAAAATAACCACCTGATGTTAAGAACGACGCTGTGGTTAAATGGACCGGTTGGGACTAAGGAAGCATCACTTCCATTGCCCCAGTTCTGTTAGGGACAGCAGGAGGTCGCAGTCTCCCTTCCCCAACTTGCAGTTCTCTAGTTAAAAAAATATTGGATGTAAAAGTCAATCTCAAACTGGGGAAACTAATTGTCAGTTCTCATGTCCAGTTTCTCACACTAACCCACACCCCATGGGCCCGCAGCCACCATCCCCACACCTGCCAGGCCACCAGCCTTCAGTAAGGACAGAGGGTCCCAGTAAACTTTAGAAACAAAACAGTTTAAAAATCCAGAGGAACGTGTTCTCAAACAGCAATGTCCCAGTGCCGGGCATTCAAAAACTCCTGAGCCACAGGAATTTAATTTCATCTGGAGCTGGTGGGTTTTTTCTTAAAACATCCTTAGAGCTTTCTGAAGTCACATGGACCTTGGTGGCCAACCCTGCCACGCTTCCCAGGGAACAGCACAAGGCAAAAGTAAAAACTAATTACAAGAGACACCAGAACAAAGTAAGAATTAATGGGGATGACATCAGCTGGAAATAAATCTTTTTTTAAAGACAGTCACATGTATCCCATACCTGCTCATTTCAATGCTACGGGAATTAGAAATTCCCCTCTGATTGTGCTGTAAATGTGCATAAAGACATTTCTAGGCTCCACTGTGCACCAACCCAACTGTGTGTTCTCCCAATCAAAGTCCCAAAGCAGCTCCCATCTCTGGGGCACAGCGGGCGCACACCAGAGACAGCAAATTATTTGGGAACACGTATGCTCCACGCCAATGGCTGGCAAGCAGGAGGGAGATGGTAATTTTTAAGCTGCTGCCCAAGCATCTGCTGGTAGAGGCGAGAGTGAAACGACCACTCTGGCTGTGCCTGCTGTGCGGGAACGGCGGGACAGCCCTCTACAGCTGCAGAGCAGCACACAGAAGATTAATTTCCAGCAATTATTTGTGCTCCGGCCAGAGAACCCAACCTCGCATCTGAGCAAGCCAGGGGAATGCAGCAGGACATCTACAGCTGCTCCTCACATGAGTTCAAGACACACCAAAGGAATTATTATTCAGACCTCTCTCATTCCAAGCACTCAAAAGGTAACAGAAAGGCCATTTTCAGGGCTGTGGGCTGCAGAGGCCGCCCTGAGCCGGCACAGGCCACAGTGGCACCCAGGAGCCAGCACTCACCAGTTTGGGTTCTCCAGGCTCTCTCTGAAGACAGACTCCTCGCTCAGGGACGCATACTGTGTCCAGGTAAGACAATGACTTCTCATGGCCATGCTTCTTTTCTCCATATTAAGCCAAGATTCCTCTTCCAAGTAGATGTCAGGCACTTTTAAGACACTGACCTGGGAAAGAGAAGAATTACAGCTTTTTTTAAAAAAAACACAACGGGTAGAATCACTTCTTGTTATTCTGAAAGCATTGCCAGCCTCAGAGGACAAGCTGAGTATCCAGGAGGGGGGCAACACCAGCCGTGGTTAGTCCTGAGGAGAACACAGCTCCCTCCACAGCTCCTCAAGGCTGTGCAAACGTTCCAGCGTTCAAGGATATGCTTGGTGCCCAGCCACGCTGCCGAGAGCACCACAGCCAACTTACCTGCATCACTTCATGCTCTCTCTCCTGCTGCTGATGGCTGATTTATGCCAGTGAAGAGTAACAGAAGCCACCAAACAGTGACATGCAAGGCAGCCAAACCCGCCAGCCAAGCCACCAGGGCAGCAGAAAGGCTGGCACCTCCGCAGCCCCGGCTGCCCGGCACGGCGGCTGACACCCTGCTCCTGCTCCTCCCTCCGGGGAGGCCATCTCCTCCCAGAGCCCGTTGGTCACCCTGAGTGACCCTCATTTAGCAAGCGTGGGCCAGGGAAGGGATGGACATCTCACCAGCGGTTTATTTATGTTCTGCCTGCACAGGGCAATGGGTGTTGTCCTCGGAGGGGAGGGTTGGAAAAGACAAACAAGTGTTTAGAGGCAAAACCATAGAGAGTGCTCAGCCCCGGGGGAAGAGCACACACATACTTTTCAGCACACAGGCTGTGAAATATTTAACCAGGCATGAATGGAAATGTGCTGTTCTGTGTACAGACTATCTGCTGCAAGAACTGAAAAAAACCAAATAATAAATTCAGGCTAATTCTTCTCCCGTAACAAACTGTGAAGAAAGGACTGTCACTAAGAGACACAAGAGACCCTGGTCCTCACGTTTCTACAGCTTTTAAGGAATCATGTTTTACCTTCTTTATAGGGACCCTACAATGCTGTATTTAACTTGCAACATGCTATAGGCCCATTAAGTATCATTTTAATTCCCTCTGAATTTACTTACAGCATGGTTTTGTGAGGGATTACAGCCTGGTGTGTTCAGGACCAATGGATCAGACACCCAAATCACAGGAGCTCAGCTAGAGAGAATTCCCCAGTGTTTATTACTAGCTGCCGCCTTCCTGCCAAGTTCCACAAGACTGGCCTTTGATAAAAATACCATCTACCACACAAAAATCAGGAGCACTGACAGCAATAAGACTGTCTATTGGGGTGGGGGAATGGCTGTATTTTCTGTGTGGCACAGATAACATTTTAAACCAGCTTTACTTTTTCCCGGTACAAAAGTTGAAAGCCCATCACTGTGTGTAAAACAACCACTAGCACCAGTTATGGCTCAGTGTGCTCAAGGCTACAATTTGTCCATTCAAGTTAAATATATAAAATGAGTTCCCAGAGAATTTTTTTCTCCTAACTTCTCTTTAGAAGTAACTTTTATAATTTAAAAAAAAAAAAAAATCATTATGAAACGTGATCCTTCCACACAAGATAAACCACTGTGGAGCATTAAGGTTTTACAAGTCGACTAAATTTCTCAAAACATAGTTACCTTTCTTAAAATCTCAGGAATTACATTCTGGCACGTTGCAATTCTCCTCCGGTAAATAATCCCTGTAGACAGATCTGATGACAAAAGAAAATCAGAAGGGAAGAGTTAGAGCAGCAAATATTACCATTTTTTTAATAAAAACAAAGTAGTTGGAAGACTTCACAGCACAGCAAAGGTGCAAGCAGAAATGCTGGCAAATTACCAGAGTGCTGAGGGGGGTGGGTTTTGTTTGGATTTTTTTTTAAGTATAAGCCAGTACTTCTGCTGCTTTGCCCAAGAGAGGGCTGTACCTCAGTCTGCCCTGGGCACTCTGCCCTCTGGCTCAGGAGGACATCTGCATCCGCCACTGCCATCCAGACCCCTCATCTGGTACAAACATTTAACTGGCATTTTCTGGGTGGACGAAGACTGGGGCGAGGGAAAAGCTGGGACAATGAGCCACCAGACCGGCACCCAGATTACTTCTATCCCCACCCTAATTTACATTCTCCAGCTTGTTCTCTGGGCAAACACCCTGTGTACAAGATTTACAGAACGGTCCTGTCTCATCACACGTTTATTTTTGTATTGAGTCGGACCCAGTGACAAGGACAAAACTAACTACTAGGAAACAAATTACAGTTATTTAGTATCTCAAAAAAGGGTTGGCTTTTAGAATCACTTTGCCTTTTAATATTTAATGACCCAGCTCGAGAACAGAACGCTACCGCAGGAGAAGCCAGCTGGCAGGCAGCCCGGGTTAAAGACTTCTCCAGGATAAAAGAGCACCTTCTCGAACAGTTGCATTTGGTGGGATCTGTGAAATGAAAACTTCATGCGGTTTGGTTTTCAGGACTCTAACAAACACATCACATCAATAACACGAAGCATCTCCAAGCAATACAGAACAGAAAAGCATTCTCTGGAAAGAGCGCTTTACTGCCTCAGAAGGAAACAGCCACAGCAGCACTAATGCTCTGCCTCCTGGAATCTCAGGGCAGCCTCGCTAACGATGGGTGCAGAGAGAGAGCACAAGCCTGTAATTAAGAGCCACCATTAAACCTGAGCTGCGAGACAGGGGACAGCTCTGAATGTATGATATAGAATTTAGGGACTGAAACTTTAGGGATTAAAGTATTTGGGACTAACAATTCAAAGTCTGTAAGTTCTTATTTCACCCCAAATGAGTATTTGATCCCAGTTCCCATATTAGGGAGAAAGGTGAAAAACTTTCACTAGCTGTCTAAGAAAAGTCAGGCAGCTTACCTGTTTTCTCTTCCACTGTTTCTACGGCTGTAACGTGTTTCTCCATAGGACTGGGATACTGGGATAAAAACACATAGGGTAAAGTTACCACTTCTCACCCCGGTGAAAGGAAACCGCTAGCTGTCGCAGGTCAAGCCAGCAGCAGTTCCATGGCTTCTCCCAACCGGCACGAGCTGCCCGCTGTTAGCAATCTGCAGTCCCGGAAAGGAGGTCAGCAGAATGGAAGAATTTAGTGAGATGAGCTTAGTAAGGTCAGAAAACAAAGAGAACCTCCACAACCTCCTACTACAAGAAGAATCACTAAAAGAGGAGCCGCTCAGGGCTAGCTGGCAGCTGGGGTAAGGGACTGTCACCGCCTGTCCCTGCTCAGGGGAACCTCGTTTCCCACAGGACAGACAGGTCATTTCAAGGCTGGAAGAAAGACATTCTCGCACCAAGACTGCCACTGAAAAGGAATTCTGCCCAAATTGCACAGGTTGCCTGGAGGGCAACATCCTACAGAAGAACTGTATGCACAAGAACAGGACTTATGAGGATGAACAGTCTATTTTGGACTCCCCTGGCTAGGAATGAGACACAGACAGCTACAAGGATTTCATTCTCCATTGCAAAAAGAAAACAACATCCACCTGAATAATGAACTCCAGATTATAAAAGCACAAGATAATTTATTGAACTCAGATAATACTCAAGAGTTACCGTAACCTCCACGCTAATACAAATGCCAGATTGAAGCAATACTGACCACCAGACTGCCAGTAAACAAAAGGCAAAGCTTTAGGAGAGGTGGGGAAGTTGCATTTTAAGGCTAATTGCACATAGGTAACGCAATTATGATGTGCAGTAATAGGTGCTCCTCAATTCTGATATAAAAGAAATCTTGGGTTCTAAGCTTAAAAGGTTGACAGCTCCAGAGCAGGCTGTTCTATAATCCAGCTCCACTATTTTTTCTTCCTGCAGAATAAAAGTTGATTTTAAAAGCGCAAGGTTTTCGAGTCCTATTCTATACAGAAATTGGAGGCTTCTCCACAACACGCTGCTCTGCAATGGCAGCAGTGGCATAATTACATTATCAATGTAACTTACACTCTGTAAGGCCCAATCGCGTGAAACAAAGAGCCATTTACATAAATCTTTCACTAAATAGCAGGCTCTATTACCCCAGTATTTAAACAGAAATAGACTCAATTTCCTACACGGAGCAGTAAAAGAAATAACGTTACAAGTCTACAGCAGCAGTAATGGCGAGGAGAGCGGAACAGGCACAGAGAGAGCGCTTCCAGCCAGGCACAGCCTCGCTGCCAGGGCTGCGCTCCCCGGGGAGGCTCGGGCAGAGAGAACACAGAGCTCTGGGCGCAGAGTCGGCCCTGCCCTGACCCAGCACCGGGCACAGCGGTCCCAGCCCTGCCCAAAGCGCTCCCGCAAGCCCCAGGCCTTCAGCCCTGCCCCGCAGCCCCCTTGCCCGAGGTGCCAGCACAAACTGCCCTGTGTCACCCCTCCTGCTCAGCGCTGCCACCCCTCCAGAAGTCACACGCGACACCGGCTCCAGCATCCTCACCCCCAGCTCCTGCTGTGGGGCCACCGGACAGAGCAAGGGCTCCCAAAATCTGGAACTGCCTGCAGAGAGGTGGCTACGGCTGCCTGCTCACCCGTGGTCATGCCCAAATGTCGAGGTTCCCACCAGGCACCTCTCACCGAGGCCACAAGGGCCGGCCCCGCGGCCAAGGGCACCCCTGCACCCGCAGAGAGGGTCGGGGTGCCGAGCTGGGGGTGGGCTGCGGACCTGCTCCGGCCCCAGGGCCCGGGGAGCTCTCAGGGGACGGCCACCACCCCCGCAGCCTACGAGCCAAAGCCGGGAGTGGAGGGGCAGGACCCGGCGGGGAGCCGAGGGGCGGCAGGACAGGGGGGCTCAGCCCAGGGCTGCGGGGCAGAGGAGACACCCCCAAAGCACCCGAGGCTGTTCCCGCCCCGGCGGTGGCTCCTGGCGAGCAGGGAATGCCACCTTGTGGCCCAGCCGGCGAATGTGCAGCGCCGGCCATGGGGCGGGCAGCGGGGTGGGCGCAGGCAGACGGGAACAGTCAGAACTGGGGTGGGCACAGCCGGGACGGGCACAGCGGGGTGCTCTGCCTGTCCCCCATGTGAGGCAGTGCAGAACTAGACCCCCTCCTCGCCCCAGGCCTGTCCAGGTACTTGGCACGGGCGCAAATCCCATCCCTCTCTTCCCACACCTTTGCACCTGGGCACGTACCACTTCAAACGCCGTAACCCAAAATGCTGTTCTTCTATGAAAAAGAAAGGGTTATCCAGACAAAGTCTGCGTACTTTTCCAAAAAAAATTAAACAGTTCTAGTGAGTTCCTCTAGTAAATTTCTTTCCAGATCGATTTTCTTATTTCAAAGAAATTTCTCCTCCATCACACTCAGAGGACCCCAAGCCAAGTGGCGACAGCAGAAGCCACAAAGCTGACTTTGCCTTTAAGCTACCCACAGCTTTGAAATTAAGTTTTTTCTACCCTGGCTGCCGGTCCTGAGTGTTTCCTGCAGACACCAGAGCCACTCCGCAGGCACGGAGCAGTCCGGAATCGGGGAGACCCCCACACCCCAGCACGGGGGTACCTGGGTGGTGACGGGGTCACCTCGCATCTCACACTTAGCAGAACCGAGCAAAAACCCGACAATTAAGATTAGATACAGAACTTCTGTGCTCCCACTTGCTCTTCCTGCAAACGTATCGATTGTTTTCTACAAATAACAACCAGCAGAATTGATTGTATTAGTCATTACTCTGAATCCAGGGAATTAAGACCCCCACGTTCCTTTCCTAACGGGAATGTGTAAGATCATTTATCAAAAGCAGCGGTTTCTAACCACAGTGATGTTTCTTAGAAGTTATTTGAGGGAAATAGCAGTCCTCTCAAAGCGGCACTGTGTTTAGCAGCAGAGAGAAATCACTGCAGGTTACACATAATGATTTGTATAAAAATGAAATATTTCAAAGCAATGAAGGGCTGGTTTTACACGCAAGATCAAACGGAGTCCACATAAATCAAAATGACAGTTTCAAAGACTTGCAAAAAATAATAATATTTAAATTCATAAATATTCTGATTCTTTCTTTTTTAACAGCAAGGAAATGAAGCAGTGACACTGCAAAACCAGCTAAACCTTTCCTGGTTCCTCCACTTTGTTATTGGTTTGGAAAGGTGGTGGTTGTGGATAAACATAAATTTAAAAAATGAAAATAAAAATAAAAAAGTCTGGCAAAGCCACGGCACAGATGACTTGCTGTGATGAAGATCGACAGATGCAAAAGCCTTTCACACACAGATACACTTACTTCAAATACAAATCAATTTGTGACACTGGAGCTAAATGGTTGATTTAGAGTTCTTGGGCTCGCTTGGCAATGACACCTGCGCTAACCCCGAGCACCCCAGGGAAACCCCCATCCCTTCCACAGCATCAGGGAGGGGGGGCAAAAAACCAGCCCCCACCGACACCTCCCACCGCCTGAGTGACTCCTGCGCTCCGTCCTGCGAGGCCATAAACCGCAGCCGGTGGGGAACGGCCCCGGTCAGGGCAACACGTGGGCGTTCTGTCAGGCAGGAGGTGTCTCGGCACAAACCTGCCCCTGAAGAACCCCGACTGCTTCGGGGTCGGTCTCCTCCCAGAGCTCGGCCGGTTGCATCTTCCTCCCTGTACTGCCACGTAACAGCATCCCAAGGCTCAGCTCACAGAGGGGCAGCAGAAAGAGCACGAGCAGGAGCCCCAAAGTCAACTTTAACTATGGCATTTAGGAGTAACTATGGCAATTATTTTTTCAATCATATCAAACTCCTGGTTAAAAGCATGTGATGCACTTTGCTGCCACATACAAATGAGGATTATTTTAACCTTTCTGCTCTGTGCTTCTGGCTGCCATCATTAGCCTCACTATTCACCTCCAGCTGCCCTTCGCACGTCCTATGGAAAATACAGTTTCCATTGCATTTCTACTCTGCTTTACATATTTCACAATGAAAAGCACGAGCAACTCTGCTTCTCCTCTCACCGCTAATAGCCAAACACTCAAGAAAATCAGCAAAAGGCAGCCTTGCCTTCTCTTTTGCAGGTTTGCTGGGTTGTCAGAGGAGCGTTGGGGAGCACATCCCTCGGTCAGCCATGGTGTGGCAGTCTGCACCACACGCCTGGCGAGCGGCACTGCCCAGGGCTGCCAGGCACAGCTCAGGATTTGTGCAGCAGGGCGAGAGAAAAAAGTATTTGCTTTATTGCCTTTTTTTTAAATAAAACCTTAAATGTGTCTTTGCAGGGTCCTATTCTAGGGCCAAAAAAAAGAACAGCTGTAGATGGTTAACAGAAACAGAAGAGAAATAGACGGGCTCCAGACTAAGCATCTTTGCCTGTATTTACTGTCCAAAGTTCTGGTACTTCGGCTTGTGAGGATATTTTCCTCATAAGGAAAATCCTTCATAAAAGGAAGGAAAAATCCAAATTTTCAGTACAGGGTGTGACACCACTACAGGGATCCAATTCCATTTTGTACTGAGCCATCGAACACCAGAAAAAACATAAGCAGTCAATTAAAACAAAAGCACGCCAGAGCATCTTTTAGAGATTCACATATCGGGCTGAGACAAAAAAAATCCTTCCTTGTGTTTTAAGTTGGTTGCATCAAGGATGAATTTAGCCCAGAGTCAACATTTGTTTAAACATCTTGTCCTGCTGAGAACACTCACAAACCCGTGGGTTTTGTGCCAAGGAAATGCCCTGCACTGCACAGCTGCTCGCTCTGTCGCTAATGTTTAAACACAGGAGGCCAAAACAAACACCACGGAGCCCACTCTGTTCCTCACCTTGGTGCTCGCAAAAACCAGTCCCAGCTAGAGGGCAAAACCCAGCATCAGCTTGTCATAAAGATTAGAATTCATCCCTATTTCTGTGCTGCTGTTCAAAGGAAAACACCAACATAAAGGACAGTTTTGAATCACAGCTTGGAGCTTGGGTCTGAGAGACAACAGTGCTCAGAAGGAAAATTCAGGATGCTGTTTTGCTAGGAGCAGATATAACACGGGAACGCTGTTTACCCGCCATTAACACAGCCTTCTGCCACCGCAGAACAGCTTCATTTTAAAGCCTAATTTAAAGTCTAATGATTGTGGCACTGCCGGGCCAAGAGCCATACAGCACCACGCAGCAGGGCAGAGGTTAGTGTTCTGCGGGGACAGAAAACCTGAATTAATTTCTATGGATCCAGTCTTTCCTTCACACAGACCTGGTCACCACGGGGAGCCCCTGGAAGGGCCAGAGCCGCCATCCCAGCTGTGCCATCCCTGGTGCCACAGGGCAGCCGTGCCGTGCCCCCGCAGAGGCCATCGGGTGGGATTTGGTGGCTGTTTACCTCCCCCTGGCACGGCTGGGCTCCACAAGCAGCACTTGGGCTGTTCCTGGCCCAGAAGCACGGCCACCCGCTCTCCACCACGGCCCGGGCACTGTCCCATTTGGGACGACCAGCCCCCGGGGCAGCGGCCAGGAGACCGCTCTGCTCTGAGACACCTCCACAGCCGCCACCTCGGGCACGGAAACGCAAGTTTTCATCTAAGCATGAGAAAAGCCCCGCTAAGGAGGACTCCCGAGCTGCCGGCGGCAGGCAGGGCCGCCAGCGGGCCGCCATGAGGGCAAGGCGGCGGGGACGGGGCCGCCAGGCGGTGTCCGCTGGTGGCCCCGCTCCGTCCCCCACAGCGGCGCTCCCTCCCGCAAACAAAGGCTGGAGGTTTTCCGCAAGCAGAGGGAGGCGGCAGAGAGAGGGAGCGCGGTCCGGGCAAAGCAGCGCGGCTCCGGGGCGGGCACAGCCCGCGG
>VXAK01014336.1:0-16851 GCA_013399435.1 Arenaria interpres | reverse complement strand
AAGTAGTTCAGTGACTAGGAAGATTATCAAATAAAGTATGCAAAGATTTTTAAAGTAAAAGTATGTGGACCTTCAGCATAGAGTAAGAGAGATTCTCCTTCATTAGCTTCTAACTGAAAAAGTTATTTTGAAGTTGATTTTAAAAAATATAGATTTAATTACTTCTATAATGAAAGAGGTAATAAAGTAACTGCCAATTGTGNTTCTATAATGAAAGAGGTAATAAAGGAACTGCCAATTGTGCATGCAGATTTTTGTCTGAAAAACAAAATGAAAAGCAATAAATACTTTTAATTTTTTTGTAAAATGTGGAGTTGAATTGGTGTGCTACATATTGCGTAATAAGATGTAAAAACTCAATATCTGCCAGCCAGTAGTAATTGGGAGACAGAGCCATATTCTGCTAACAACATTGAGTGAATGGATAACTTCCTGAGGAAAAACATTGCTGATTTTTTGATCATGATTTTTGCTTGTTTGTTTGCTGTTTGAAATTATTTGCTTATATTTCCATACCTAATTTTCAGTATGTTTGTCACTCATGAATAGGTAAACTGCAGGGGACTTGCTGAGTTACTGAATGCTGTGAGTTGTGAAAGGTGGCCTCATTCTCTAATCCCTCCACTAACTTGAGCAAGTTCTCCATTAAAACTATCATTACTGAAAAGCCTCTTGCTATAAATGTATAAAATTCTGACTTAAGTTTATCCATGGCTAGTATTTTTAATCTCATATCAAAAATGATCTGTAGCTTTTATAACTTCTCTGACTTGCCGGTGTGTTTGTGGAAGGCCACTCTGTTTTGATAGGTTAAATAGATTTATTTTAGCATTTGTTTTGTTTATTTTAATATTTTTCTTTCATAACCAGGCTCTCAGCTGTCTCAGACATCCTAGTGCTATCTTCGCGTGCTGTGTTAAGGCTAATCTTGAATGTTAATGTTGGGGACAAGAAATGTGTACCGTGCTGAGGGGAATTATGGCTGGTGACCCTTGTAATTCTGCTCATTCATGTCTGTACCTACTAAAATGACTTTCTTAATCTTGCATTCATCTTGCATTACTTTTTTGTAAGCTGCATACATTTTTGTCTCTTAATTGATCAAGAATCAGTGATATACCCAGGTAAACTCAATTTGATAACAGCATCTTGTGATTTCAATTGATAAATGATGTTTGGCACTGGTTATCTTTATATTCAGTTTATTGAAAATTAGGTACTTTGTTTCTAGCCATGTCACATTCTGATATTCTTTTCTCCTGCATGCCTTCTGGTATTAAATTATAGGCAAATTTCAGTAATTTCCTTCTTTTAGGGCTAAAAAGCTTATCACGGTGGACCTAAGATCAGTCTCACAGGAATAACGCTAGTAACTTCTCTGTGATCCAGTGTTTTATTTCTTTTTAAGAGGGTTCCTGCAATATCTGCTTAACGACATTTTTTACCCACCACATAGTTGTTGGATTAATGCTGATTAATATTTTCTAGGAAAAGAACATAAATTGACTGTTAAGGTTCACCTAGTTTAGAGATAGCATACATCTTTTTTGGGAAAAAGTACTTGCCTTCCCACATAAGTATACTGTATTGGTCTGGAATGATAATTTGATACTGCATTAGATTCTACTCCTTGCATACTTTTTGTCTTTAACTGCTCTTCACTTCAAAATTTATTGTATATCTTGCCCTATTAAAGACAAGATATCCATTATTTCCTGTAGCATTATGTCACTCATTCTTGAGTACAGATGAGTTTTCTACTTTTCATTCAAATATTGCCATCTAAATTTCATAGTCTTTCAAATTTATTTGTGAATTTATTTTAGTTTTATGTGCAAACCGTAACCTGACTTGATTTTAAGGTTCCTTTTGTTGAATAGCTGATTTTTCTACTCCACATGAATTTGGTTTTGTTCATTATATTTTTTTTTAAGCATACAGCTGTCCAATTGGGTCAGAACAGCCTGTGCCCTCATATAAGAATTGAGTTTCAGATAGCTTTTTAATCTTTACTACCAGCCTTTCTCTTCCATGATTTTGTTGGAGCGACTGGCTTGATGGATTACTTTGTTTCTAGGAGGCTACTTGTTTGGATTCATCAGCCTTGATTACAGACCTACTTCATTTAGTTTAAACTAGAACAACAGAATCAAAGATAACCTTTTGTGAACATCCATCCTATATAGTTCTCCCACTTTATCAAAGCCAAATTTTAGGAAACATATCTTATTGAGTCAGTGGATATTTAGTTGAAAGACAGTAAGTAGATTCAGTCTGTTGGTGGCAGCTTACCGCATAAATATTCATTATTTGAATTTCAAGTTATTTTGATTGGAACTAGAATTAATTAGCAAGTTTGTGCTCTTTAACTGAAATAAGCCTCATTTATCCTTCTAGTGCAAATAGTCCCTAATAAGGATTCAAAACCACTTTTATTCAGCTTTGTGCATAAATAAAGTTTATTCCTCCAGTAAAGTCCATGCCAACAGATTCATTCAAGAGCTGTAGATGATGATGATATGAAATATGGATATTATTTATTTGCTATGTTGTATGCTGAAACTCTATGCAAAAAGTCAGATTTTGGGAGCAGCCAACACTGAGTTTTAAATAACTCTTCTAATATTCCTCCAGGATTACTAAAGAAGCACCTGGCACTTCAGTAAATGCATTGATAAGGATAAACTGTTTCTAACAGCACAATCTCTAAACTGTCTGTGAATTATTCTTTATGTAAAGTGCTGTGCTACTTTGAAAACTGACTCTTCCGTTTAAAAGATATAATTCTGGTGATAAAATGTTTATTTTGGTGTCAAATGTATTTGGTTGACATGTCACAGTCTTTTATCTATTTGCCAGTTGTGCAGTCTTCAAATGATATCTGATAGTCTAGTTACATTTTTCTTGGCAAGCATCTGCATCAGGCGGGCCAATGCATCCTTCAGTTACACTCTAGCAGTACGTTGCCTTGCAGTTGTATCCTCTCTTAGAACTGTGCACCTGTACAGCCTTCCATGAGATACCAGTTACAGTCGAGCACATTTTTTGAAAAATGAGGTTGCGCAGAGGAAGCTGGTTGCATTTGGGTTTTTTCTTTCTTTTTTTTTTTTTTTTAATGTGGTGAATGATGCCGCTTAAGACATAAAAGCAGTCAGATTGCTCTACTCAGTCAGATTGCTCTACTCATTAGATATATGCTAGTCATGAGCAAATGGCAATAGTAAATGCTAGTATGACCCAATATGTGCAAAAACTAGAAGCACGTCTAACAAGTTAAAAGACTTACTTGAAAAATAGGCTTTTAGGGCACGTGCACTTGAATGTATTTTTTTCTTCTTAACAACTGTTGTCACTGCAAGCGTATGCAAAATGTTTTTTTGCTGTTTATTTCTGCTGTCTTTGTGCTACAGGAGTAATCTACTGGAAGAGAAGACTTTGTGAAAACTGAAATTGTCATCAAAGAATCTCTAGTCCAGTTGTCTTGATATTTTCATTCCTTTTCTGCCTAACCAATACATAGTTGTTTTGTTTTGTTTTTTTCAAAATTTAATGTAGTACGTTATACTACTGTCTTTCATTGAGTATCCTGGCAATTAAAACAGCATTACTTTTTTTTTTTTTTAAACTCCCATGATAAAGGTGATCAGGAGAACAGAAAAGAGCACAGCAGGCCCTCATTCTTGTAGGCAGTTTCATCAGCCTAATTTTGTCAAGCTCCTTGGATGCCAATATTGAGAGAACACCAGGGCTACTCCCTGAAGCTACTAAAGTAACTTTGATTCATCTGTATTTCTGTTTGTTTGTTCTAGTTCTTGCAAGGTGGGAAGTTCAGAAGTTCAGCTGTTGGATCCCTGGAGTCTGTAATCAAGGCAGTATGTAAAGAAGAATCTTCATTTTTCAGCAATGCAAACCTGTTCATTGACATGCCAAGAATCATGGGACTCTTGGAAGACAATGTGGCAAAATATGGCATTCCTGAAGACTCAAGTAAGAAAAACTATTAATCACAAGTTGCATGTATACATTCAGAATTTAGAGACTTTTTTCCCCCTTGAATGGAAATGTTTATATACCAGCTGACATCTCAGTTGACACTGTAATCCCGAGCACAAGGATTGATCAATAAAAGTTTTATGGCTATGAGATAATTGTGGATGAGACAGAAGGGATTCTGGTTGTTTTCTATCTTTGCTAATAATAATAAATAAGAATATTCCTGTCTTAGAGACATATTTATTAGAATTTTTAAAGCACTTTGTATTAAAAAATATATCTTTGAGATACACGATTGAGAATTTATTGCTGCATGCCTTTCTTCTGTGGACACAAAGCTGTGGTATTATCGTGCAGTAAAATATGCAAGCCCTCTGGATAAAATATTTTTTATAAATGATATTTCTATTTTCTTTATCAAGTCCCAAAAAATCTCTTCGCTCTTATATAATTTCACCTTTGCTCCCTTTCTTTAATATACACTTGACTTACCCTGTTTAATATAGTTAATAACCTTGCTAGTGCCTCAGTGGCCCTGTGCAAGAGAAAAATACAGTGATAGAGTGTCACTCGGGAAGGATCTGTGACTGTGAATCATGGCTCTATCATCTATGAGTTTGTGCAGCCAGAAACTGACTCTGGCGTGGCTGGGACCCTTGGGAGGGAGCCAGAGCTCTGCCGTAGCCTTCATCACTCGTCTGTAGGATAGCAGTAAGCAGGCAGCTCTACTTTTCTTTCCCATTTGAAGAACAGAGTTAGCAGGATGGCTAATGAGAGAGATTGTTTGGGACTTAGTCTCTTTCAAAGATGTTAGGCCAGAAGCACTATCTGTTTCTTAATGTTTTGTTTTGTTTTAAATATTGTTACAGCACTGGAGTGTCGTGATACAGGACCTTGAAAAATATCTTTAAAGCATCCAGTTAGTTCCAGCATTCCTATAAGTGAATCAAAACTGTTTCCCGTATTCCAAATTGGTAAATGAGGCAACAGAAAATGAAAATTAAGAAATTTCTATGACGCCACAGAAACTTGATTTGTATTCTTTTACAATGATTAACTTGTATGTATTTTGTGTACCAGGCACTTGCCAATGACTTTCTGAAAATCATAGGAAACTGAGATTAGCAAGTCTTCTGTGTCTGTAGCATATTGATGCTACTGAGTGCCCAGTTTGGAGCCTCTTAATTCCTTGCTGTCTTTCAGCAATGATTGTGTTTGGTAATGATTGTTTCCTTTAAGAAAGTAAACATTTGGACAAAGAACAGGGTTTTCCTAATGATACATTTCTGAAATTTGTTTCTTTAACTTTTGGCAGGATTTTAAATGTTTTTGGTCTATCTTTCCATTATGTACAATAATTTGTCTTCTTTGAGAAGTCAATGACATTATTTAATATTTCCTCACAGCACTGGAAATGGGATATTTCTAAATCCACTCATAATAAATAATAAAAAAAACCCCAAACACATGGTCTGGTCATAAAAATCTAAATGTTTCTCAAAAGAAATTCATTGCCTTTGCTTGAGTGCAAGTGCAGTGGGATATCTCGGAAGCTATTTCTTGGATCCCAGTTCTGCAGGACATACACCTTAATTATTAGAGGCATTAATAGCCCCATCTGATGTAGGAACACAGTTTTGGGTTAAGGAATGGACAATTGATTAGCTTTTTCAACTCAAGAAGTTAACAGTCATGCCATTTTATTTTTTTTTTCAGGATTTCTGGTAGATTCTTGTGAAATTATACAAATAAAGAAGTCTGTATTTGTGAAGGAATTTGTGTATTCCTACTTCTTTCTTAGATAGGAAAAAAAAGCTATGGAACAACTGAGGGTGTGGAATGAGTCTGGGTTCTTTTTAAGGGGACTCTTTACTGAGCATTCGTTTTGTGGGCAGAGGTTTTGCATGTGTCTTTCCACTCTAAAATGCGCTAATGTAATTTTTAGGATAGAAGGGGTTCACAGGCTGCTTTTCACAAATGTGAGAAGCTCTTTGGATTCTAATTCTTTTTTTCATTTTTTTCTTTTTTTTGTCTAGTATTTGTCTAATGTCTAGAGTTCTTCATCTTCAACACTACCATAGACTGGGGATAAACAATTTCTATTTAGGGACCCGTAGTGATTGCTTAGCGGTAGTTGGATGGTATTTGGCATGGTGCTGAGGCAGATTCTAAGTCAAGAGTCAAGCTTTTCTTAAACAAAAATAATAGTAATCCAACCTCACCTGTGTTGTCTGTCTTAAATGTGAGTCTGTCTTTGTTTTTGCAGCTCCATTTTGCTTGAAGCTTTATCAGGAGATTTTGCAGTCTTCTAATGGGGCTTTGCTATGGACTTTCCTGAAACCTTTATTACATGGGAAGATACTGTACAATTCAAACATCAACATGATTGACCTGGTCATGAAGAAGGCGAGTACCAAAAGAAACACTATTTCTGTTTATTGATTTTGTCTTTGTACTTCATTTTAAAGGTCCACTTCTTTCAGGATAGGTAGAAACAATTGGATAATTGCCTTTCAGAAAACTGAATCCACCGTGTCCCCGAGTTATCACCTTGTTCCCACTTTAAGCTTAATATTTCTCTTAACTTTCATCCTAATTGTTACAGTTGTTTCATCTCAGTGTGAAAAGCAGAATTTTGTTCTTAAGTCTCTTAAACCTTGTATAGAAAGATCAAAAGGAACATGTTAGCAGAAGTGAATCATGCTGTGTCAAGGTGTAGGATATACATATTGCAAGTCAGCTTTTGTCCTCATCATTTACTTATGATGGGAACTCTAATAGGGCAGCACAGAGAACTGAAGGGATGGGATACACCAGGAATGAAAGCCTATTCTGAGTGAGTCAGCTGTGTTCGGAAAAAAAACCCAAACAATCTATCGTGCATCCTTCTTGATTGTGTTTCTAACACCAGGAGTATGAATGATCAGTAGTAGCTGAACTGCTGTATGTGTGGTTGCTGATGACTTGATATTATTAAAAAGTTTTATTGTCTCTGCAGTTTTGGTATGGTAGGTGCTCTGTCTTGAGCATGGTTATCTGCAATGAGATGTTTGTTCATTACCAGCTTTGAATCATTTCTGTAAGAGGAGGAAATTTTCCATTTACCTTGCAAATATATGATTTTTACCCTGGAATATCAATTAGGAATTAATAGAAGTACAGTTTAGGTTAATTTAAAATCTAGAAAAAAAACATTACTGTTTGTAAATGGTACACAAAAAGACTGTTTTAACTTTAAATGTGATAACTGTTTTCCGTGTAAATGAAGTACAGTGTATTCTGTACTTGTGCACTAAAAGATAGTAAAAAAACCCTAAGCCAAAAAGCACATGGTAGGTAGTATATACTAGGTGATTTTATAGTTTCTGCTGTGAGTCAGAAATAAAGTGTCAGTGGTTTCATATTTCGCAGTTAAATAACTTAATTCATGTAACAGGTCATCTTTCTGGAGTTGAGTGTAATTAATTTTAAATTTTTAGCCAGCTAGAAAATGAAGCTGCTCTTGATGTTTAATAGATCAAAATTCTATAAAGAATGAGTTGGAAGAAATGATGAAAATTCCACATTGTTTTGAATACATAATTATATTCTTTATTACAATGAAATTTAGAATAATGTATTTAAGACATTTCCACATTATTTTGCCAGTTAATATGCCAAACCCACATTCTTAAAAGCATCTGTAAGATAAATTTCCTGACAGACATTGTATTTGCCTATAGATCTCTTACTGAAATCAAGACTGAGTAATACAATTCAGAATGAGGTTTGCTTGTGTTCATTTGGGTTTGGTTGTTGCTTTTGTTTGTGGTGATGGTTTTTTTTTTTAATGCTCTGGGACAATACAAAGATTCTAGTAGGTGCCTCTAGCACAATATCTCGTTCTCTTTATGTATTTTTCAGGCTCACAAATGTTCCATCAGTTTATTCAGGAATCTGTGTAAATATACACTCCCACCCTTACTCCAAACCTAGAGATTTAACAAGCAATTGTGGATGTGTATCTGTTTATGTGTAAATATGAAAGTAGTAGGAAAGATTCTTCAAAAAATTTTTAATTTGTTTTATTACAGAAGCTTATCAACTGTTGCTTGAACAGAAATAAAATTTAAATGCAAAATATTGTCCCAGTTATCTCAAATGCAACTACTAAAAACCGACCCTGTAGCCCTTACTAAGACAATTCTACTGAAATTGGAACAGAAGTTCTGATTTCATTTAGACTATGTGACCACATGGCAGCTATTTACTACAAGAAAAAGGTAGAGGATTAAACCTAAAAAGAACATTGATGTTTGTATACTGATAGATTCGGTAGGTTTTTCACAGGGACTACTTTGTTTCAAGACTGTATAATTGACCATTCTTAAATAAATTGTGAGATTGCTGGCTTTAGTTTCTAAGAAGGCAGCAGTTCTAATGTGTAAAACAGTGACCATCGCAGATGCAGGCTGCAGTGCTGACTGGGAGCAAAAAATGTTCAGTGATAACTGGCATCCAGGAGTTCAAAGACCACGTGTGATGTCTTTGAGCCTTGCTTTCGCAAATGAACTTTTTTCCATTGGTGAGGTGATCTTATGAAAGTATTTCTTATTTCAAAAGATTCTCAGAGTTGATCTTATATTCAAGCAATCATATTAGGACAACTTTGTGCTATTTCTTTGTAATTGGAACGGTCAGGGAAAAAATAAATTAAAAGTAGCAAAGCAATTGAGAAATGAAAGAAAGAAAACTAGTCTAGGAAATTAATGAATGTTTCCTGTCTTTTTGTCTAGTATAAATAGAAAAAACAATATTGAGTTGCATAAGTTCGTATTCTAAACTTACATATCCTCACTGGCTCTGCGTAAGCACACTTGACTTGTCAGCTTGTTAAAAGATGTCATCATAAAAGCAGTTCATTAACTTCAAAATACCATTTTTATTTATTCTTGCATGAGGAAGAGGCTTAGACATATTCAATCCAAACAGGACTGTAGTTGATATTGAAGACTCTAATTTTAATCAAAGGCAATATCCAGCCTAGATGTTACAAAGAATATTCATTTTAATGGATCTTCATTGATTAGGAAGAAGAAAACTTAAAGAGAATTTCTATTAAACATCAAAGTCCCTCTGGTCATTAACATACAAACTCACAAGAATTGCTTTACCATGTAAGATTAAGAATTTCTCTTGCCCCAAGTTCTGATTCCTACTGTAATTAGTAAAGGCTGTATAGGGAAGAACAGAAGAACGTGTCCATAAGTTGATATTCCCCCCAAATACTGTCCCAACTTCTGAAAACTTGAGGGTCAGGCTTGTCAGGACTTTACTGCTATAACCTGTCCACTTGCTTTTGGATTTTATATAAACGTTTAGTACCCATAGTGCCTGTGGTGACATGTTCTGCATCAACAACTTCTTCCTCACTTGCTTCATCTTCAACTCAGGAAACTTATTTTTTAAAATCCGGTGTTTATATCTCCCAAATATATTTATTTTCATTCTCTATTTCCACTACTATTTATTGTAATTTATTATTATTATAGCAAAATTAAAATTTACATAGTACAGACTTCAGAATTATTAGTCTGTAGTCCCCTAGTTTCCCTAGCATCTTTTATGAATAACATTACATTTGTTGTTTTTCAGTTCCCTGATAACCAGGGAAATTTAATCAGGAGGTTACACTACAGTGAGTACTTCAACTATTTAATCCTTGAGCACTCCTAGAATTCTTGGCTGGATGTTTTCTTGTCCTGGAAACTACTTATTGTTCATTATGTTAAATTGTATGACCCTTTTTTTTACAGCTCCTTCAGTTTGAGATAGATTCTCTAAAGCATTCTTCATGTAGAAGACTTCTGACACAGGAACTTCCCAAAGGCCTCCTGTGTTGAATGAGAAAGCAAAAAAAATTTAAACAGAACCCTTTTTTCATATAATCATAGTATGGTTTGGATTGAAAAGGACCTTAAAGATCATTTAGTTCTAACCGCCCTACCATGAGCAGGGACATCTTCCACTAGACCAGGTTACTCAAGGGGTTTTTTTTTCCTGATCTTTCTTGTTTTCTTATTTGGATGTAACTTCAGTTTTTTAAAAGGATGTTTTCTAATAACTTCCTGCTGTGTAGTGTATGTGTGCATGCATATGGTCTTTCTCAAGTCTTTCTCAAATCTGTTTTTGATGGACAGATATCATAGAATGATTCAGGTTGGAAGGGACCTTAAAGATCATCCAATTCCAACCCCCCTGCCATGGGCAAGGACACCTCCCACTAGACCAGGTTGCTCAAAGCCCCATCCAGCCTGGTCTTGAACACCTCCAGGGATGGGGCATCCACAGCTTCCCTGGGCAACCTGTTCCAGTGTCTCACCACCCTCACAGTAAAAAATTTCTTCCTAATATCTAATCTCAATCTCCCCTCTTTCAGTTTAAAAAAAATACCCCTCGTCATATCACTGCAATCCCTGATAGAGTCCCTCCCCATCTCTCCTGTAGCCCCCTTCAGGTACTGGAAGGCCGTTATAAGGTCTCCCGGAGCCTTCTCTTCTCCAGGCTGAACAACCCCAACTCTCTGAGCCTGTCTTCATAGGAGAGGTGCTCTGATCATTTCTGTTCCAACAGGTCCATGTCCTTTCTGTGCTGAGGATTGCAGAGCTGGACACAGTACTCCAGGTGGGGTCTCAGTAGAGTGGAGTAGAGGGGTAGAATCACCTCCCTCGACCTGCTGGCCACTCTTCTTTTGTATATGTCCAGTTCCTTCTATGCTGCCTTAAATAGTCTCTGTACTTCCTGCACACGTCTTACCCCTTCACTGCTTTTAATTTCTTTCAAATAAGCTTCTACATTATATAAAGTTCATCTCTTCCAAAAATCCATGCTGCTACAGTAATATTCTTTTGTTTGTAAAAGGAGGTTGAACATAATCAGGTTATGATTACTGTAGCTCTTTGAGGGTGACCAGCAGAAAAAATAAATAACCTTTTGTGCTGTTCAGGATCAAGTCAAAAAGTAGTAAGATCTGAGCTCAGACCTTAGAAGCTGCTTGATAAAACAATTTCTAATGATGTCTGAAAATTTGATCTCCTTGTGTTAGTGTGACCTGTGCTTCTCTGTACTGGGGAAATAGCAATCTCCCATATTGGCTGTTTGTTACCCTTGCAGCTTTTCTGATCTCCCTCAGCTTGTAGACATCATGCCTGGACATGATCCTGATATTCAGGCCTGTGATTTCAGCCTATGAGGGTTCTGTGTATGTAGCTTGCTAACAAAAGAACTTGTTTAGCTGATTTGACACCAAATTTCAGTTTAACGTTTAGGATCACTCTCTCTTGTAAGTGGAATGAAGAATCTCATATAAGTTAAATGCATAAATGCTTTTAGGAAAATGAGCTTATTTGCAAGGGTCTCTTTGGGACCTTCTGTGCTACAAATGGAAAGAAAGAACCACCACAAATTGTTTTCTCATGTTGTGCTAGGAGTGGGATTTTGCAAAAGGCATTTAAAATGCTGTGGAAAAAATGGTGTACTTTCAATAGCAATTATTGCAAAAAGTGTCATCCCAAATTGGAGTTTACAACTCATTGCAGACACTTTGCTGGGAAATGTCACGATCTCTACCATAATAACAATGCTGGATTGTTCTTAAATGCACTTCTGTGACTGATAACACCAATTTAAACAAAAAGATGCTGCAATATTTTCTAATCTTGAGTACACTTGTGATCTGTTTAAAATAGACTGGAAAAAAATTGGTTATTTGCTGGTGGCTAAGAGAGAAATTGTAGTTTACGTTTGACTGGGACCAAGGATATTTTCCTATACTGGAGTGTTCCTCTGTGGGAATATTTTTAACTAGATTGATCAGTTGAATTTATTGTTCTGACCATGCTTCCAACTTTCACATTTGTTATATATTCAGTTAAAGTAGTTTAAATAAAAGACCAACATGGTCTGTAAAGACTTTCTTTTGAATATGTCCTAACTGTATTTTTTTCCTGTTTTTCTGAAGAACCTCTATGATACTCTTTATGAAAGAGACATTATAAAATAAAGAGGGCTTTATGTTATTTCAGGTAGGAAACATACACTCCGCAGGAAGTCATCTATTTGTTTGGTATTCAGAGACTGTAACAAATACTTTTCGTTTCTTAAGTAGAAAATAGAAAACATGGATATCCTTGCTGCTGACTATAAAGGTGAAATGGAAAGGTGTTGCAGAAGATCTGAAGAATGCCAATTTTTCCTGTTTCTTAAGATTTACTATGCACAGTTTTCACTTCATTTGCCTCCATGTATTCTTTTCCCCAGGCTAATTTCACTTTTGGTTTTGTGGAAAACTTGAAGACTTATTCTGAGACATGGCTTAGGATGTCTGAGGTTTTTAAAACCAGTGGGAATTTCCTCAAGGTCTCACAACTGCAGGTTGGTGAACTGTGGGAGGGCTTCCTATTTTCCAATCATTTGCTATTTGATCTAGGCAGAATTTCTGTACATGTAGAAACTGGCCATCTATCTGGCTTCAGGTTTGAAAAGAGCTGAAAAGGAGGCAGATTAGGTTTAGGTTATGAGCCTACAGTATGATACTGAGAAAATTCGGACGTGAAAATATTTAAAAGCAATGTTGCCTCATGATATCCAATATTACCAGGCAATAGGGGAGATAAAACAAGTAGGTATACCTACTTGTAAGTAAGCTATATACACTTATTTGAAACAAATGTAAGGTTGTAGGAAATATTTTCTGAGACTTGCTTGTTTATCATTGCTTTTTCCACAATGTGTGCATCTGATAAAAAAACTGATGTGAGAAATATTGACTTAAAAAAAAAAAGAGCATTGTTGTAACTTGGATTCGTCCCATTCTACATATTTGTCCTTTTGTTTTCCCCAATAAAATTTAGTTTTGCCATTTTTGACTTTTGAAAACATGCATGGCTGTTACACTTCGCAAAAATAAGGAGAATCCTGTCATGTCCCATACATATCAATCGAACCATTACTTTTAAGTTCAAATAAGGACCGATGCTAGTAATCATGAGTTAGAATTGCATATCCCAGGATTCTCTTGTACAGCTAATAATTCCCACACCCCCACCTCTTGGAAATTGGCCAATGAGGTAAAGAAGTTAAAAGAATTCCTAAAGGCCAGTTTTAAAAAGATATTTATTTTACTACTGCCAGTGCTAATAGTATAATGGCCATAAAGTCCTACAGGAAAAGAGAATGGGTTTCTGTCCCAGCAGACTTGCAAGGATATTAGAATGGAGTCACAGTTAAAATATTTGCAATAATGGTGGACAGTGATGTACATCAATAGGGAGTATATGTTCTGCTGTTTATTTAAAATGTGTGAGTTAACCTGTTAAGAGGGGAAGATTGAAGACATGGAGAGGTTAAGTGACTTCTCCAGTGTTATGCAGGGAATCTTGGTAATGGAATTGAACATGAATACATATCACAGAATTATCAGACTTGGAAGGGACATATGTATATTTTTTATTTCTTTAGGGAAGATTAACCTGATGTAACATGTATCACTTTTCATTTTAGGAAGCACTGCAAAGCAATTTTATAAAGCACTTCATAGAAAGTAATTTGGATATTGACATGGAAAAACTCTTGAAAAAAATGCAAGTATATGGTATGTACATAAAAGTGCATGTACTGATAATCCTTATTAGACTTTAACTTGAGCTTAGAACTATATTTAGTTGAAATTGAATCTTTTACCTACTTAAATGATACCAAAGTGCCAGACTTCTAAATTCTTTTGTTGAGTTAGTCTCAAATAGTTCTAATTGCCTTTTTTCTTCTGAGTGACTGGATAATTTGCATTTCAAAATATTGAAAGACTTGAAAAATCTGGTAACAAATTAGAAGTGGCAAACTGTCATGGGAGAGTTATAAACATGGAAGCTATACTTAAATGGAGGGAAGGGACAAGTTACCCCAGTAGCCACATTTCCATTATGTGGTGGTAAAATTTGTAAATTTTGAACAAAATCTATATACTTTACACTGAAATAGAAAATAATATTGGGTACAGCGTGTTTAATCAAAATCTGTCTGTGTTTTTTTTTCTCTCCTTTTATTGAGATTTAGTTGTGTGTGGTCTCCTTGATACACGGATATGATTGTAATCAGGGAGGAGGAAGGTTGGGCTCAAGTCAGCAGAGAGTAACCAGGGTGAGACCCAGCACTGGGATGTCCAGCTCAAGGGGTGGGGGCAGTGCTGGGGGCAGTGCTGAGGCCAGGCCAGGGTGTAATCCCATGGGTAGGAATCTGGGCCCAGATCAGCAGGTCCATGGCCAGGTCCACAGCCAGGCTGTGATGTGGGAGGAGCTGCATCCTCAGGCAGACCCTGCAACAGCTATGTACAGTTCTGATGATAAAGGAGTGGCTGTGGCTCAGCTGTCTGCGCAGGACTGACCAGTAGTGTCCCCCTGGGTCACAGCCGTCCTTGGCTACAGCCTTTCTGCATTGGTACTGAGCCCTGGCAGCCAAACATCCAGGAGTAGAGAGTAAGTCCTCCAGCGCCAGATAGATATCCCAAGGGGAACAGTTTATAGCAGAGGAGGTGGGGAATATTACAAATAATTTTGGGTATACAGTAATTTAAGGACGAGAAGAGAAAGCATTACGCTGGAAACTTAAGTTACTTAAAGATTTTATAAGAATTTGGTAATAGAAAAAAAACCAGTATGTCCCATTGTAAGCAGGGTAGGTACATGATAATTAAAATGGTTGGTGACATTTGCCAGGAGGAACTATCTTTACCAATAAGTAATAAAACCTTAATAGTTTTGGATAGTGAATACAGGAAATAATTTAAGTAGAATGGCTTATGAAACCAGAATTTCTTTATTCTAATGGGATACAGTCAATAAAATTAACATCATATAAAAAGTGAAAATCAATATGGCCTATAGATCAAAATAGCATTTATGCCTTTGGGAAGCTGATCTGTCCAAAGTGCCAGAGTGCTATTGTGCATTTACACTTTGATTCTTCTTCTTTTCGAAATTCACATTGTCATTTTGCTTTTTAAAATATTGCTATGTGCTCCTATTTTTATTTTGGGTTTGTATAAGTTTTTTTTGTTTATTTTATTACTCTATAATCATGTGTAGCTGTTATTATAAACCCCTGTTCTTATGTTCTGGGTTTTTTTAAATTTCATTACTCTCATACTGCATCAGCTTTTAGTCCTGTAATTTTTTTGCTTGAATTCTACTAAAGTCTTAAATATATCCATATATGTTATTGGTTTTACCACTCACAATCTGTTTATTTCCATTCAAAGCTCAGGTTTTCTAAAATCACCTAATTTGTGTGATTATATATTTTGTCCTCTAAATAAAGCAAATATTCCCTTGGTTTATTACATCTACACTCACGTTAAGCTGACTTCTAATTAGGCTCAAATCCAAAGTGCTTGTATTTGCATCTTTTTTTTACTTCTCTACAGTCTATAACAGTGGTTAACAGTCTTAGTGACGTGATACTCACCCTGCTACTCCTGCTGAAAATTGTTGTGGACACAGAGTAGATTGATGTGGAATGCTTCCAACCTCTATAAAATTATCGTGCTAAGAGACCTTGCAAAGTAATAGATTTCTAAAACTGTTTTACAGGGTTACTTTGTCAGTTTACTCACCTGGAACAAAGTAAATGTTTAACTGATGGCAGAAAAGTTTATAGTTTTCTTTTTAAACCCTTCTTTGCTTTCTGAACTAGCTGTGTGTGGGCGAGTCAACTGTATTCCTCTGTGCTTTCTGACCCAGCAATTTGCAATAATTTCATGGTTGTAACCAATTTTATATAAAACTTGTCCTGCTAGAATTTGTGAACTCCTTACTGGGTGCAGTCCTTATGAACCTCTCAAGAGGCACTGGGAGGCAGTTGTGCTGCAGGATCTTCCTTTAGTTTCTTGCTCGTTGAGCCTCTCACTTGTCCTTCTGTGATTTCTCTCAGATGTGAAGTATTTTTTCACTTCTGAGGAAAGGCAGCTTTCCTTCATGCTACCCCTCTGCTGTCCTCGTTGTAATGAAGTAGTTTTATGTGTATATAGAAAGCTGGAAATGAATAGCTCTAACATTGTAATTGAAAACTCTGCCACCACCAAAATCACCTGATAGTGAGAAAGTTTGTCTGAATTTCTGACCTAAATTCATTCATTGGTGGGTCATTCCAATTTATTATTCTTGCAACCATTTACTTAAATAGCACTTGTACCTAGTAGATTTATATAAACCAGTTGTATTTCCTCCCAGTTACTTAATGATAGGTTAAAGGATCTAATTGGAAAATGAGGGCTGAGTTGGTATGTAACAAAGTATGAAGATAACATTGAAAACAGATTTGCAGATTTGTTATTCATAATTGCTACATTTATAAATTGGAATAATACAAGAAGATAGGTAATTCTATAGATCTGAATTCAAAAATTTTCCTGTGGATTTTATCTGTTCATTTATATGTGTTATTTCTATGCTAGAGTATAGAAGTTAATCTGCATTGTGAAAGACAATGTTTTGCTTCCAGAAACATTTAAGTATGCCGTACTCCAAGCAAGCAGCAAGCTAGTTGGTATTTCTTATGCTAAAATATTCAATAGTTCAATTCATTAGAGAGTAGTTTTTAAAGTTAATTATTGATTTCAAATTAAGGTCTTTCAAAGATCAGCTGGTGAAGAGATCTCTGGTTATTTTNATCAGCTGGTGAAGAGATCTCTGGTTATTTTTTTTAATGTGTATATATATAGGGCTATATATAATTATGGACACACACATATATATATTTATAAATATAAAAATATATATGAAAGTTTAACCCCTACTCTTTGGGCTTAATGTTAGGAATATTTTG
>VXAK01014331.1:0-17653 GCA_013399435.1 Arenaria interpres | reverse complement strand
AAGAAAATTCTTTCCTCAGCTGAACGAAAAAGCTGATCTAGGAATACTCAAGGCCACCATCAGTGAGTTTCAAAAATCAGTCATTTTGACATATATAGTTCTATTAACTGAAAAAAGCTCAAGTTGCCTCTAACCTTGCGAAGGGACACAGAGCAGCACATTTATTGCAGTTCTTATCAGCTGCATCTATAAGGAAGGATTAATGTTAACTGTGCATGTTGGTATGTGATCAGGCAAGGCATTACACAGGAGTAACATTTCAATCACAGCAGTATGACAGTTGCAAGTAGAATAAAACATTCAATAATTTTCAGTATTGTTACCAGTCTTGTGTGATTTAAAAGGAATCATACTACAGGACAGCACAAATTATATACAAAGGGTTTGCTAGGTAAGTAAACAGAAGTTTCTTGAAAGCTTTATTTGGGGACAGCATTTTTGAAAAAATATCTGCTTTCAATTTTATATAAGACGACATAATATGTTTGCCTTTTAACAGAGCAGTAGTAGGTTATCCATAATCCCACAGACTACTGAATGAGTTATGAACGTAAAAATCAATCGAATTGCCACATCTAAATGCCTTTTGAGAGCGCAAGCTGAATAAACATGGCTAATAACAGATATCAAAACAGAAGCCTTACACACTGACAGCTGACCAATAAGTCATTGAACTAGCAATGTCTGAAGACAAAAAGCCTGAGATTTATTCCAACAAACAAGACTGTCTTTGCTGGTAATTACTTTCTTTCCCTAGCAAACCCCAAACCACTTCCACTTTAACACGTGTTTTAGGCAACTTTTTTTTTTTTGTCTGTCCTTGATTTTATTTGCAGGACTTTGGCTGCTTAGAAAGAACCAAATGATGATTATGTGTAAACTATGACCATGTGTAAAAAGCTGTGGAAATCTTAAATTATTGATTTAAGACACTGTATTTGCACATTTTCGCAGATAGCTGTTCATTTGATACATAGTAACATTTTATTACTTGAAAACAAAACAAAAACCTTTTTCTGCTGCATAGAGAAAAATTCTTTCCCTGAATAAAATGCCCTGAAGTTTCATCAAAATTCTGAACTGAAAAAAGATTGTGCTTTTCTAAATAATTAATTATAACACATAATCCTAAATGATTTAGAAAGCTCCACGCACCTTTAAAATTTATAAATATATGCCATACTTATTTCAAGAACTGTTGTAACAAGTACTGTTAATTTCTCTATTTTGATTAACAACTGCGAGGAAGATTAAAAGGCTTGTTTTTTTTCCCAGGCACTTTATTCCCAGGCTCAATTCTACTTACTCAAGTAAGCTGTAACACTTGAATAAAGTGGAGATTTGTATTCCAGTTTTCACAAATTCCAGACATTTCTCAAGAGGAAAAAGTGGAAGTGTCTATCTCTTTGCATGCATTTAGCAGGCTTCATTTTTTCCTGTTGCATCCTAAAACATAATACTGCATGTGTATGTAAGCATGTATATCTATTTCTGTGTATGTATGTCTGTATATATACACATAAATGGGTGTATAAATGTATGTATGTGTGTATAAAGTATATGCATGTATATATACTTTTTAAAAAGTATACAGAATGCAAATCAAACTTAATTACTACAGAGTAATAAACAGTAATCTTGATATTAAATAGCACTAAAATAATGCAGACAAGAAACGTGCATACAAACATACATGGAAAGAAAACAGTTAAAAGTAATCAGCAATTATTTCCTTCCACTGTTTCTGAATGAGAATACTTCTACCAGAAGCACATCTGTATACAGCAGTGCGGAGGGCGGTTCTAATTCACTCTAATACCCTTCATGCATTTTCCAACAAGAAGGCAGCATCCACAGGGCAAAGGACACAAAATGTTAGCGTCAGCACTTGTATGACAGATAAAGATTTTCTTGCCAATCTTACCATTCTAGACCTTTAGGGTTAATTATATTGCATTACTGTGCAACTATTTTATAACAATTACCTAATAAATCTGCTTTTGACTTTTTCAGCTTTTTAGAATTGTTATTTTTCTAAGAAAATAGTTGCTGTAGCAACACCAATTGTCACTGCTGTTTATTATAATTTTACCCCTTTATTCATCAAAAGTAAATGAAAATTATGCATAAAAATCAGATATAGGTATGTTACTGTTATTTATTCTATTATATAAGATTCTTGTATTGTAAATTATTGTAACATTTCTGAGCACTCCTTTTTGTATAACTAGAGTGAAAAGAGAGCTCTGGGGCAGGAACCGTCAATTCAACAACTCAACAATATTCAAATTTATTAAGAACTCATTATTTCTGAATAGATTACCTGTTTCATCTATTTCACTTTCAACAAGGCCTTTGCTTTGAACTGTTAAGAAATACATTTTGGTGACAAATTTTTTCCACTGATGTTTCAGAAATGCATTCATTTTCAAAATGAAGTAATTAAATCTGACTTCCATTGTACAGTGGTTCAGACTGGGGCAAGACAAAGTGGCCTGAACATTCAGTTATTAAACCTCTCCAAATGAAACACTTAAAAGCCAGAAAACCAAAAGAAAAGAAAAGACTGAGTAATCATTTTCAAATACAAAGCCAAAATGAAAAACCAACATTCAGTATCTTGCATGGACTGGAAGCTTTGTGTGAATAAAGATTTAGGGCATGTTTAAAGGACTAAGAGAATACAAATTAAATCTTTTACCCACTAACATTTACTCAGAATTTGAGAGGAGCCAGAAAGAATAGAGAAATTCTGCACGATGAATTCCTTTTGGCTTAAAGTTTCATCATAAAGAGAAGTTGGGTTTTTTTTAATGCTTAGGGGCGCATGACTTTGCTGCTTTAGTGGACCTGCAATGCATTTGCTCAGCCTTCAATAAGGACAATTGGAATAAACGCTTATTTTCTATGGCCTTACTGCTCCTGCTGCCATACCACACTCCCTCATCTTCTGTCACCAGAAATGAACATTATTTAGGCAGTAGCAGAGCAAGATTGTAAATAAAATCAATGTTTTAAGCTGCCAAGATTGCACAGAGCCTCAGTCCCCTTCTAGATACAAGTAACATGGGTCATCTGGAAGTAACATGGGTCATCCTCTCAAGTGTGGCCCTCTTCCCTTACCAGCAATAAAAGCTAGGGTCTTCTAGTCTTCAGCGCTTTCACACACAGGAATTGTTTCACACTGTTTTAATGCAGATGACAGTGGCACCTCTGATAATTGTTGTCCCCTCCACCAACAGCCAGACTACAAAATCTTAACCTCTACTTATTATCAAATGCCAGTTAATAAAAAAATCAGAAATTACTTGAGTGAGAGTGTACCAGAGTATCGTATCTATTGAATAACTCATTCTTAAACATTCTGTCTTCACTTTTATTCCCTCACATCTGTGATGTAAAAAAAAAAATAAATTACTACTATTATTTTATTTCACTAAACTGATCTTGGATTTTTCTTAAAGAGTGTTTTGGGTGTTCTGCTGTGTCCTTTGTACATTCAGTTTCCCCATAATTTGATTAGTAATAAAATATATAAAATGGAGGAGGAGAAACCTTTGAAAACTCACATGAAATAACAAAGTATGTAAAGAACAAGTAGGTGGTTTATTTTTCCCAGAGATTGATATTCTACAATAAACACTTCCAGATGAATCATTAGCTTCAGTGATTTCTACACCCATTCATTTGTAGTCTTAAAGAAAAAAAATATGCTATTTTCAGTTACAAACATGACACAAGATCCAGAATTTAGTATGGAAACAGTAGGAAACTAGATTACAAACCATTCAAAAACTGTGTGTACAAGATGGTACTACAATGAGAGACTGGGCATGAAACTCTCAATACCTAAAATCCATGTAATACAGGTACATGGATTCAGTACAAAACCTCCAAGCTATTAAAGTAAGATTTTATTGAAAAAGTCCAGAAAACTGAGCTCTCCAAGAGAAGTGAGTGAAGATGCAAGTATTTCAGAAGATGTACTATTTCAGAAATACATTCAGAAGTCTGGGTTCAAAGCTAATTGTAGAGAAACACTCCCAAAGTTTGGAAAAGTTCTTACGGGAAATGATAGTAGGCTGTCCAAAAATAATGGAAAATAAAAAAGGGAAAATACTTATGGGCAGCCATCTCACAGTAGTGTTTTGAATTAATTTTGTAAAAACATCTAACTTCTGGGCACACATGAACACACCTTGCTCCAACAGGTTATTGGAAAAGATGCTTCGACTTCATGAAGCCCATTTTCTTAGTAGCCCTCATGTTGCTTCACTGCTGAGAACAGAAAACATCAAGAACTGCAGCAGAGTAGGTGGTAAAGCTGCTATCCCTTATTAGGTTGAAAAATGAGGGAAAACATGTAACCTTAAGTCAAGACTGTGACCCCAGTACATCTGTATGTAAAAGCCTCATTACTCACTCAATGATGGACTCCGAAAATATCTCACAAGACAGACACTATTTTGGAGAATCACAAACTCCTGTAGGATTCAAGAAGCCTCCTTCTATGAATTTCTCTCTGCTTACCCATAAGGGCACACCAGTTCAAACAGGATGTTGTAGGATTGCTTCCTTCCTTTCGACTTTGAACTCTATAAAAAGCTATTCTGAAACCATATTAAAATACAAGATTATCTGCCAGTTTCATTTCTGTATTAACTTAAAAAAAAAAAAGCTTATTGTGTCTTGGGTCCTCAACTAACTACCAAAAAAATAAATAGACTGCCCAGTATTATAGTATTTATTATTCAATGCCTCATTTTTCCAAACAATAATAGCTATGCTGTGGTATTAAGAAGTAATACACATCGTAACGCAATGTAATATAATATTCTAATGTATCACCAGTGTGGAGCTCATGCCCATATGGCATAATGAAAGTTCTTATGACAAGAACAACTTTATTCACTCACCCAAAACTTTAAACAGATATCCTGTATAATCTAATACTTTCATATCATTAGAAAAAAAAGAATGTTTCTTTTTCCATTAGGACATGGCTNAGCTGATGGCACACCATCTACTTCTTTAAGGAAATGCAATGATATATTTTCTAGTTTTTTCACAATAATAAAAAACCTCCTCCTACTTATAAACACAGGAAAAAGGAGATGAATTGGAAGAGGCACTGCATTAGAATTAACTGTGATTTATGGTCATGTCTATAAAGTAAAACACATAAAAGATGAACTGATGAAAAGTCCAATTTCAAACTGCTTTATTTTCATTAAAATATCATGGAAAAGATCTAATGTAAAAATGATAGAGAATAAAATGTTTTGTATTAAAGAAAAAAATATGTAGAGATAAGGAAGACTATTCCATTCATCTGGAGCCTGTTCTACTCTAAATTAAACCACAAAATTTAGTTATTACTCCTTGTGAGACACAAGCTTAGCGTTTTGTTTTATATTAATGTGATAAAAACTGAAAGTTTTCCAGATACCAGAGAATGTTTCATGCGATAGTGGCTCTGAGCATTTCACCAGTGTGTAATGTCTTTACCTCCATAGCTGCTGTACAGCTTGTGCAGAAGTTGGAAGCTACTTGTATTGCCCTTACTGAATACTGGATGATATAGCTAATGGGTTAAATTGTGACTCCTCTTGTTTGTATACAAAACTACTTGTATGTTGATAATATGTAATTCTTTAGTTTGCAACCACTCTCTAAACATTAACTGAAATGTAAAAACTAATCTGAAAGTTTCATGCTAATAAACTAAGTTACATGAATGTTGTTAAGTAACTATTCAAAATTAGAATATATGTTTGCGAACAAGAGTTGTACATAACAAGTTAACCCCACCACTATAACACCACTAGGTAAGACTCTTTTCAGTTTCAAAGATAGCACTCTACCAACCTATGATAGCAACAAAGTTTGAGAATTTTAAGTTTTGTATTTCCTAGTGGCTTCCCTCTCTCCTGCCCTCCTTAAAACAACCTGCTCTCCTCTTGTTCCCTACCCCATATGTTTACTTGACTAGATGAGACTGATTACTGAAAGAATGACGGATTACTGAAAGAACTCACAAAATGAAAGTTCAAAGTAAAGCCAGAGCTGCTGCACCACCTTGATCTAACAGAAGCGAAGAGTAAAATTTATTTTGTACCTGCAGTTCAGAGCTGGAGCATGGATGGTACAATACATATTACACCAAATCTAAGCGCAGTTGAGCTAAGCACTAAGCTGATGCTGTTTGCTGGCTATTAATTCCAAGGAACAGGGAAAGCAGGCAGAAATCTGGCAGGAAGAGCCAGAGAGAAAACTGACTTGAATCAAGTAGCCATTAAAATTGCTAGAACAAACCAACAGCAAATTATTCCCAAAGGATAAGACAAGAAGGATAAAAATTACACATCTTCCAGAAGTGATACATGTCAGATGTTGCCTTATACATGGTTCTTTATTCAGTTTACTCATTAAAAAATAAACCTTAGTCATCCTTCCAGCTTTCTTACATTTTTTAAATGCACTTTTTAAAAACCTAGCCAACTTTCTTCTTTGGACAAGCCATGTAATATCTCCTTACAGCTTTAATTCACTTTTAAAAAATATAGTAAGCCCTGTCTGGTTTTTTGAACAAACCACATAATACTGTGTTCATGTCCTCCTTGTCCCTTCTTCCCTACAATAAAAGTCAACAGCAAACATGATTTTATACTGAACCACCTTCCTTCTGTACTCTCTCCTCTTCAAAAAGTCCAGTGTCCCTGAGGGCTTCTCTGAATAGTAACTTGGCCAACTCCATAGTTTTATCACAGAGCTTTAGTGAAAAGAAGCTCATCATAAATTATTACCTACAGTTCGCTACCAGAAATAATCCCTATAATTCAACGCATAAGACACAGGCACCATTAACTAAGAGATTGTTTAATTAGTCTCTAAATTGAGTTGGTGTTAAAACTTTCACACTTCCAGTCAGATTGATATTCTGCATAAACAGATATCTAAAATGGGGTACCTTTTCAAAAACCCTTGTATTTCTTCAGTTTCTGGTTTACTATCTTTTTTTCGACTCTGTGTTAAAATTCTTTCACTTTCCTTCCAGAGCAACCAACAACACAAATAATGTATATCTAATCTCACACTGAGCCTGCTATCCTGCAGAAAAGACCATCTAGAAACATTCTCCTCACCCTTTCAACCTAACTCCACATATTCCCTTTGAAAATTTCTCCAGAGTTTTGACTTACTACACTGCATGAATACCAATTCATGTTGTATATGAATATATCAAGAAAAAAAAAAATTCCTACTCCTGAATGTCTTCAATATTCAGAAAAAATCCTTTTCCAAAGGGAGAAAATAAGCAAGATGGAAAAATAAGAAAAATATAAAATACCAGAATATAACTTTGGAACCTGCAGCAATAACCGTAAGTTCAGTCTTAAATATTAGCTAGTCCTCCATGTGAGACTAAAGTAAAGATTAATAGCCTGAATATTATCTTAGCAAGTCTCACATAAACCCATTGACTTCACTATAGTCATGTGCACCAGAGCAAGAAAGAACACAGTCGGTCTCATTATAAATACATACTGTAACATGCCCTGAAGTAAAAAGTTATGCTGTGGGAATGCGTTAAAAAATAATATATAACAAAAAAAATCTCAAACATTTAAGAAATAGGCCTTCAGTAGTCTTTCAGTCTGAACATTCCTTTTCAGTTCCTTTTAGACTTCTTTTCAAGGTTTTAGAAAGTCTGAGCTGAAAGCAATTAAACACAACCCAGGTGTATACTCTGTAACTGAAAAGAGAAGAAACGATAACTGAAAATACAGCACTGGAGTCCTATCTTAATTGTTAACAATAGTAATTATAGCAAGCATTAACACTAGGTTAAGAATTTCATATCTGTAATGAAGAAGCTACAAGTGAAAATAATTTCTGACTTATAAAAGTTTACTTTTCTTAGAAGCAAAATCAGATATAAAACTGTATGTTTCATCTCAGATTTGAGAAAGCCTATGCACAGATATAACCAACAAAAAACAGTCAAACTGACTTCTAAAAAGTGTCTGCAGGGCAAGGATTTTGTTATGGAAATGGACCTGAAATTAAAGAAATGCTTCTAATACAATAACACAGGACATAAATAAAACCATTTTCTAAAGCAGCAGAAAGGAAAACAGATTAAAGCTTGATTCAATGTGGGTGCAGGTGGGAGGAAGAGCTATTGAGACTGGGAAACAATAGTATGAATTTATAGGCAATTGAAGTCTTCTGCAAGTTGGCTTTTTTTTTTGTGTGTGTTTTTTTTTTTTTTCCTAGAAAAATATCTATATGGCAGACAGGATTTATCAAACGGAAATTTTGAAAATGAGTAAAAAAACTCATTCAAATAAGCTATATATAATCTTACCAGAATAGTGCTGCTCTGACTCACCTGTCATAGTAAAACTCAGATTCTATTCTCCATTATTGGAACCCACTCCCTCATCTACTTTTCCAATCTACACAGTGCCATTTAACATCACATCACACGCTTAATAAAAATTATCTATCATTAAAATTATGAACTAATCCTGAGCTGAGTTCAAAGTTGAACACAGATTTCTTTCTCAGAACCTGCCTCTAGGCCTGTTTAATCATTTATTTTTTGTCTAAGACTTAACAAATAATTTCAGCAGCTATTTATAATTTTTGCATGAAAAGTATATATGCATAGCACCTTAATTTTCTAAGTTGAAATTATATAGGACAGACATGGTGGAACTCCCAACTTGCATCGCTGATTGCAGTATTCTGACAGTAATCACTGGGTTTTCACATGCAAATCAGGATGCCAGTCTCACAAATCATCTTTCCATAGGCATTAAGATCCACGAGGCTATGTTTGGGCACAGCTGTATGGACCACATGCGGGAATTGAGACCCAAAAAAATCACCCACAATTTTTAAAAATATATATGACTGTATCCACACATTTTGCATATAGCCTATTTCTAACATGCTTGTTTCTGTTAACAAGGAGGAAAATAGCCAAAACTAATGTTCACACATTGTAGTATTTTGAGGGGGTTTATTTTGTCATTTCCCTCATCCTCTGTTCAGAAAAGATGTCATAGCACTGAACTATTTTAACACGGAATAGGAAGGAACATGGAAAATCGATTTTAACAGGAAGAGGACAATTTATTCTTCAGTTTCACAGAAAAAGACGTAAGGGTAACCCTAGTCTGGATAGCAAGACAATCACACTGCAAATAAGGCATACATGTTAAACCAAGATAAAACCACTGGATTTTCCTTTCAGTAAAAACTTTGATTTAACGTTGGATGCCTTCTGAAAGATGTGGTCTGGTCCATTTACTTTGATGGGGGAGACCTGCCCATTTTCATGGAAGGTACACTTTGTTTATTTCTCAGGTGAAAAGAACTGAAGTGGTGATTTAAATGTGTGGCCAAGCGCCAAACAAACCACCTGCTCCAATTTCAGCCTCAGACCTGTCTACAGATTCTGTCATCATCTTTAGCTCAGTCCAAGAGTCTTCTTGTACCTGGAAAAGACTAGGGTCAGATACATGCAATATTTACAAGAAGCTTACAGAGCACTCTGAGTCATTCTGGAACCAGAAGTACTACATGACTTGACTTTATTCCAGTATCGCCTTTCTGTAATTTCAATTGCACCACTTAATGACTGTTCTTGAAGTCAGAATTTAAAATAGCACAATCAAATTAGACACTTCTGAATTTAATAGTAAGTACGAAAGTTACAAGGTAATCCAGTTATTATTCCACATAGTTTTCGGTATATAGCAGAAGTTTACCACTTATCATTTACATTCTACCTGTTTAATGTAATTCAAAAACAAATACGCAGACATTACTTCTTGTACACTATGGGAAAAATAAGAGTCTCATCCAGTTTATTAACTTCTATTGGATTTCTTGATACACGTTCTAACTTACTTTCTTTTAGACATATACTGAACCTGTAAATCCAAATAGACACCAAGTAAAGAAACTGAATGTTAGAAGAATAAGAGTTTGGGTGTGTTAAGAGATTACAAGGCTATTCTGACCTTTAATAAAGTATTTGGGGGAAAAAAAGTCATTTCATTAGTCTTCAGTAAGACTTTCAAGTAAGAGTTGGTATCGCAAAGCACAAATTAGATTACCAACTGCTCAGCAAAAGTAAACCTGAATTGCTCCCTCTAGTCCAAAGCAACATTTGCAGCTCAAAGCCAATCAACTCAGGTGGTGCTTCTTACAGCAGCTACGGAAAACCATGACCACTAGGGGTTTTTTTATCTGGTCATTTTTTGTACCTACAACTATGAACATACGGACAGGTGTCAAAAGATAATTTGGGTGAACTCACATCAATTGTAATTACAAGAACTGAAAAAAAGTATCCGTCCTGGTAGAAACACCATATACTGACAAACTGCAGTGAGGGTGGGGTGAGCTTGTGGGTAACTCCATAATCACATAAATACCTCCAGAAAGAAAATACACTCCTGCAAATTTCCCTCATTTGATGAATACAATTCTAGGGTATCATTTTCTAGTCTTAGATGGGTGCTATATATTAATACACCTGAATGAAATTAAGATCTCAAGTACAATTCAGAAGCTACCTCTAATATGTTCACAGAACTATTTAAATTTAGCCACTCTGTTGCTATATCAAAATTTAAGCAACAAATGAAATAGTAACATTTTACTTCCATACTCTTTCAAATAAGTAATCAATGGCACTGTTTTGCAACCCTTTACGCACTCACCCCTTCAGCACACCAGTGGTTCAGAACTCCCAATCACTGACAGCCAGGTCACCACTGGGCCTTTTGACTGAAGTCAGAAGTAGTGATTATGGAGTTCAAAACAGATTTCTGTGCAGAAATCTGGGTCACCATGTAGAAAAGACAAAGAGCAAAACTTAAAGTGCAGTAGTGCACAGAGGAGATGCACACAATAAAGAAACCCCCAGTGCCTGAAGTCAATAGGTACTGTAAAATTGCTGCTGTACAGACCACACCACAGCATTGTCACAAAGAGGGAGTTTCATTACAAGTTCTGAATAGGTTGATACTTTCTGAAAACATGCATTCACTTCCTTTCATGAAACTATAAATTTTTATTTCCCTTTCAAAACATGCACACAGAGCAATTTAAATCTTCATATGATGGTTTACTGTTAAATGAATTCTTCAGAAGTATCATGACAAGTACATAGAAAAGCTTATATGAACAATGACTACAATAGAGAGCCCTACATGTACCTTTTACTAACACACTTTACTTGGCCTCATACAGCCCAGCTTTGCAACATAGCCTCTGAATAAATAAACACAAAAAATAAATCCAGTGGTTGTTTTACGTATTTGATCTTCAAAAGTCACCCAAAAAGATTAAAAAAAAGGAAGTTTAGAATGCCAAGGAAGATTAGCATACAGAAGTAGCAGAATAAAACCTGGAAAGCAGCAATTAACTTGGATTTCAAAAAGACTTTTCAGGAAACACTGCATCCAGGCATAAAAAGGATTATCCGATTATCCATCCTTCCACAGATGCTTATCAGTAAAAGATGGTAAACAAGAAGTGAGAGGAAATGGTTGGTTCTCACAGCAGGAGGTGATCTCCAGGAATGGAACTGAGCAAATGTCTGTGCTGGTACCAGCAATGTTCAGCGCTTTCATAAATAGACTAAAAACAAGCTGAATAGTGAGGTGCCAAGCTTCTCGAATAGACAGAAACAAGTAAAAATGGAGAAAAAAAAAAATCTTAACCTATCAGTAGTTGTTAAGAAAAGTAAACCAGAAGTTAGGAACTTTTAGGAAAGGAACACAAGACACTACTCATTTTGTTATTGTATAAATCCGTGGTCTGTTCACATCAATGCTGTATGTCATCTTGGTCCCCCACCTCAAAAAAGCTGCAGTAGAACTGAAAATGATTTGGAGAAGGAAAACTTAAGATGGACAAAGGTAAAAGAATAACTTTGGTGCAAGAAACCCCTACATACAGCAAAACACTTCAGTCTCCTTCCAGAAAGACATAGCTGAGGGGAGAAATAACAAATGCCTATAAAAACATGGTCTTCAAGGTCAAGGTGATAAAAATTGATTCTTCACTCTGTCTTCCAAAATAAGGAGCAGGAGGCATCAGCTGAAACTGACAGGAAACAGCTTCAAAACTGGATGAGGTGACTCATCACTCAACAAATAGTTGAGCTGTGAACTTCCTTGTTAATGGATATTTAGAAAGGTAAAGGTTATACCTAAATTTAAAGGAGACAGAACACGTTTGTGTAAGGAGAAGGTTGTTAAAGAGTAGTAAGTCCAGAAAACTACACTGAGCCTTGAAGCACCTGATCCAAAAAAGGGGTGGAAAGGTATCAAGAAGTAACATAGATACTTCAGCTATTTTCTTACAGTCATCAATGTAAACAGAATAAGGGATTCAATGGACCTCCAGACTGACCTGCCAGTCACCCTGATGCCAAGCTGGATATAAAACTGTAGCATTACAATAAAGGTATGACATTGTTTTTTATAGTTAAAGGAAATGTAACAAACCAAATAATTGCTACATCTAATGTGGAACAGAATGGTAAACTGCACAGATTAATAGAACTCTGCAAAATGTTACATCTTTGTCATGTATTTAAGAATTTTATATTTCCCTATCGATCCACAACCATTCTAAATGAAGAACAATTCATTTTAGGAGGTTGATTTTTTTTGTTTTTTTAGAAGTAACTAATTCTAAAATTAATCTAAATTTTTTTTGTTATGAAAGCTGAAGTATTTAGAAAATCCAGAAAAAGCTTTTCATGGACGACCTCAGGGAGATTTGATCTGTGTACCTTAGATAGATGAATGACTTGGGTTTTGTAAACTGGAAATTTTAAATTTGGTTAGTGCAACATTTACCTAAATAAAGGTCCTTCCTTTAAAGTTATCCTAAATTTTCCTTGCTTTTTCCTTCCCACTTTTCTGTTTGGTTTTGTTTCATTGGTTGTTTTTTTTTTAACATGATAGAAAACAATTTGGTTTCTTGTCCTAGAATTATGACAGATCAAGGTTTCTGTGGTTTTGTTATTCAACATAAGAAACATACAGTTTACTTACAGAAAAAAAAAAAGAGTAACTGACAGAGTAACAGAGACAACTGCAATATGCTGAATAATTATAAAATATGTAGAGATGCACCAGGCCTATAAAGCAGGGATGATGTGGATAGCATGGCAGACTGAGATACAAAATGATGTTGTCAGAACAATTTACTGAAGCTAGTGCAACCAAAACGATTATGAGCAAACAAAAAGAAAAAAAAAGCAAGGAAAACCCAGAAAATATTAGCTTATTTTAAAAAAACCAACCAAGCTAACTTTTTTTTTCTTTTAACTGCACACAGTGCTGGCTATTTTTGACCAGAATAAAGACCCTCGTACTGAAATTAGTCTAGCTGAAGGCCATCAAATGGTCGGACTGCTACAGCACATCTATAAGGCTGAGAGAGCTCAAAAAGATAAGTTTCAAGGAAAGTCCTATTCCTGTCTTCCAACTATGCAGCCTGACTCTTTTCGGAGATGCAGAGCGACACGATGACAGATGAGGAACATAAGTTGGAACACGGAAGATTCCAGTTAGATGTAAGGAAGTTTTGTTCCCTTTGAGGCAGCTAACACAGTGGAATGGGTTGCCCAGAGGGGCTGTGGAGTCTTCATTTCTGGAGATATTCAACACCCAGCTGGACGCAGCCCTTCTAAGTCTTAAGCTTTAAAAAACAAAACAAAGAAAAACCAAAACACCTAAAAAACTGTAATATGTTCTCAGATTGAAGTGCTTAACCTCCAGCACTTTAGCTAGTGATCACTAGTTAAGAACACAGAATATTTGGGATTTAATTCCAGTGAGTAGTTGCATGGCAAACTTTCAGCCATTCAGATACGACTTGTTAGAAAGAAGAGCACTACTGTCAGTAAACAAAGAGGTACGTTGTAACACACTTTAGGTTGCCGATGAGGTTAAACAAGCGGTGACCGAATATCACAATCAGTCAATAAATTAAAACAGCATGAACAACTCTTTCATACTACACTTTTGTAGGAAATTAATGTCAACTTTCTCAAAGAGACAGCTAATAGAGACCAAAAGTTCCCTTTTGCTATTCAGATAAGGAGATGTGATGAATGAATCAATTCCAAAGTCTCTGGACCCATCTTATGAACTGTGATGATGACACCATTTAGCCAGACTCAAGCTCCCGTTCCCATTTAGTTTGTTTGTTATGTCTCAGTACTAGAATCATGCAAATCTAATCTGGAAAGCCAATGACCCACAGTATCTCACCTATTCTTTGCTCCACCAAATTGTGCATTGTGTATAATGGAGTGAATATTGTCTACTGGAATGAATAATAATCCAATGCAAAAACTCTCTCTCAGAAACCTCATACATATGGACCAGCAGGTCCTGACTACATCAGCAATTTCAACTGAATTTCTTAGAAAATAAGACAAGGAAAAAAAATCCCACAACCACAAGGAAGAATTCCATACAGACGCTAATAAAACAGCAGAAAATGTAGTTACACTGACTTGTGTTTAAGCGAGAGTACTGTATTACAATTAACTTTCAGCACTGAGTTCAATAAAATAAAAGCTCAGATATTAATTTTTATTAACTTTACTATACTTTTTGCTTAAAATATGGAAAAAAACCACATTTTTTTAAACAAAGAAACAAGTGCTGTATGCATTTTCATAAATACTTAAATTACCTAAAATATTTTGCCAAAGAAAAATCTAACTAATCCTGTAAATGAGCTGAATACCAGTTTACATATTTCTATTGCTTTCAAATAATTATGCCTAATTCGGATGGAAAAATGGTTTAGCAGTTATCTAGAATGAAATTTTCTCTTCGTAAAACCCCCAAACATTAGCAGTAACCTCCTTTACGTTATAGGATTCTGTCTGCGTTTTAAAAAAATAAAAAAAAAAAAATCAGAACATCAAAACGCTAATGTTAAACAGTGACCACAGCACATTTAGACCAATAGGTACAGAAAAGCTTTATAGAGGTTATATTTTACTTCCTTCTTACTGTATATGAACAGAATTCAAAAGGATGCTTTAGCTTTTATGAAGACCATAAAACAGCAACTGCTAGTTTTGCATTCTTGTCTAAATGTAAATGTAACGGCATGAAACTATTACTGTTCTCATACATTCAAAGCCATTTGACAAACCATCCCAACTGACAAATCAATCATTGTATTATTAATGGGTCATGTGTGATGTCTTTGAAAAACTAAATGTATCAAAAGTCTAAATTACCCTGTTTTACTGTTCATACCTTTTATTGTATGTAATAGATTTCGAAGCTATTTCTAAGTATGAAAGTAATGTTGTTTTGGGAAAATCAACACAACAGAGAGTCTCTATATCTTAAGTTACCGGAGTTGATATGAACTATGCATTTTAATACATATAATGAAAACTAGGAACAATAAAGCAGGTAGGTAAATTCACTACTACTCAGTCCCGCAGCCCCTGTCTGCTAACTCACCTTGAGTTCATTCAAGTACCTAAGAATAAGCAGATATTGAATAGTGTCCACAGCTGAAAAACCCCTTTTCATGTGAAAGCTTCATTCACACCTTTAGTGTGAAAAAGGACTTTTCCACTGTTCACGTTAGCCATTGAATATATGGATAAAACTTCAAAAAGGAGAAATATAGTTACTGAAATACAAAGATATTTTTGGTAGCAGAATATCTTGAAATTAATGTATATTAATAAGAAACATAAATTATCAATACATTTTATATCCAAAGCATGATCTGATTAGATTATCCAAAGCAAATTGTTATGGAAAGACTCTGATAAATCCACAAGCAGAAATAGCCAACAAAATATTTCATATTCATATTTTACACATTTAAATAAATAGCATGGCTTCCATAAAACATGTTTGTTATTTATATGTTGGGCAAAAGCATCAAGTAAAACAACTGCAAACAGTTAAGATTTTCCTGATGAAAGAAATCAGTCCCTCCCAAAATAAAGGGATTAAATGAGAAAAATCAGAATACAGTTCTTCGTAAATGTTAAAAACCTATGAAACTGCTAAGTACCAAAACTTCTGAAATCTTGCAAGACTGAGCTCCTTGCTTTAGGGACCCCTGAACACAAAACGGAAGTTGTTTTGTGGCTTTCAGGCTAAAGAGCATTCTCCTCTGGCAGCCTGCAAAAATCTGTTTATAGTACATCATCTCTACTTTTTCCTAAGTCCATGATTCCTTCTACCACAAGTAAAACAGATGGAAAAACCAGCCCAGAAGTGAGGGAGGAAAACAGCTGACAAACTTCAGACCTGAAAAGGACTTTTGCTGCTGACCACAGCTGCTGACCAGTCAGAAGCTGTTAAAAAGCAGATGTTACTGCTCTATTTCCAACCTGTTCACATATGCCAAGTCATCACCACAGACTAGAAAGTAAATCCTTATTATTTAGATAATTTTTTAAAACTTTCAAATGTTTTATTTATTTATCTTTAAATAAGCCAGAGTGAAATTTGCCCTCCTTGGTTAAAAAATACCACAGCTCACTCTATTTTTAGAAGTATGAAAAATTTTACTGATCAATGCTCCATTCTATTAGAGCATTATACACTTCTGTCATTTAGGAAACACCATTTTTGCTGAAAATAGGAAGCTTACTAAGAATCTACTTATTGCTCAGTGTTTTTCCTTTATTAACTGTTAATCTTTTCCTTATTTTTACATGAAAAATTGTGTGATTTGGATTTAGTAGCCAACAGAGCTTTGCCTCACTCTCACTTTGTGCTCAGTAATCATTACTGGAAGGTTGTTATTTCACAATGATTAGCTTTAATATTGTAATTCAATATATTTGAAATACTAATTTCCAGCATTCTGATCCTTATATCTCTTTCCTCTTGATCCAAATATACACTTGAAGACTAGTATTAGATATGATAAATACATTTTTAAACAGCAATTATACATATCTCATTGCCAAAACCAGCCATTAACTCTTTTAAAAAAGATTCAACACATTAAAAGCAAAAATTGATGCAAACTTATTAGAGGAGATGACATTTATAAAAAGAAAATAATTGTATGAAGACCTCAAAAAAGAAATTGAACAAAACCATCCAAACTTCATTCTAGATCAAACAGAAGATACTGAATGATTCAAGATGGGGCCACACTGTGCGAGTCGACAATTATTACACTATTAAGCCTACAATCATTACACTAAAGGATTCTTTTCTACTGAAGATAAAACATGATCTAACGGTAACAGCAAAACACTTCACAACAGTCAGAGGGTTAAAAAATTAAGTACAAAGTCAGTCAGGTTCTTCTTACATGTATTACTGACAAAAAAAAACTCCACCTCGTGGCTTGTCAGATTATTCAGCTAGTTCTCAGTGCAGAAAGATTTACATATATATATGGATATAAGTAACAAGAGGCGGTTTTTAGTGCAGAGGTCATAAAATCTTTTTTGGATAATCCTAAAGACTTAGTTGTTCTTTTTCAGTTGTTAGAACCTTCTGTCCTTTCTTTCTTTCTGAATTCTCCCACAATCCTGAAGAGATGTGAATTAAACACTAGAGCTGATGAACAAATCTGACATACTTCGCACAATGAATTA
>VXAK01014328.1:0-12374 GCA_013399435.1 Arenaria interpres | reverse complement strand
TATAGCAACAAAACCACCATTAACTCCTTCAGATATAGAGCCAGAAGGATTTCATATGGTTGTATGCATGGGTTTCTCTTTTCTTTTCATGAACCATCAGCTCCCCAGTGTCCCTGGGAAGCCAAAGATTTTCCTCTGAAAGACTTTACACCCTGTGGTAGAGACTGTCACGTTCAGCAGTAATGATCCCAACTGATCCTCAGCAGCAATGATCCTCCATCCTAAGGGGGAGGAATCCAAACTATTTCCAACCTACTTCTTCCTTTTCCTAGGGAAGGCTAAAAAGTGGAAACATCTCAGCTGGGAAAGGATAGGAGAGTGGCACATGACAACAGAGGCAGCAGATCAAGCTAGGCCACGCAGATCTGGTGCAGAGCTGAACAGAAGTGGGTGCTCACAAATACTAAACAGTGTTAGGTTGTGGATACTAAAACTATCAGTTTTGCCATTGTATCTGTTTGGAATCACAATTCTAGCAATTATGGCATTGCACCATAGTCCTGAGAAACATATTCTCCCTTCACATTTTTTATGGCAGAGATGTCTTTCAATGGTGCCTAATTCTGCCATGGCTGCCAAATATTGTCCTTTTGCCACAGCAAAAAGACCTCCGCATCCACTGAGGAATCATTCTAAGATTAGTTCTTAGTGGTCAGAGAGGAAGAGGTCCCTGCCACCACATATTGCCCACTGCAGCGTTAGGCTGGTCCTCTAGCTTCTTCCCCTTGGTGTCTCTGGGGACAAGCACCAAACGTTGTTCTGTTCCTATCTTTGCAGATATAGACTGGTGAAGTTATTTCTACAATCAAAGCAGGAACAAACTATTAAAATTCACTCCTGTAACACAGCTGTAGGAGACGCTCTAAGCTGATTCTAGCCAAAGTTTCCAAAAGTTGGTAAGTCTGAAGAATGTTTCTCACAGTTTACCTCTCAGCACTGATTCTACAAGCCAGATTAGTCCTTGCAGCAAATTAAATGCAACCCAGGCCCAGAGCTGTTTCTGGAGTCGGAGTAGTAGGGTCTGTATTCTAGAGTATTTCTATTGCATTTTAGAACATCGACAATATGTGACAGATAATCAACAAAATGCAGTGTCCCCTGGCACACAGACTTTTAGGGCAAGGGGTCTTGTCACTTTGTTAAGATTGGTGACAGTTCTCTTGTTGCAGGTCATCTGAAGGAAGCTCATTGCACAAAATCTGCAGTGATACTCCCAGGGTAAAAATGAGCATTTAAACAATATACTGTGTGGCCAACCAATCTACCTAGCAAGATGTAGGACTGTTTTTTGCTAGCGAACTTATAATTTTTTTTATTTAAATTTTACAGTGGGAACTGAAGTGTTCTATCTTAGACGAAAAAAATTCTGGAAAAGTTAGGAGTAAAAGACAATTTGGTAGAAAAAGCAACATTTGTCTGATGTTTCTTTTTATCAGAGGAAAGAAATCAAGTTACCTAATTGTTTCTATAATTGAAAGAAATAAATTGAACCTGTTTGACCTACGGAACCCTATGCCAAATTATGCAGAAGTCTCCAGATTGGAAATAGCATTAGAATAATGCTTGATTTTTAATTATTTCACTTCAGTACCTGCTGGTTTTTAATTCAAATGATTAACAGAAGGTGGAAAATTAACTTACTTCAACAATGGTGGTTGCCAGAACTCTCATCTGAAAAAGCAAAAATATATTGTCACAATAAAAAGTTACCAAATAAATTAAAAGTCTGAACACAGTCAGCTCTCCTGTATCATAGGCAGAACTGAACAATGATAGCCAACAGAAAGAGTTCACAGTGAAGATCTTCTGAGAGAGATCTTTAACCTACTGTCTTTTCCTCTATATATAGTGAGGAACTTAAATCCTCTCTTTCTCTCACAGTTGTTTCATGGTTGGTTGGTTTGTTTGTTTTTTTTTTTTAAATGAGAAGTTGGTATGAGCACAATAAGCAAAAAGTACCCATTTTTTACAGTGGAGTACAGATCAGTTGTTCTTCTGATGGAATTGTGCTTCTAATGGTCCTTCACAGCTAGAACAACTCCAGCTCCTGTAAGAGGTAGGACGTGGCATACAGATACCCAAGCTAATGCTGGCCCAGATGACATGTTAACTAGTGCCAGACAAATACCAGGTAGCGACTATACAGGCAGAGACATGCTAGGCTGCAAACAGGAATACCCATATTGGTACAGTATTTTTAAGCAAAGTTAACTATTGGTGGACAGCATAGCATGTGCCTCAAAAACTAAAGTATTTAAAGTCCCAGGGTGGTAGGCATACTTGGTGCCATCATCCAGCAGAGACAGGGTCAACTTCTTTGTCCTTCAACCAAACTAGTGGCTAGTTTTCAAAAGCAATTTCAAATTTTCTCTTCTGAATCACCAACACATGTTTTTTCACCTCTTTTTGCCTCTGCCCATCATCAGTAATTAATCAGTGATGCCTCATTCCTATCCCAGTAATTCCACATTTCATAAACTAAGAAGCTAGGAACAAAGCCTTTCTTCCCATAGAATCTTGTTGCCCAGTGTCATCAACGGACAGTCTTTGAGCAGAGTTTAAAACTATTGTTAACCAAGAGCTTAATAGCCATGCACTGGTATCAGATACGGCTTTATCTACAGTAACATTAACTAGAGAGTGCACAGAGGATTTTCCTTAAGGCTGCCTACTCCTACAGACCTTCTGTGCTGATCAAGGCAGCACCCATGCCTGGTATCCTGAGAAGGGTGTCTCCTGTTCTAGAGTAAGCAGGAAATGGCTGATAATGCAGAGCTGCGTACAGGTGTTGAAGCATATTAGGTCCACGTTTGTTGTAGAAAGCAATGCTTAGCCCTCAAATAGAGAACCTGCTGGTCTACAAATGAATATTTTTTTGCCTTGACTTCAATTTCCAATAGCTGCAGATATGTGACAGAACATGGGATTTCTTATCTCAGCAACTTGGATTAACAAAAGTCTCCAAGCCCTCCTTCTAGAAAATAATTAGAATCACTAGCTATTTATGTAGTGGATGATGGAAGCTCGACAGTGGTGAAATAGGGTATGATCTTGAAACTTATCCTGATGTATACAGGCTAAATTAAGCATTCTTAATGTGATATAACATGACTGACACTAATTATTTGCTAAAAAAAAATCTGATTAATTCTGATTTAACTGAAGTTTAATAGACCAACAAGCAGTTTGCAACCTCTTTATTGTTCCTATCCTTATTTGTAAATTAGAGGTTTTTAGAAGTTTTTCACTATTCTTAGTTCCTACACAGTATCAAATAAAAACTCCTCATCTAAATTGTCAACTGACCCCAAGGATATAACACAACCATTAAGGAAATTGTCAAGTTATATTTGCTTTCCAAAGAGCAAAGAGAATAATACTAACCTAATCTTGTGGAAAGCTTAGTTGCACTGGACATCAACTTACACCAGGGTGAATAAACAGAATATGTCCCTGTCTCTTCCTCCACATGTATGTTTCTTATTAGTCAAATGCCCCAGAAGTGGCATAGTTAAAATCTGTTATATTAGATTCACTGATTATATCAGACCAAATATTTTTTATTCATGTACACAGAACACACTGACTTCTGTGGGTATATAAGCATCCAAGAATATCATATGCTTAATAATCTGGACTTTAAAAATGGAACAATTATACAAAAATAAGCCCCTCTGTCTATTCGTCAGTGTATTGCTCATGAACTCATATTTTGGCCCCTCCATCCAGAGCACAAGTCCCACCAACCAGTATCTTTAGGGCAAGCATCTTCATATTCCCTTATCAATATACTTCAAAGCCAAACTAGACAAAGCAACTCACTAGCTGAGATTTTAAGGTCAGGTCTTTTAAAATCCTTGTTCTTTGAGAGAAGAAGAATTATGCAAGATGTGCCAAGTCTATATTTGCCTTTGTGATCTGAAGTCATAATCTAGCAAAAGAACTCAAATGACTGCAATGCTAATCAACTAGTGTATTCTCTCCCTTGCATCACGATGTATCAGAGCAATTCTAATGAAGTCAAAAGTCATTTGCTCAGCACAACTGAGATCAGAGATCATACTGTGAGTAAAGGACTGCTGTCGTAATGCCTTAGTCATTTTCAGAAGGTACAGATTTATAAGTGGGGTTTGAGGCCTCTATTTCACTGCATTAAGCAGCTGTGTGTAAAATCACTTACACTGCAGTCGCTGATGTCAGAGTGACATCAGTTCAGTCTATGAGGAGGCAGCAATTCAATTTGAAAACAGCATGGGGGGGGTGGGGAAGAAAGCTATTTTTAACATTATACTCTGTGAAATTATTTTTCGTAGGTGCATGAGAGGGATAATGCTCTAGAGGACAGAGAACTAGGCTTTCAAATAAATTATTTTAGTATTTACCAAAACCGCAGTATTACTTTATCGTTTAATCATCCACAGGAGCCCTTTCTTGCTTTACACGCTCCTGTCACAAGCATTATATACTAGTTAGCTGATACCCCTAGAAAGCATCAGTGCTGCTTTAAAGCTTTACCGCATTGTCTGAAACAATTTTTAATGAACTGCTTTTATTAATGTACAAATGTAAAGTGCCAATGAGCACAGATGTGTGATGGACCTTGTAGCATCTAGAAGTGCATACCTCTAAATAGTAATATAATCACCTGGGAGACTTATTTACAAATTGTATTTTAATAGTATCTTGAGCCTGAACTTCTACTTAAAATGGTACAGATCTCCTTACGGTTTGCTGATGAGGGGAGTAACTGTGAAGCAGTGTCATGCCAACTGTCAGAAAATTCAAAACTTTCAGGCTTCTAGATATTGCTGTATTGAATAACTTCATTGCAAACAACTGACAAATGTTTCTATCCCATTCTAAATACTTTCAGTAGCTATAGAAAATAGTTAATTCTCTTGTTACCACTCTACATGCAAAAGTTAATACCAATAGCATATTTTATATTAAGGGAAACTTCTAAAAAGAAATGCAGATTATTTTCTATTAAATTAACTTCTGTTAAGAGGTCTTTTATTAGCCATCTCTATCTTGCATTGACTTCTTTGGACTGTTCAGTACAATTGAAAATAACAATGTATATTTCCTACTGTAATTAAAGAAAAAGTTAACTTTAATAAAAAAAGATATCTAGCTTTTTTATGGGTAAGTTTGCACACTAGATCACAGTTCACTCACTTCCCATATACACTGCCTAATGAAATAATAAAAAAGTTTCTTTGAGTCGGAATTACCTGGTTGTTAAAAATAGTTAGCACTCCTTTCTGAGAAGATATGACTGTGAAATCCAGATGGGGCACCTTCACTATACTCTTAATCACATCTTGTCTCTTGACAACTGTCAATGACAAAATATTACTCTTCATCTTACAGACACAGAAAACATAAACAAATAGAACCATGATATCAATAACATTTTCTGTTCCTGAAATGCATATCAGTACTAACTCCAAGGCAGTAATTAATTATATCTATATCATAGATTACCCTATGTAATCATGTTGCATTTTAAAATAGCATTAATGTATTATGGACGTGCTAGTTCTTTATACGCTATTTAAAAAATACTGAAAGGCAAAGAATAACTGCATAAATAAGTAGTCTGAGTCAGAAAAATTCATAATTTCAAAATAATTTAGGAAAATAGAGAACTGGGGAAGGCAGCAGCGGAGTGTTCAGACACAATGAGTTTAGTAAAAAAAACCTTTATTCTGGAACACATAAGAAGAACAAGCTTTAATAATAAGCAAAGACAGATATGAGATCTTATTACTGTATTTTCAATAAAGTGTGCAACACATGGCATTAAAAAAAAAAAATAATTAGTTTTGGACAGAAGATGAAGTATATCACCTGCATGAGTAATCTGCTGTTTTTCAGATATAAGGAAAACCATGTTTTCTTCTTTCAGCTGGGAAGATATGGTATCACTTTCTCCGATGAAACAGCCAAAAATCTAAACAAACCAAAATCCAAGCAATTTATAACAAAACTACTTGTGGAATATATGTTTATATGTATAAAGTCAAATATTTATCTGACATTTTATACATTTAGTATTCTTTGATTAGGCTTCCTGGTGTTATTTGCCTTAACAGTTAGCTGTCAATATGACTTTAGATTGCTGAGATCTGCTACTCAGGCACAATCTTTCTTCAGTGTTTGAAAAGAAGCCAGCATACACAGGGCTTCTGGGAATAAAAACCATCTAATTGATAAAGCAGTTAGTATAGCTTTGCCTTGCAATGATTGTTTGTAAATAATAACCTTCAATTTCCTTTTTCCAGTTTTACCTACTTGTGCTTCCTCAGCTAGAAGAAAAAACAGTAAAAGACAGACAAACCAGACTTCTCTGTACTTTTAAATGGAGAGATTCAAATTAGCATAGTGGTTTAGCCTACACAGAAGATGAGCTTTTTCATAAAGATACGTAGATTCCCATTTCCCTGAAAAAAATTGAATATAAAGTTAATTTTTAAAAATTCTTTTTCAGCCATGTCCCTAAGCCTGGCAATGTTCCATGTACTGATCATGACAGAGATCCCCACATAGGATATTCAGGTGAGCAGCTCATTTTTGTTCCAGGGTGTGACAATACTTCAGCTGAAATGCTCTCTAAACTTTAAGCCCTGTACCTAAGAGTAGGTTAGTAACTTCCTCAGGAAATGAGTTCAGCCCCATTCAGCTGTACAGATATTTTTTAATCTCCTGTTTTATATTATGGACATTTTATATTCTCACTTTTTTTCATGAGTTCTAAAAGCAATACCCCTTTGGATGCAAGGCAAAACTTTGCATTTTTTTCTAATTCAACATTTTTCATGTTATACAACAGAACTCCCATTTTTCTTCTTTGAGAGATTCAGATGTACTCCGTTCAAAAAAAAAAAAAAAAAATCTTAAACAATGTTAATCTTCATCTTTCACTTCACAGCTCTCTTCTTACCATGCACACAATTATTATCTATCATCCACCATCAGTCACGACATCATCTGTCTATTGTAGCCTGTTACATTCCTTTTTCTAGTTTCTTATAATATTACTTTGTCTTTCCATCCTGTATCCAAACAGGATACAGGATTTAGTATCCTAAATACGAGGTGTATGCTCCTTCTGCACAGTCACATAATCTTCACAATATCCAGCATGAATCAAAAAGTGGCAATACTAGTAATTCATACTAGGGACTGTTTTCCTCTTTCTAGCATTTTCACAATTGGTTATCATTGTTTTAAGTTACATTTTAATCCCCCAGTTGTTTAGTATTAAATAAAAGGGTTCTGAAAGAACTGGAGTGGCTAGAACATTATAACAGTGTTTCCCCAAAAAATCAAGGATGTACTCTTTCCACTATCATCAGTTAATATTCTTATAGCAGCTTTCCACCTATGATACAAATAGAGAAGGTGTTACAGAATCACAAAGTCATGAGGCTGAAAAGGACCTCTTGAGATCATTTAGTCCAGCCCCCTGTCCAAGCAGGATTAGCTATAGCAAGTTACCCAGATCTGTGTCCAGTTAGGTTTTGAATATCTCTAAGGATGGAGACTCCACAAACTCTTTGGGTGACCTGTTTCAGTGGTTGATCACACTCATGTTCACGTGTCCAAATGGAATTTCATGTGTTTCAGTTTATGCTCATTGCCTCTTGATCTGTCAGTGGGCACTACAGAGGAGAGCCTGCCTCTCTTTTCTTTGTGCCTCCCCCATCATGTATTACACACATTGTTAAGAGTCCTCAGTGAGACACCCAGGTGTGTCCTGTCATGCTTCCTGTAGAAATGAGGCAGTGCCACATCCGATCTTTTGTTTCTGCCCAGCAGGCAGAACACTGCTCAAAGAAAGGGCATTTTAGAAATCCCTTACAGCTGCATAACCGGCTGCTGCTGACTCTAATGTGGAGACAGGGGATGTCAACAAGCCCCACCCCATAATGTCTACCAGAAGTTAACAAAGAGCATAAGACAAAGTAAAATGCAATGTACACATCTTTCAGATGTTTGCCACTGAAAAAATAGAGTTTTCAAAGTGCCAACTACATTTGGGAAAGAGATGCAGAGGTCAGTTTCCCAACTCATTGATAAATGACAGCTGCTGGACTGTCCAGGATAGGTCTTTTAAATTTTGGAGCCAGTAAATGACTAAGGGTAGATCCTAATATAACTGAAGATCCTAATATAACTGTTATGAATATAGCATTTATAATTACTTCAATGGCTTTTTAAATTAAAAGGTGTCCTTTGAATACAGTTATACTGTTGTGGAAACTGCCAGAAACTTAGAAAATCCTTAAACATCGAGGTACTTGAAAAAGAGAAACATCAGAAAGATAAAGAAATAGGAACACTTACACAAGGCCATGATTTTTTAAGTCATGGAAATATATTTGGGATATTTTATCAAGTTAAAGAGAGGCCAGATATAGACAGGTAAATTTGAAAAAAATAGATCTGTGAGAGTAGGAAGTGAGGAACAAAGGGTCAGGGGTAGAGTTCTGGGAAAGGAGGGCAGGAGGAGAGAGAGAGAGAGATGATAAAGGGAAATATCAATGGAACAAAGTCACATGCATGCCTCTTCCTTAATTTCCAAGGCAGGGCATGCACAGCAGTACCAAAAGCAGCAGGGGAACTCAGAAGAACAGGGATGAAATATAGTCCTTTTAGAAAAAAAAAACAAACATTAGAAAACTGGAGCACAGACAGCAGAAACCACGATGGCTCTTTAGGGTATTAAAGATAGCAACCATTATCAATTATACATTTGAAAAATTAAGTGATGAAAAGGAAACTGAACCAAGATCAAGGCTACTTACATTGTTCACAGGGGTTAATTAATGATATGTCCACGCTGCAGTTTATAAACCTGATTTGTCTAACTAGTATGTTAATGAACATTATCAGAATGAATGTATCAAGTAAGGGAAGCTGTCATGTCAAACCAGGACAGAGGCACATCTGTCTCTTTCACCATCTCTCTCAAATAACAGCTGGTCTCAACTAGAACACTCAGAATACTTCCCAGTCTTAAAAGGTCAATTACCATTTCAAGAGAATTTTCAAGCATGTAAAGGAGCAGATTTTTTTTTCTTCAAGAAAATGTAAGTTTCACTTAAAAGTAACAAAGAGACCAAGGAAGATGAAAAAAACAAGTGGGACCTAGGCTGGTCAAGTGTTAAATAGAGTCAACTTAAAAATAAAAATAAATAAAATAGAGGAAGAGCTACAGGTATGGGAGGAATCTATGACCCTCATCAGTAAGTAAATGTGTACATCTTTCAATGTCAAGAGGTGAAAAAGAGATGAGGAGACTTTACAGCTGTAGCACAGCTATACTAACAAACCTGTGGCATAGTAAGAAGAACAAAGAAGACTGGCTTCATTCCTGACATTAGTAACTCTCCAGGATTACCTGGGCCAATTTGGAACTGTAGAGTTTGTCAGAGAAAAAAAATTCAAAAAAAACCACCACCACATAATATCTAGGATACAAACCAATCCCATTTTATTTTATTAGAAACCATTCAAATAAGCCTGGAAATATCTGTTTTGGTCCAATCATTACAAATAGGATGTTACCCCAAAAAAAGTAGATCAAAAGTTGATGCTGAAGTTACAGTTGATGTAAATTGGGCTTCGATAACAATTGGATGATCAATGCAATGATTATTCTATTTCAGTGTAAGCTAAATCTTACAGGATTCAGCAGTTTTGTTACTTCAGTTTTCATCTCTTTGTCTATACCCAGCCTACCTGTAAAACAAATCTTATCCTTTTGTTCTGAAAGGAGCTTAGATTTCCAAAATGTATAGATAGCTTGAAATATACAGCGCCATCAGATTTCCCACTAAACAGAAAAAAAAATAAATCCAAAAAACTGAAAACCTCACTGCAGTTTTTCAATGCAGTATTATATTTCAATCTGTGCTGATTAAGGCCGTGTCAAGGTAAAGAAATAAATGTCAGACTGAAGCTAAATCAAATAATCTGATCTTTAACTATTACGTAACTGAATTACCACTTCAATCATGGATGAACTTCCTGTTATTTTTTGTTAAATATTTCTGCCCACAAGAGAAAATACAACACCCCCACCCCCCCACATTAACACTTTAAACAGGATTCTTTTGAACAGAGAAACAACAAAGATTTCTATTTCACTACCTAGAGCAGCCAAGATAGTCTCACTGATACCCATCTTCTACATGAAATGCATGCTGTGAGATGATGAAGATTCATTGATTACCAAACTCGTCTTTTTTCAAGAAAGTTTATATTCAGGGCATTTTAAAAGGCTGTCATCAGTCACTCTAGTATTTCATTATAACACAGTGCTTTCTTGAGTGGAATCAGATCTGCACACAAAGATTTGTCCCAAATATTTAACTGCCATGAATATATATATATTTAACTGCATGATACAATAAGTCTGAAATTAGCCAGAGATGTTCAGCAGAAAATCCAGTACAGGGAATCTCTTAGCAAAATGCTTGTTGAGACAACACTGTCATTTGCAAAATACCCACCTGCTTACCCACATGAAAAAGTGGGGAAAGGCAGCAAAAGACTGACAAACTTAATCTTTCATTGACATGATGGCCTGAAAGAACTAGTCCTCACTCTAGTGAAATAGGTTAGCGATGCCTCTGGGGATTATTTTCTTATTTACAACTTCCACTTCGACTGAATACTGATCTTCTGATGCCCGAGCGTCACATTCCAGGTTTTGGCACTAGGAGCATAGGATTCTTCTTGCTTAAACTAAGATTATAATAGCACAGGCCACAGAATAACACAACCAAGAAAGAGCTAAATTTTACGATAATACAATCTCCTTCATCTCTCAAGACACATACCAGAATGGATATCACCACTCAAATTTTGCAAGAGAAATTCCAAAGACAAATTTTAGCCTCCTATCTTGAAATGTCTTCTCTGGAAGCTTCCATTTAACGAACAAACGGACACATTCAAGTTTCTAAATTGTTTACTATCAAACTAAACATGGAGCCTCTTTTTTTCTTGACTTGTTAAAATTAAACATCACTTCTTGAATAGGATAACATAACGACAAGTGGGGTACTCTAAACCAGTTCTTCAATTTAGTTTTTGTCTAGATCAACCAAATTCTCTAGCTTCAAAGGCATATCTGTTTTTTATTTTTTATTTTTTTTTTTTGGAAATGAATGGCTGCCAGGATAAATAACAACGTGAAAGTGCCCCATTATGCCATGGCGCTCATGAACAACAGTCTCATTAACAACACATAATCAACAGTGTAACACTGTTATCTTTTAAGATTCTAATTAGTTGTTTACATTTAATAAAGTTTTAGAAATCCTTACCTCACACCACTCTGTCCTTGCATCAGGGTTGCTGCTAATCTTCCTGAAAAATGCCTTAATGTTATGATCCTTGATTTCTGGACCAAAAATTGTCTTTGTGGTTTTATAGAACTTATCATAGTCTATCTCATCTGTATGGGAGGAACAATATCCACAGAGTCAAAAACTGGCGAGGTGAAGTTTCCTTCCTTATCCCCCTCCCTCCTGTTTTATTTCTCCTTCAATATGAGTAGCATGCAAGTTCCAGGTCCTCACACTGTAGTCACTAAAGAATTTTTTTGAGAAAAAAAAAAGTTCAGCCGTCATGTTCAGTTTTTTCAAAACCACCAGATTTGAAATACATGACTGGAAACAGACAGATAAAAGAGTAAGTGAAAAATTCTCACCTCTTCTTTCCCTTACTCTCATATCACAATTTTGGTTTGTTTATCCTAACCAGAATGGTTGGATAAAGTTTATCCTGGCATAAAGTTTATCCTTTCATGCAACAATAGCCACTTGCATTGCAAAAAGCAATACTTCACCCTAATTACGTACAATTAAGGAACTGGTTTTGTGCTTTTACAGATCGCTAGAAACATCACATTGTACTAACTTGTATATGTGACACCTCCACCAATTATATTTTGTGAACAATCACCATAGCATTATAATTTGACCAGAAATTTTAACAAGAGGAGAAAACCACTCTCATAGCACAATCTGTCTATTTCCTGTAAGAATCAAGTCAGAGTTTGGACATTAATTTGAAGTCTTTCGTATAGTGTTGACTCTATGACACCTCCTCTCCATATGAAAATTACACTTTTCCATCAGAAAGAGTATCTCTTACCCTCATCTTCAATAGACAAGCCTAATCTCTTCTTTGTCTTTTGGGTTACCGTTTTTTCAACTAGTTCCTGGAACTGCTTCAAAGCATTCTTGAAATCTGACACTTCTGGAGCAGAGCAACTCTCCTTATCACAATCCCTCTTTTCAGATATCCTGTATTAAAAGAGGACAAGATAAGAGGGAGAGCTCTTCTTACAGCCT
>VXAK01014322.1:0-15048 GCA_013399435.1 Arenaria interpres | reverse complement strand
CTGCATATAATGAAATAATTTGAGGGACATATCCTGAGGTGCTATAGTGTTGTTACCGGTTTTGCACTGTATGTTACGGAAGCTTTTCTGCCTTAAAATACTGCATTTATAGTACTAAGAAGACATATTATGTTTAAGTATTGCCAAAACCTGTTTTTTTTAGAGCTTCCTAATTCTTCCTGAATTGTTTTACGGTTTTACTTCTTACATCTAATAAAAACCTATCTTCGCTCAAGCCATTGTGCAGCTCCCAGCTGTGCCCACCCAATTTTTACCTGAAGACTCTAATCTGACATAAATGTACCTATTAAATATTTACTCTTCCTAAGCTTGATGTTTCAAGATAAAGTTTTGCTTTCTTTTCAATTTACAATTTCACTGTTTACCTAGATTTACTGCATAATTTTTCATGCCTAAAAATAGCTACAGTCTGCTTTATCTATTTGACTTCAACATCTTTATTAATGTTGTTAACATGAATTAGCGTTAATGTTTATTTGCCTTATAAAATCTTGAACTTATCATTTGAGGGTGGTTTTTTTTTTTCTATCTTGGATACTTACCAAAATAACATAGTTGGTTATCAAACTAAATAACTACTGATAATTCATATTACAGTTCCTTTAGTGATTCACTCTTTGCATCAGTTGGGGCTTTTAATCATACGATTTTCAGCTCAGAGTTCTGTTGTTTTTTTTTCTTTTACTGTACCAAACTGAACATTTATATCTGTGATATTTATATGTACTTCACCTTTTGTCACTTTTTATGAGGCTAGTCTTATTTTCACTAGTACTGAGCGACGGGGATGGGAGAACATATGCCTCTCCATATGCACGTTGCAAAACTTCTCAGTGCATTTATTGGTGCTAGCTCCATGGCTGTAGGGAATGTCTGCTATATTTTATTTTTCCTCCAAGTGAGTCACACCATTGTACATTTCAATTTGCAAGAGGCTGAAAGAGCCAAGAACTGGTGTATATTACAACATGATAACTTCCCATCTGGTCAATGACAGACAAGTTTTATTTCAACTCAAATATTCTAAAAATGGCATTTATTTCTAAAGTAATTTAAAATATTATCCTTCATCAATCTAATTGACCAAACTTGTCTCCTATAGTTTGAAGGCAATGGGTGACCTTATTAGATATGATAATGTGGCATTCAAGGGAGAAACAAAATTAAACTGGCTCGTATGTTTTAACTGAATTAGTGAAGTGTTGAGTTTGCTTCCAGCCACAGCACTAATTCTGGTGTGAATACAGCAATTGTTTTAATTTAAACTTTAATTAATAACTACTAATTAGTTTTTAACGTGTTAGAGTTTATATATATATAACTAATCTTGAACATACAGAAATTAAGATAATATTTTTAAGAATGCAAAGCCCTAATGCTGAAAGTTTGAATGCAGTGTGTTTCAAATATGGAAAAGTTATTTTGGTTGCAAGTTCTATCAAGATGTACATGTTTATGTGTATATATTTTTGATAAATATTATTAGAATCCAGTAGGTGCTTGCATGCAAAAATATAATTGTTGAGCCAGTGCTGCATTGTCCATGATTTTATATAATGAACCAGATGAAATATCGCAAAAACTGTACATAAGTTTTCATGGCACCCATATTGGTTATCAACTCATAGGTATTTGCTTTACTGTCAAAACCCCAAAGGCTCAGGTGTATAGAATCCTCCTTTACTAAAATGACTGCTACAGTTTTAACTGAGCAGTTTTGACATAATAATGTGATGTAAAGGTCCTGCTGGGAAATTTGGTTTCCTTGGGTTACATTGAGGTTGCCCTGCAAAATACGTGACACACTGCTTTTCTGGAAATAGAAATATATGTACGTGTGAGGGACTAAGCTAGAGGAGCGTCCCATTTCCTGGCATCGTAGGTTGGTAGTAGTTATAATTTTTGTGTGTTTTGTGCAGTCACCTCTGTTTTTTTCATGCTGACATTATGTGTAAGTGGCACATAAATATATGTGCAGAGGCAGATAAATCCTTCCCTAGTCTGACAGAAAAATGTAGCTCCTGATGAAGGCGGCTTTAACTGATGCTGAAGGTGTTGTGTGTGTACTGGCAGATAATGTTTATGCCTGCATAGTTAACGCGTCAGTGCATATGTAGTTTTTACACTGGTGCATATGAAATTTATGTGCACAGAAGTTTACATATACAGTGCATAAACTTTCAGTGTTTGCAGCTATTGTTGGATAAACTCATAGCCAAAATGAATAAATATAATGGCTATACACCTGTTGAAAGTTAATTTTGAAGCCTTAAAAATAATGAAAAATTAAGCTTTCAAGGAAAAAAAATTACCCACAACCCAATTTTGAGAAATTCTTTTAAAAAATGTTTCAGGAGGATTAAAATAGTAAATACAATGGGTCGAGTTGTTTGAGTTTTTGGTTTTTATTTTAATTTAATTGCTCCAACCTGCGTTCAGAGGTTGGTGTTGGGTCGTTGGCTAAGTTCATAGGAACCCTTGGAATATTTTTGTTTGGAAACCTAAACTTTTGCAGAACATGGAAACCACAAACAGAAAACAAATTGCAACCCCATTAGAAGCCAATGAATTTGTACTGGGCTTTCTCACTTCTCCCTGCTGCAAAGCAGTTACCCAACCAATCTGATGTTTCAGGTGAATTTTTCAAAACGTGTAAGAATTGGTCAACCTAATGTGAAATCTTGCAGCCCCTTTGAGCTTTCTCTCTGTTTTTTAATGAAGAGCTTCATATACTTTCTCCAGGACACTTCAGAGCTCTTACTAAACAGTTAATGTAATAATAAACTAAGGAATAATAGCCTTAAATNAAAAAAATCCTTTTTGCCTGGTAGAACAAGGCAAACATGGTTCCATGAAAGAGATAAGTGAGGTTGCTTTGTATCAGTTATAACTTTGGCAGACTACCAAATGTTAATTTGCTTTTAGCTAGTTGAGATTAAATGTAATTCCTTCCCTGAGCTGCCTTAAAGTAAGCAAGCATGAAAGCGTTTTCAGAGTAATCTGGGAGGAATTGACATTTAAGGGAGTTAGCATTACATCTGCACTTTAAGGATATTAATTTCATAGATAAATTAACTACATTATTTTGTCTTTATCTTACATTTTGAAAGGACTCCATCAGCCAGAGAAATGGCAGCCCAGGGTCAGCTGAAACTGCTGTTATCCCAGCCGTACTGCAATTTGAACTTGCTTTTGGAAACATTGCTACATCATGATTGTCTCTTAGTGAAAATTTTACTGAGGAGTTTGAGTAAGTATTTATACTGTCAATCCTTATAAGAACGTCAGTGAGAAACACAAATTCATTTTTAACTAGTTAAATACTGAAGGAAGGCTGACAACTATTTTTGGGGGTATCAATAGCCATTCAGTCATCACTAGGACACTTCTTGAATCAGTAAAAAGAAAGAAAAAATCATCACTTTTCAATGAGAATGTTTTGCAGTCAATCTGAGTATTCATAGTTTCAAAGCAGACTACAATTTGATAAAACAGGTTGCTATCGTAAATGTGACGGAGTAAGATGAATTTGAACTCAACAAAGCTTTGATACCACAACTGCTTTAGACAGATACTTTAAAAATGTGGATCACTCATCTGAAAGATCACTTTTAAAATTATGTTTCATCAGTGAAAAGCTTCATAGAGTTTTTGTTTAAGTTAATTTATTTTTGTCATTGTATGCATTCTAGAATGTCTAGAAGACATTTATGTGCTTCCTCATGTTAATTCTCTCATTAATGCCATTACAAAAAGTGTAACAAATAAAAGAATGGTTCTACAAGGTTTTCTTGCTAATATTGTGTTTGAAAAAACAAACTTTATCACATCTTTGCTTTTCATAGCTTTCAGATCAAATGACCGGAATGTTGACAAGCTAATGGTATAATCGTGTTTGACAAAATTTTGCGGTAGTAGCGAATGAGAGTCTCGATTTCTATTTTTCTTTAGCAAAGTAATTCTCCCTACTTACCAAAAAAACTGTAAGGTCATCGTCGTCTGGGCCAGATCAGGCCACATAATATTACATATAATATAATTTAATTCTGTCACTTTAGAATGGTCTGGCATTTTTCAAGGATACAACATTGGTTCCACTCCTGTCACGCCTGGCGTTGTGAGCTGCACAGCATCCACTGGTCCATCCACAGACCTCTCATCCTTTACAAAGACTGACAAATGTTTGATCGGGGTCACATTCTTACCCGGGTGTTACTCAGTACTGAATTTCACTAGCTGCTTAATTATCACAGGTACTGAGTGACAGAAGGTATTAATCTGTTGACTGACCAACCTCTTGAGCTTCAGGGAAACGTACGCTTCCTTGGATTAGAAAATGTGCTATTTACACAGGCTTTATTAATGTTATTACAGTATTGGTACAAATAAACTTTCAGTTTAGATGAAGTTGAAACCTGCAATGATCCATATCTTCTAAATTAATTTCAATAAGGTTAATTATCTAATGATAAAATGTTTGTATTCTTTGTTCCTTCTCCTATGATGTGGCTTTCTGATGCTATATGTGAGCAGTTATATATTGGTACAAGGAAAGCTGGACTAATAAGATATACCTTAATACTAGCAATTACAGTTTTGGATTCTTCTGTTCAGTAGGATAAAAGGCTTACAGAACTATGTACTCATCAACAGTAAAATTTTGCAGTGTGTAACATTATGCAAGAAAACAGATAAAAACCTAAGTATACCATAGTTTTTGAGTGATTTGCCCTAGTGATCATGAAACTCCCTGGTATTTACTAAATCATAAGAATTTTTTGAATAGGAATAACCTTCTCAGATTTTACTTTATTTTACACTTAGTCTTTCCCTTTGCCTGTAAAAAACAGGCCAGAAGGCAAAGATTCTGTGTAAAGAGGTGCTTATATGTAGGTGGTTTTAGGTAATGGTAACATTTTTTTGTATTATAGCAATACTTGGGGGTACTTACAGTAGGCATCACACAATTTAATTTAATTGCTCTCACATGGTTGCACCATGATGAGGGTCAGAAATAATTAATATCTCCCATCATAGTAGGCAGTGCTGTTGGGATTGGCAAAGTTGTCTCAGCAGAGAGTATTTTGGGGGAAAATACGTAGGCACGGTTCAGCATTGCTAAATATTATAAGGAGGTTATCATATTTGTTGAAAATCCATGTATGTCACTCCATGTATGAGCAGGGACAGGGAGGTGACCATATTTGGACTTCTGTCATTTTTGTTATGCAATATGATATATAAAATGTACACAAAAAGTAAAATGCTCCTCAGATATGCAGTTGGCACATCAAAAATACTAAAGGCAATAAATCAGGATACCCAAAACTGAACAACTTATTTGTCTCCAATGAGTATGGCCAGTGGGTAAAAAGTACTTTACTTTTGAAAAAATAGTCAAAAATTGGATTTGCATATCGGACCTCTGTAACTGAAACTACGAGATTAAACAAGCTAGGTGTGTTGAATTACAGTTACAGTGTAATACAGTCCCGGAGTTGTTTTCTGTAGATCCAGCGGTCAGAAAATTTCTTCTAAGATACGTTTTTGAGGGAGTGGAGGGTCCAGAGTCTTTGCTGTGCCTTTGCAGAGAGAAACAATGAAGGTGACTGGTACTGTGTTAATTTTCAGAGAAAGCAGACTGGTTTGCAGTTTTCTTGGCGGAATTTTTTACCAGGATTTCTTTATCACCCATGGATATGAAACAGAAGTAGGTGATTTTGACAAGGAACAGATAATAGAGGAATAAAGAAAGTGGTGCTTGCATGCTATGAGTTATTGGATCCAGCAGATGCTGATATGGAAACAAGAAGGGTGAAAGTGAATTCTTCAGGATTTCTGCCAGAGTTGCTGTAAATGCACAGGATGCCAGCAGAACAATCCCTGACTTCGTGTTTTGAAAGTCTTTAGGCCCAGGAACCTGGAGTTATTCTTTGCAAAATAAAGCAAACAGCAGTAGCGTTATTGAATTACACTGGCCCAACACAGGATTAATACCAAAGGGAACCTCATCAGTCAACAGACACCTCACCCCTTACCGGCAGCAGATAATGAAGAGGTCACTCAGAAATCGTCAGCAACGTATTGTCAATCGGTCCTTGAGCCTTATGAGGCTTTTCTTTAAGAAGAAGAGATGGTACCACCAACTTAAGGATGTACAATACAAGCAGCAATGTATTTCTTTAAAAAAAAACAAACACCTTATTCATTACAATGAATACATTAGGCTCCAGTTGTTACAGAGATTTAATTTCGTTTTCTGCACACAACTTTAAAGTGAATACTGGGATGTGGAGATAAACTGGAAGAAAACTGCTTTCACAGCAGGGCAGGGCCATTGGCAGTTTCACCTTGTGTTTTTGGCGTGCACAGTGCATATTTGAGAGACTAATAGGAGAGGGTATTGTGTGGCCAGTACACTTAAACCTAGATTATATCCTCGTCCCCACTAAAACTGTGAAATTCGAACTGATAGTAACAATTGCAAATATTCAGTGATAAGCTTAGGGCTACAAATCTGAAATTGTACCCAAAGAAATGCAAGTTGCTTCAAAAAGAGATAATTTACCTTGCACACATAAGCAGGATGGGGAAGGGAGGGCTTCCACTGAGAAAATAAAACTGTGTGGTGCAGTATCAGCAACTCCCTAGACACTAAAAGATATGAAGAGTTTTCTAAGACTGTGCTTTTATAAACCAGTTTCTGGCAAGAGAAATGAGTTGAAAATAATACTTGTAGAATGGAAAGATTTTTTTCCTCCCCACTCCAATTCTTTGCCCCTTGGAAGCAGCTCTTTGACTGCCGCTACATACAAGATGGCATTTTGAGATGAATTTTAAGCATTAATTAAATTTTAATGGAACCAAATCAAATTAATTAGCTTATAGGCATTTAAAGGAGAATAGCACTGATTTTTTATAAGTTAGCCTAAAAAAACAATGAAAGGTGGTAACTTTTCCAATGGACCTCACTTAGGAATCAGACTAAACTTTAGCTATGAGTGACTGTAGTTTATTTTATTACAAAATAAAATGTACATTCCTTAAATAAATTACCACCTCCATTAAAGTCCTGGGGTTGGCTAAATCTGTATAACAATTCAAAACTTTTATTTCAAGTACTTGAAGGTCATTATTTTTGTACTTCCTTGTAATAACTCCTTGGATTTAATAATCCTGAGGTAGAGTCTAACTGGAAAAACTAGCAGCGGGGCTAGCCCCGTGGTTCAACCGCACACAATTTTGGGGAAGCAGAGCTTTTCAGTTTTTTTTGACAAAGCTTGGGGGTTAATCTGCAACACTGTCCTCATTCGGGGAGCACATGGGAGTCTCTTAGAGGAATTTATGTACTTGTGCAGATATAGAGCTGTCCTCTAGATATTTGTGGGTCATCCAGGATGAGGCTTGTGAGCACAGGCTCCAGAGCACCTGAGACTTTTCTTCGCTTCTCCAGGATAAAAAAAACTGTATTGTGGCAGCCTAACAGCAAAAGATTAGAAAATTATTTTAAAAGTGGCATCTCCTCAAAATACCTGTCTGAGTGAACTTACTGGATACTATACCTGCGTAACCATGGTAAAATGGTAGAAGGATTTACTGGCATGATGTACTTCTAGCTGGAAGCTCACTAGAAAAGGGACCTTAATTCTTTTGGTGAGTTTCCAGTTATAAGCTGAAGAAAACAGTAAACTGATATTATGGAGTTTCTGAAATATCGAATAGGGATTTGCATTTGGACTGTAGAATCATAGAATCATAGAATGGTTAGAGTTGGAAGGGACCTTAAAGATCATTGAGTTCCAACACCTCCCACCAGACCAGGTTGATCAAAGCCCCCTCCGCCTGATCTTAAACCCCCTCCAGAGATGGAGCAGAGCCCAGCTGAGAATCATGTACCTTCTCTTGACAAAGTGTGAAGATGGTCTCTGTGATGATGTACCTGTGACTGTCTCCGTGACTGGGATACATGGTCATATGGACAGCTTTTCAAAGACCTAGTCATTTCTGGCAGGAATTTCTTGCAGAGCTATAGACTGAATACATTTTAAGAGGGTAGCCTGTTCAGTATCAACCCCAACATGTGCAGTAATACAAAGGAGGTAATGTGGCCATAGGACTAAATTCAATATCGCAACATCAAATTTTGGCTATCAGAATGCCAGAATTTCAGCATAGTACCCCATAACATCAGTGCTGGAGGTATTCTGATAGTATTTTATTTAACACTGATAAGATGGATTTCACAGAAGCCATTAACCTAGAGATTCATTAGTAGAAGCTTCTTCTCAGATAGTTAAATTGTTTAGGGAGAAAAAGTTCTAAAGGGAGTTGAGTGAGAATAAATTACTATTTATTCTCGGACGTGGTGACGTAGAAATATATGGGCACAGAAGTTTGCTGATATGTTAATAATTTATTGGCAGGTGATATAAAGTTTCTTCAAATCTTTTTGTCTTGTGTTGAGCTTTTTAGTTGTCACAAATTTAGCATTCATTGGATTCACAGGTAACATTTTATACAGGGGATATTATTATTTGGGTTTTGCAAAATTGAAATTGGTAGGGTTGAGATCTACATTTCATTCAGGATAGAAGTAATGTGATCTAAAATTTCTCTTTGGAATTAAAGCCTAAAACAATAGAGTTTCTGCCAAAATGAAGTTATATTCAAAATTGCAATAGATTCTAGCTGTCAAGACTGACTGGAGAATGATTTCATTGGAGAGGAGCAACTCCATGAGAGACAAGTAAAATGATCTACCAGAACAGATACAGAAAAAGAATAGAAAAAGAGCCAGTGACAAAAGAAGCACTGAGAACATAGTGAGAAGCAAGTAGTGTGAGTGCCTGCTGAAAGATTTGGTTCTATAAACAAATGAAATATATCCTTCTTGCGTTCTTTATATCCTCATCAGCTGCTCTGATTTAAACCATGAAGAACGCAGAAGTTTTATGCTCTTTGCAAATAAAAGAACTGTATCAGAAATAACTTGCTCCATCTTCAGTTCCTTTTCCTAAATGAAACAGCATGTATAAATTTGGATTTTGACTACCTCGTTTGGTCAAAGAAGACAGCATAACTGTTTATAGCTTGTCTATCTTGTAAGAATTCACATGGGAAGGAGAAGTCTAGAGTCAATAACAGATGATTTTCAAAATTCAGTAAGATTCATTTCATGGCTAAATCAGTAGCAGATAAGAGCTGGCTGAGTGTGATAATGTCAGCAAGTTACTGGGAGGTGTTTCTAGCAGTAGGAAAGAAATATGGATAAATTATGCTTCTAAGTGTGCCTCTTTGAAAATGTTTAACAGCATCCTGGCCTGTATCAGGAGCAGGGTGGTGAGTAGGACTCGGGAGGTGATGGTCCCCCTGTACTCGGCACTGGTGAGGCCCCACCTCAAGTACTGTGTCCAGTTTTGGGCCCCCTACCACAAAAAAGACATCGAGGTGCTGGAGCGGGTCCAGAGAAGAACAACAAAGATGGTGAGGGGTCTGGAGCACAAGTCTTGTGAGGAGAGGCTGAGGGAGCTGGGAGTGTTCAGCCTGGAGAAGAGGAGGCTGAGGGGAGACCTTATTGCTCTCTCCAACTCCCTGAAAGGAGGGTGTAGAGAGGTGGGGGTCGGTCTCTTCTCCCCAGTCACAGGCGACAGGACAAGAGCAAATGGCCTCAAGTTACGCCAGGGGAGGTTCAGGCTGGATATTAGGAAGAATTTTTTCACCGAAAGGGTTATCAGNTTTTGTCACAGGAAGAAGGATTCATTATGACTGGTTAGGGCATAGCTGTTATTCACTAGATACATAATTTTCTTATAAACATATTTATTAATGGTATTCATATTTTTATATATTTTTGTATCCTTGGTGCATATGCAACATTATGCTGTATGGAAATAACAAAGAGCAGATTTTCTTTAACACATATTTAAGGTAAGTGTATAGCCAGATTTATGTGTGGATGTATGTCCCGCTAAAGTGAAAAACAAGCATCTCCTTTCTAAGTAGGAGCTTTAGATTCCCTTCACAGATTAGCTCTTGATACACAAATGCAGTGAGTGAAAAAAGAAGAATATATAGAGGGAAGCATCAGCAGACAATAAGTATGATGCCTATCATATAAATACTGTTCTTATGTGATGATTAACAAGAAGGCTGGATTGGAGTTCAAACTAAGATGAATATTTAATGTTATGACAGGTGAGCTCATAAACGTTAGAGAAAAATTCTAAGGCAAAAGAAATCTACACATCTTTCTGTAGACTCCTAATTCATAATATTTAACCAGCTATACTGATCAACTAGCTAAATCCATCAACCCACTGACATTATGCTTTAAGGTCCCTTCCAGCAGAAACTATTCCATGATTCTACAATTGGTGACAGTTTATCAGTCAGAAAGCTTACTTCACCTTGACTTTGAAGGGTCCAGTATTCTTACAGAAAGAGCAACATTTACTTCAGGGTATAACAAGGCGCAGCCAATGAAAACTTACTTACATATCATGGTATGTTTAGCCTCAGAGCGGTTTCCCGGTGGACTCCTGAAGATCTTTGCTAAGAGCAGAAGACTTCTATTATACAGCAGTTATAAGAAGATATATGTATAACCCCCTACAGAATTCTTCTATACTTCTTTCCATTTATCTAAATTTATTGGTAGCACTAAGTTGATTAAAAAAGTTATTAATAAGTTGTGACTCAAACTTCCCATGTGGCATGATCATATAGTCGAGTCATAAACCCCATTAAACAAAGCAATTTCCCATCATGTTCTGCAAAGACAGTTTATGTAGTATTTAACATCTTAACAAACCCTTCTCCCTAGAATTTTGATAAATTAATGTAAAAAAAAATACTTACAGCAATATAGTCAAAGTTCAATTCAAATTTTCACCTCACAATTTGAGTACCTTTGAGTTTTTCTTTTTGAACTGCTTTTTCTGCTTCCTTGGTCCTGTCTTTGTCATAGCTATATCAGACAACCCATCCCTGGTCTGAGTAAATTAGTGGAATCCATTTGATTCTTCACTCAAAAGTGTCTGGCATTGGAAGGTGTCTCAGCAAAATATGCGATCTCACTCAACTCATAGGAAAAAAGCTGACAAAAAAAATGCTTATTGCTGATCTGTCTTCTGTCTTGAGGAAAAAAACCCACAGCTTGTTGGTTATGAAACCACTGGTCGTGTTTCTCAGCTTTCTACGTCCTATGGGCTGTTTACATTAAGGTTCGACACTACCTAGACCAAATGGTTTACAGTAACACATGAATTCAGGAATTCAGAGGAGAGTAAAATGGAACTTCTGAATTTTACAGCATTCTCAAATCACTCAGAGATGGGTGGAAAGCAGCAATTTTCCACTGTGGTAGATTTTGAAGGCTGTTTGAAGCACTAGAAAAACACAGCCTGGAAATTTAGTCTCTCCCATCTTTCTCCTGCACAGGTTGCTAAAGATATAAGGGCATCCAAACTGGCATAAAACAATGACATCTTCGAGTTTAATTTTTTAAAAATAATTTTTGCAGAAGCTTTCAGTTTTTCAAACCAGAAATTTAAATTAAAAGTGTTTAATTGGTTCTGGCTCCAGTCATTTGTTATGATTGTTAACATCAAAAACATATTCCACAAATAAGTGGGAAGTTGAGGTCTTTAACATTAGCACAAGTCAAAGCCTCTGAGTGGCATTGGTTCAAAGAGGTTTAAACACTTCATTATCTTTCAGCTGTGAGAATGTTTTATAACATTCACTCTATGAAAATCAGTAGTTGTCTTTAAAAGTATACATATCTGTATCTTTGCAGGGCTAAGATTTTAGTTTGCGGAACTGATTTCTTCACAATTTTGTCTTATATTGAAAAACAAAGCCAACCTGTTTTAAGGATTATGCAGTTGCTACTTTATTTTATTTTATAGTACTAAATAGAGCTGTGTTATTTCGCATGACATGTATTGGTAAGGGGAGTTAAGCACTAATAACTTTTTGACTCTGATTCTACAGAAGTAGTAGAATTTACTTCTGATTAACATTTAGTAAATAGTCAAATTTTTGTTATATACTGAATACATTTTGAATTAAGCAGGCGTATTCCATAGTCTGTAAACATGCATGAGCCTTTTTTTCAATGGCTATATATAATTCAGGAAGACAGTCAAATGTCATTATGCCGAGGAAGATCAGATGTAAGTATCAGTAAGTATTATTATTGTTTGAAATACTGTTCAGAGACAGTTTGCAGTTTGTTTTGATTAATGCTATCTATTACTGTGAACTCAAATTACTTGGAAATTATTGTAACCATGTTTATGTTTATTTTGAAGGAAATGAAGTATTGAATCGTGATGAACAAAGTTCCCTCTTAGAACAGATAAATAACAAACAGCCTACTCTGGTTGAAACAATCTTCACGGTATTGTCTTACTGCACTTTATCACCCAAATCTCTTGGCATTGCTTTTGAGACCTACATGGAAAAAGAGCAGTTGTGGAATTGCTTATACAGTATGACAGGTATTTTATTTATTAATAAGTGTTTAAAATCTAATGTTAAACCTTGTCAGTTTTCAGACATGTGGTGCATCGTATTTTTACCGTAATAAATCAGATGGAATGACGGTAGTTTACTTAAAAATTGTAGTATAATTGAAGTGTTTTGAGCAATCAGGTCGTGGCAGGAGTGGTGAAAACTCTGAAGAAAGCAGAGGTTAGAGAGCGGTGTGGTCAACCAGGAGTCTGTCTGACCAGCGGGCTGGCAAGAGGTAGTGTCTGTGGCTCTCTACCAATACAGGTTCTTTGTCTCTCTCCATCTAATATCTCCAGACCTTTGCCACGATTTAAAAGTAAGAAACAATTAAAGAAGAGTGGAAAAACAAAAGGAAGGATTCCTGTTGAGGGAGACATAGTCTGATGGGCATATAGCCTCCACTGTCAACAGGCAGAGAGGCTCCTCATTTTCTATGGAAAGGGAAAGCTGCCCTCACAGTTATAGGAAGTAGTGCTGCCGCCAGGGAAAAGTGGTATTCAACCAGAAAAGAGAGGTGAGGTTTAGGAGGGTGATCTTGCAAATGATGGCTAAAACGCAGGAAAGCTGAAAAGGAAAGAAAGGAAGAAAAGGGGAGAATGTAAGAGGGGAAGCGGAATTACGACTATCATGGAATAGAAAACAGTGGTGCTAAAAGTGCTCAGGAATTCCTCAGAGGAAAATGGGATTGCAAAAAAGGAGGTAAAATACAGAGATGTTGCGTGGAAACTTCCAGAAAGGCCACTCAGAGAAGATAAAAAACTGAGATCAGCAAAAAGTGGAGACAAGCAAAAGTATGAGGAAAGGAGCTGACGACTGCTGCTCCACGGCCAGGGAGGAACTGCAATTCTCCATGGCATTAAGAATGTGGAGAAGATTGATGCTTGTTGTAATGTCAATAGCTGTATTTAGGATGGTCTATTTTTAACATGCAATCTCTGATAACACGCTGTCTCGATTGATGACTATTATTTGTGTGCATTTTTGTTCCCGAAGTATCTTTTCTTCCTTTGCTGTTCTCTGGGATAACAGCTTGGGTATCTAATAAACACAACTTCATTAATACTATCAGGACAGGAAAGTAGAAAAAAATAGGTCTATACATTTGCCTCATTGGTGTCTAACAAGTAATTAAATGTATTCCATGTAAAATGGAAGACATCAGTCAGCTTAAATTAAATTTTTAGAAATATATTGAGGGAGAAATGAAGGAAATAAATGAAATTGTATATTTTGTTAGTACAGTAGTAAGATGGTACGAGACACTGTATTGTTTTGCTTTATACTCGTTCTTTAATTTTTAGCAGACCAATAGGTCTAAGTTATTATGAATCATAATGTTGTTGCTTTTCTTGCCATAAGAATTCTGAAACGGTTCTTTCTGAAACAGATTTACACAAATGACTACACTTACTGAATATTTAATAATTCTTCCTTCTGAAGTTTCCAGTTGTGGTGAGTCGGAGCCAGAGGTTATCAGATGCTTGAAGTTGACTTTGATTAATTCAGTCAAGGGTATCGTGAAGCAGATAATTTCTTTGATGCATTCATGGGAGGCAACAGAAAACTATGGAACATACCAGCACAAGCAAATAGTTCCTGAAAGTTTACTGAAAACGGTTCCAAAGGAATGGAATTACATTCCTCGGGAAATGAAGAGAAAAGAATCTGGGAAATGTGAGTGAAATTTATACTGTTTTATCAATTTGTCATAAGGGCTTGTTATCCCTTTAATGAGTTCATATCAAAATTGAACAGTTAAGAGTTTGTGAGTGTTGGAGTTTGACAATGAACAGAGCGATTTCCAAACACCCTGTGTTGCCTATAAAGTACGTAACGTTAAAATTCAGTTATTCTTTCTTGAGGCTTACACCTATGCATACACAAACAAGCTTTTTAAAATAATCAGTATTGTAGTACTGATAAAGAATAGTACTGAAAACGTTTTTAGCACCTGGCAGTAGTAAGGTGGGATTCAAAGCAGAGTAAAGCATAGTGTCTACGCCCTGGTCTTAATGACTGTAACCAGTTCTTTTCTTAGTTATCGTCTTTTCAGGCAAGACTTTTAAAATTTAGATACACAGTGTTGACTGAAATGGTAACAACTTATTCATCCCAAATTTACTACGTGGCAATTTACGTTTGAAGAGCACTGATGCTGTTGTGGAACATACTACTGCTTGGTTGTTGAAACGGTTACTTAAAAAAAAGAGAAATACTATATGTAATAGGAGATGTTTTGAAGGTGATTAGATACAAAGTGATTTCTGGTGTTTATTTTCATAGCCTACTGTGCCTAAAGACTCTGTTATATCAAAAGGCTCTTTTGGGAACGTTTCACCATAACTTTATTGCCACCAAAATATTACCTGATTATTTTCAATAGAGTAGTATAACTGTAAACTTGGCTCAGCTCAATATTGTGGATCACCTTTGGTATATTTTTTCATTTTAGATATGTGTTGGGCTTTGAGCCGCATATTTTTCTGTAGTTACTTCTATAGCTACTTTTAA
>VXAK01014312.1:0-17707 GCA_013399435.1 Arenaria interpres | reverse complement strand
TATTCATCCAGTATATATTTTTAGAATACAGACCAAGTGCAACAGCAATTCATATTTATATAATTTTCATATTTTATCCAGGGAAGGAGAAACCGAGTATATTTCTAGTAGAAAAACAGAAAAATGTGAATTAAGTTCTTCCCCCTCCCCCGCCCCAAGGCTTCAGTTATCATCATGACATTTCTGCAGGCTCTTTCATGTAGCACCTGTCCCCAAGACACAAGAAACAGATGTCAGAAAAGATGCAAAGTAAAACACTTCAGAAATATTCACATTGCGACATGGCAGGGGGGGAAGATATATTTCAAGTATACTTTCCTGAGGAAAGAAAGACCATCATTATAGTGTTAAAAAATTAAAACTCAAATATAACAATTAACACATAATTGCAGTATTATACTATGCCACATACTGAAATTGCAGGGAAAGTGCAATTGAGAATGAAATCCTTTCCTCTTCGTGAGGTAGGAGGAATCACAAATACTTTAATAATATATTTTCTGTGAACTAAACAAGTTACTTAGTACTCCTTTGTTTGTCACACTTTCAAAGGCATTATGTGTCATGCTACTCCTTAAATATAAATCCATCAAGCACTGCAGATCTATTCACATTTCAAGTGAAACAACTTATTTAACAATTTCTTAGTCAATGTCTCTTGGGTTTAGCCGTAGGCAGGAAATGAAGTATAATTAGCACTTTTATGTGGCATTAACAAACAATCTTTTTAGTTCATTACATTTTAATATTTGCACCAGTTTTCTGAAAGCAGGCTAAGACCAACTGCAATTTCCATATGTGAGATTCAGTGACTATAAAGCTCAAAGAATGTTCACTTTCATCAAAACCACTATGATGCCTTCAGTTAAATTTTTTCCCAAGATCTTTTTGCAAACTTAGTTTTATGTGAGTGAAGTGCTAATCTGAAATGTTCATTCACTTGATTCTGATTTTTCACCTTAGAGACATGGCCAGGGTCATAAGGAAAGGCTGCGTATACCAGTGCAGAGTGAATCAATTTTTTATGGAAAAAGTACAATAATGTTAACTAAAGTGCTCAAATGGGAAAAAAATACAGATCTTCTGAATTAAAGATAGGTCCAAGCAGGGAAGTTAAGTGATCAATGAGGGCTTTTCAGCCATCTACCTATAGGAATACTTGAATCCTTGAGTTTTATTTATCATTACAGTAATTGATACTCTTAGACAGTTTAGATCCTGGTATGTGGATTCTGAGGAACATTGTCCCAAAACACTTGGCATATATGCCTTTGGGGTGTTAGGTAAAAGCCAAGTCTAATTAGGTTTACTATATATGCTGTAAATAAAAACATGGTGAATCAGGTGGTTTAATACTCTGATCACACAAATATGCATAGTTCCCTGAAACATGCAACAGACAAGGAATTTCCAAAAGGTCTCCAAAAATTTAGCCCCCTTTGTATGCCAAATAAAAGTTTTTCTTTTTCATTTTTTTATGGTGCAAAAAAAAGGTTGGTAGCTCAGAGTTTGTATTTAAATTTAAAGTGGCAAAAGAGTATTAAAATCTTTGTAATCCATGGTTTCTTTAGACTGGACATTAGGAAGCATTTTTTTACCAAGAGGATGGTCAAACACTGGAACAGGCTTCCTGGAGAGGTTGTCGCTGCCCCAAGCCTGTCAGGGTTCAATAGTCATTTGGACAATGCTCTTAATAACATATTTTAACTTTTGGTCAGCCCTGAATTGGTCAGGCAGTTGGACTAGAAGATCGTCTTAGGTGCCTTCCAACTGAAATTATTCCATTCCATTCCATCCCATTCATTAGTTTTGATCATAATTTCAAATTACAAAAGATACTTGCTTAGGACATGCTGTATCTCTATAGCCACAGAGAACCAAAAGAAGTCAATCTTTTGATATTCAGGACTGCCTTTTTATCAGGTTTTCTACTGAATCAATGACATTTTATTAATTATTAACATTTATTAATTATAATTATTAACATCCTTATTAATTAAGGACAACATTATAGGAAACTTACTTTTTATGGTCAAAATCTACATCTTTGATTAGCTCCTTTTTTCTTTTGAGTCTCTTTGCCCCCTGATGTACAGGGAGTTAAATGCTACAAGTAGCATACAGATGTATCATGCAGATGTTATAACAGGCATGTTTGTATTTCATTTAAAGTACCTATTTTCAGAAACTAACAGTTCCAGTTTCACAGTCATTAGAATTAATGTTTTAAATGTGAATTCCAGTCAGCCACAGCCTAGGACTTGACTGTGCTACATGCTTTTGAAGTAAATAGAAACACAGACTAACAGAAGAGGAAAAGGAAACAGCAGATCACAGCACCTTTCTCAGCAGGACTGGACATAACCTTAGTGACTAAGTTATTTAGCTGCTCTCATAATTTTATACGTCTCCAGGCAAAAATGTTGAGGTAGAATGTGAAGGTGTATAAAGAATTATCTTAACCAATACTTAGTGGATTTTTTTCCTGAGATGCAAGAAGCACTGGGCGAGAAAAGTACTTGTTTTTACATTTAACAGGTGAGAAAAGCAGCCTTAACAGTATCTAATCATAGTTGAGAGTCAATTTACCATTCCTGAGTGAGAGACATTAGGTAGAGACTGTTAAGATGTGGAAACAAAGACTTTTAACCTTGTCATATGAGCTAGAACCCAATAACCAATGCCAACAATGCATGGCATGGCCTGATCACAGGAAATTTTCTAATCAAAGTTGGGCTGCTTTGTTTGAACAGTGCACATCTGTTGATTCAGACATTTCTTTGTCCAAAATACCCCGAGTTCTCCTCCAAAGCAGGACTGTCTACAACCTTTTACACATTCTTACAGGTTTATCAAGTTGTCTAGGAGGTCTGCTCCTGCAAACAACTTGGAAAAAATGTGGTACCTGCAGAACCAACAAAGCTGCATGGTTCAGATATATATACACATACTCATCTATGTACTTACACACTACACAGTTACATCCTTTAAAAAGAAAGAATATTGGGACAAAATAAAATTAAAAGAACTCTTAGATCCAGAAACCTAGCTTCTTGTCACTTAGCTAAAACATTGAGCAAGAAAAATCTGAGACATCACTGTGAACAGATAGGAGAGGAGAAGAATTGTATTTATCAACCAAAGAAGGCACAATAATCAAGACGTGATGGAAAAAGCCTATATGAGCAATTCAGTTATTCAATAATTCAAACACTACTAGATTTGCTGTTAGTTAGACATCCAAGGCTGTATCTCAACAGTCACAACTGCAGGCAAAATACAGCAGCTGAACTCTAACTAGTACCCACCACATTCTTTTTAGAGTGAGCTGTTTATGAAGCGTGACACAACACAAAAGTAAACTGTAGGGAATTACAGTTACAGTATTGGCTTTAAACAGTAAACATTGGTCAGTATAGCTTGAAAGTTCCCTGTACTATGGATTTTGGCCAGATCCTTAATGGCACTTGAACATTTTTATTGTGGTAGCTTCATGTTAAACATTTACTACAGGCATTTTCTGGATGTGAGATGAAAGACTTGAAATACTCCTCAATGTCTCTGAAGTACTATGAGAATACATAGAAATGAGATACATCATAGAAATACATAGAGATTAGATATATCATGATATTTCTAAATCCAGCCCACATGAATGTAAATTCTATTACAAAAATATTTGCATTTCTTACTTTCATTTAAAATGCACTCTTTTCATTTTATATTTTACACAAATTGAGGTTGGCAAAAGAAAACAATGACGATCACAATGTCCTTAATTAATACAGTAACAGTTTCATGCATTAGTTCGACTATGTTCTCCAGATTTTCAAAATATTTTGGGCAGCATGCTGGACTCTTGGCAATTTGGCAATCGCAGTTGTAATTGGAGGTACAAGTGCCAGCTAGAAGTCCAGCCGCTACTCAGGCACTTAGATGTAAAGCTGAACTCTCGGTCCTAACTACAGATGGTGAACTTTGGAAAATGTGCCATTGCATTAAGTTTTTGAGCAGTGGTTTAGTTTTCATACTTACATGCTAGGTTATGACAATGGAAAAGGATTTGCTGATGTTTCAGTGCCTACTGTATATTATAAGAATAAAACCACACAGTCTTCAAAGCAAATGAAAACCCAAAATAAACTAAAGCCTTATACTGGGTACCCGTTATTCTTAAAATATTTGAAATGTGCATATTTTAGAGTATAGTAAGATTCTAAATCTATTTCATACATCATCTTGCTTTTTTCTAATATCAGCAGACGAGCTGATTTTATAATCAGAGGCACTGTCAGCTTGTCACATTCTGCAGTTCAAAATGTCAGATGCACTGTAAACAGGCGCAGACACTCCAGAACAGAGAGACTGCACGCTGAGTTTGGATGTAGAGGATAGATGAACCCTCTTTAAATTACACAGAATAATACATGAGCCAATAGCTGTTATAAGGGCAATTTTCCTTTGAGGGATTATGATGAACAGGATAACTGTGGGCACTGGAGCACCTATCAGTACAGCCCTAGCAATCTCATTCCTTTTCTCCCTGAATTATCCTTTAGAAACATGTATGCTGTATCAGGATAAACATTCTAAAATATCTGCTTATTTTAATTCTTTTTCTATATTTTTTTGTGGATGTTCTCTTTCTCTCTCCATCACCCCCTAAACTGTTTAATTGACAAATGAATGATAGAGTTGGCTGTGAGTAAACATTTGAAGGAGATTGACATGTATACATCCATGAGCGCGAAGAACTATGAAGTCTTGTATGTTTTTGGAGGAATCAGGAAGAACCTAAATCCAGATAGAATATCATTTGTTGAAACACAGTCATTTCAATTTTTTTTCAGTTTCTGCTTAGCTGGAAAGGATAGCTTGCTTATTTTTCATGACTTATCTGCCTAAAAGCTACCTAAAAATGTGGATTTCAGTAGGGAAACTAGCATTAGTTGACAAGTCAATGTAAATACATCAAAGGAAAACCTGTTTCTAAAGTAAAGAAGTTTGAATTAACCAAAGCTTGTTAGAATGAGGATAATATTAGCAGTAGTGCACTATTTCTATGATTACTGTGCTGGTAGATACATATTTACCTAAAAGAATTTTGGGGTTTTTTAAGAAACTAAGCTATTATCATAACTGTAACAAGCCCAAAACATTTTAATCATACTTTCCTCTGGGACCAAACAGTGAAATAACAAAAGCCCCACAACTTTACTTTTGTTATGTAAAAGAGAACATGTCTAAATTAATCCTCAAGTCACTCTGCTAGCAACATTTGGAATGGACAATGGGCATCACGCTTCACACACAGTTAGCTTGCTAGTTCGCCCACAGGAGTGCTCCACGGCCAGTGATGGATTGATGAATAATTATGTCCTAGAGGATAAAAGCAGGACTCCCAAAGACCGGAGAGCAGAGAAACTGAACTATCACTCCTTCAAGCACCTTTTAATCTATACTAGCAATTGTGAAGAAAGTATGATGGATTCCGTGAAGGCTCAAGATCGCAAAGTCACTCCCTCTGAACTGTATCATTAGCTGAAATGGGGAAGGCTATAAAGACACACAGATGACATAAGCAGGTCATGAAGGCAAGATGCTTCTCATCTGCATCACAAAAAGGCCAGCCTACACTTTGTAGGCTGACATACTTCAGAGTGTACAGCACTCAAGTCCTCACTCAAAAAAGTTGCTGTGAGCACTCTCAGCAGTCAATCTGTATGGAGACCACTTTTAACAGGGCAAGATAAATTTTAAGTAGGAAAATGTTATTGATCTGGCAGTGCACTCTGGCAGTGTGCACTTTTTGCTGTGTCTTTCTCAATCGCTGGAACCTTGTTCTAAAAGCATTAGCACCAATATGAAACATTTTTAGTCTACCAGTCAAAATATATTTCTGCTAATACCAGCAGGTGCCACCCATTAAGGCTGCATTAACTGAGCATTGCTCCTCACTCTTGGTCAAGACCTGGAGGACTTTAGTCAAACTTTTTCTCCCCATAAAGAATTTACAAGAAAGACCAGTCTTACTCATTTTGTTAGCTCCTGATTTAAAACCAAAGATTTGTCAAGATCATGGTCAACATTTAATCATAGGAAGTTTGGGGGAGAAGGAGTGATCAAAGTGTTACATAATCTGATTTGGTATTTCTTTCCCTTATATATTTATATAATTATTTGTAAAATTCCCATATCATTGCTATTTTTGACAAAATTCAAAAGGACTTTTATTCATTTAATTTTTGTTTTACAAAACATTTGGTATCATTGTGATACCTTGATCATTTCTATTCTGAAAACACTAACCTGCAGTTCACATCATAATAACTCCTTCTTGAAGGCAGTATACTTAATATGTGCCTACAAAAGAATAATCTCAAATTAATATAGATATTTTTTGTGATCAACTGTTGTGGTTTAACCCCAGCCAGCAACTAAGCACCACATAGCGCCTCGCTCAATCTTCTCCCAATGGGATGGGGGAGAGAATCAGAAGAGTAAAAGTAAGAAAACTCATTGGTGGAGGTAAAGACAGTTTAGTAAGTCAAGCAAAAGCCACACGCACATGCAAAGCAAAATAAAGGATTCATTTACTGCTTGCCATTGGCAGGCAGCTGTTTCAGCCATGAACGCATGGGTCCATGACACATAACAGTTACTTGGAAAGACAAATGCCATCCCTCTGAACTTTCCCCCCCTTTCCTTCTTCTTCCCCCAGCTTTATATACTGAGCATGATGTCACATGGTATGGAATAGCTTTTGGTCAGTTGGGGTCAGCTCTCCTGGCTGTGTTCTCTCCTAACTTCTCATGCACTCCCAGCCCTCACTGGTGAGGCGGTGTGAGGAGCAGAAAAGGCTTTGAGAGCTTGGCAACAACCCAAAACATCAGTGTGCTATCACACTACTCCCATCCCAAATCCAAAGCATAGCATTACACCAGCTGCTAGTAAGAAAGTCAACTCTATCCCAGCTGAAGCCATGACATCAAGCTATCCTTAGTAGGTGCATGCATCTAAACTGATCTCTAAATGACTGTTATCTAGGAATTTATCTCAACTTGATAAAATATGCTATGTCGTAAAGGATAAAATATCATATTTCCATTGCTTATGTTATTTGCATGAACACAGTCTCCTGTTACAGAGTTTTAGGGGAATTCAGGATGAAGGATAACTGACAGCACTAGATCATACAAAAAAGTAATGGGGGGATAGTGGGTACACAAGGTACCCAAGGATCTACCATTAAGAAAAGACAGAGTATAAGATGAAGGTAGTGTTAGTCAATAAGATTTAATGCATATAATAAATACCAGGAGATGAAGGCTGATCCATTCAATAAGGTAGCTACCTACGCAGAATGGTTCAGGACCATTAATGATGATGACATGCAGTAACAGTTCTGAAAGATGTGCTACATATTGAAAGCCTGTAATGGAAAAACACAGGCAGAGTGAAACTATGATGCCTGACCTCAGGCTTGTACCTGAACTGTAAAAAGAGGTATTCCATATGTGGCTACAAATATAGTATTTTACTCTGCAAAGAAAATTAAAAAGGAATATAGAAATAAAGATTTCTAAGTATAATAATCAGATTTTATGCACTCATAAGGTACTAAGGTACTTGATAAATTTTCTGTAAGTGCAATAATGTCTGCAGACTAGGAAAAGTAGTTGCTCTTAAATCTCTACTTTTGCACTGGTGCAAATCTGAAGTGGGATATCAATGAAACCTCTGTTAATTGTTGATTAACAACATAATATCACTCTCCTTTAACGTTAATACTCAAAATGTTATGGATACTTGCACTGTATTATTTGTGTTCTGGTTGAAAATTTAGAAATATCCAGTTAGGGTGTCATGATTAATTAATGCATCAGTTGGTTAATAAAGAATGGTAGCTGTATGTCACAGAATTTCAAGGATAACTTCAGCTTTTCAAGAATCTCAAGCTAAAATTTTTCTCACAGTGGTGTAATTAAATTTCAATGAGCTGGAAATCAAGTCATTTTAGACTTCTTAATTTTTATAAGCAGCTTTCTTTGTGAAAATCTTATTATAATTACATATAGTTCAACTTGTTCTACATCACATATGCCCCAAATACAAGTAGTCTTCCCAAATCTATTACCTTAACATTGGAAACATATTACTTTATCTCTATTTTTGATTTACTCAAAGCTTTTGCTTAATTACATCTACAATGGGAAACTTGGAAGCATTTCCAAGTGTCTATGGCTTTGCTTCTGAGCCATTTTTAATCCCACATGTGGAATGAATATTGAGACTACCCTCTAACCCCTTTTCTCTCCCACCCAGTGTCCAGAACGAAACCTGCATGCCCAGGAGGGAGTTGAAGCACAATTCCCAGCTTGGACTGAACAAACGACAGTATTGCTGTGTGCCCTATGATACATGTCACCTGCTCATTTTAGATGAAGCCGCTGCCTACTGGAATATTTCTTGATAGGTAGTTACACCAGTATATCCTAAAATAAACTCAAAAGACATTTAATCACTTGATACTTTCCACCATGACAATGGCACTACGTGTAACTAATAGCAGCTGTTAACACTACAGTTTATTTATAAACATGCTTTCTTCAAAATAAAGAACTTACTTTTCTTGTATCTCCTAAGTTAGTTATCACAAGACTTATTCTCAAAGACACGATATCTGACGTACATTATAGTACATGCAGCACTGTGAGGTTCAGTCTGCACTCAAGTCAAATACAAGCTTTGCGTTACTGCATCAGATCAAATATTCCCTAGGGCTACAGGGTGCTGAGTGTACATGGAGGGAATAAAAAATGTTTCTCCTACATGTCTGTGTTCCTTGGACATCTCTCCAATTGTTGGTAATACACTATTGCCACTCAGTATGAGCTGAGTAAGAACAACTTTCTTGATGGAATGATGCATTATTCACAAGGAGAGAAACAGAGAGAGCTGGCTCTGAGTTGCTGAGTTGTTTTGTTCCCTGAGAACAGCACTTCAGCTTAACAGCTCCCTTGCTTCAAGATTTATCTCCTGGGCCTTCTACCGGCCCTCTCCAGTCTCTTAAAAAGAAAAACAAAACAAGAGAAAACCAAACAAACAAGCCAGAAGGGGCAAGAAGAGTCTTGGCTAAGCATCTCCAACTTGGAAAGAATGGTATCAATTGGAGAGGAAGCAGTAGTCACCACTGAGACTGGATCTGAGCCAGCATCAGTTCAAATTGAGGACAACTAGGGAAGAACTGCTTTCAAAAACGTTATGTTGAAACCAGCTGACTGCATGTGCAAACAGCACTGGAACTGCAGTTCTCTGAATAAAAGATAGAACTGAGTTCAAAGCAAGGCTACATTGTTGATTAGCTATGAAATACAGAAAAGCTTAGTCAGCACAAACTTTCAGAATAAGCATCCCACTGATTTTGGGAATATTCAGAGCTCCTAATTTTAAAAACATGCAGACACTAAACCTCATTTTACTCTTCCTAATGTTTTAACTTCAAATCCTCTAAGATCTGTCTTATTAATTTGCAAAACAAGGACATTGATTTTACTAACACTGAACCATCTAGCAACTCAAGCAGGGTCAAATTAGTCCTCTCAGTTAAGTGTACATAACTCCCACTGAAGTCAACTGAAACTACTCTCTGAAAACCTCATGTTTAAGTCTTTAGAGTATCTTAGACACGTTTTTCAAGGTAATATCTTTAGTTTTTCCAACTACTTTAGAGTTAACAGCTGTTTTCTTTGGTATGGACAGCAGGACAAGCACAAAGATATTCAAATCTGAAACACTAAGATTCTGCTCATGTACGAATTTTCTTCACTGAAGTTTAGTAACAACCACTAAAAATAATTTATTCTTTAATCTCCCAATAAAACTTCTGAAATACATAATGTGCCTAGTCAAGAGACACAGCCTGCTTACCTGTAAAAAATATCACTCCTGAATACACTTACAGAAAAACTAAATTTATCATTAGATTAACCAGGGTGAAAAGAATACATGAAGTCATATTCCAAACCTGGGGGTTTATGCCAACTATTTTTGCTTCTTCCTCTCTACAAAAAGAGCCATGATGTACCTATTATAAGGAAATGGGATTCAAATCTAAATCCACATTTTGTAAACTGCATTCTCTGCCGTGTCCAAGTCAGAATTCATGATCCTAAACGCCTCAGGACTTGAAAGTGGAGGAGAAAAGAGTTTTATTTTTTTATCAATAATCACGCTTTGCATATCAAGTCTAAAGCAGATTTTATTTTTTTTTGGCTGGGGTGGGATGTGGGATGAAATGTATGGAAAGGCTTTTCACTCCGGCAAATCCATCACAATTACTTAGTGTAAAATCTGCTGGCACAAATGCCTGCACTATAACTGAAAGTAAAGTATATCCACAAGGTTTAGAGAATGATTGTGAATCATAGAATTATTTGGGTTGGAAGGGACCTTTAAAGGTCATCTAGTCCAACCCCCCTGCAAGGGACATCTTCAACTCGATCAAGTTGATCAGAGCCCCATCCAACATGACCTTGAATGTTTCCAGGGATGGGGCATCTACCACTTCTGGGAAACCTGGGCCAGTGTCTCACCACTCTTATTGTAAAAAATTCTTCCTTATATCTAGTCTGAATCTACTCTCTTTTAGTTTAAAACTATCACCCCTTGTTCTATTGCAACAGGCCTTACTGAAAGCTGTGTCCCCATCTTTCTTATAAGCCCCTTCTAAGTACTGAAAGGCCACAATAAAGCCTCCCCGGCGCCTTCTCTTCTCCAGGCTGAACAACCCCACCTCTCTCAGTTTTCCCTCATAGGAGAGGTGTTCCAGCCCTTTNGTACTGAAAGGCCACAATAAAGCCTCCCCGGCGCCTTCTCTTCTCCAGGCTGAACAACCCCACCTCTCTCAGTTTTCCCTCATAGGAGAGGTGTTCCAGCCCTTTGATCATTTTTGTGGCCTCCTCTGGACTCACTCTACCAGGTTATGCAGCCCAGAATGTGGTTGGCTTGCTGGGTTGTAAGCGCACATTGCCAGCTCATGTCCATGTTTTCATCCATCAGTATCCTCAAGTCCTTCTCGGCGGGGCTGCTCTCAATCCCTTCATCCTCCAGCCTGCAATGATGCCAGGGGTTGCACTGCCCCATGTGCAGGACCCTGTACTTGGCCTTGTCGAACCTCATGAGGGTCACAACAGCCCACTTCTCAAGCCTGTCCAGGTTCCTCTGGATGGCACCCCATCCCTCAGGCGTGTTAACGGCACCACTCAGCATAGTGCACATTGCTGAGGGTGCACTCAATCCCACTGTCTACATCATTAATGAAGATATTGAACAATACTGATCCCAATATGGACCCTTGAGGGACACCACTCCTCACTGATCACCATCTGGACATTGAGAGCCATTGACCAATTCCTTATCCACCAAACAGTCTACCCATCAAACCCACATTTCCCTATTTTAAAGAGATGGATCTTGTGGGAAACTGTGTCAAAGGCCTTACAGAAGTCTAGATAGATGACAGCTGTAGCTCTTCCCTTGTCCACTGATGTAGTCACTGTCTCACAGAAGGTCACTGGGTTGGTCAGGCAGGACTTGCCATTGGTGAAGCTGTGCCGGCTGTCTCGAATCACCTCTCTGTCCTCCATGTGTCCTAGCATACATTCTAGGAGTATCTGTTCCATGATCTTCGGAGGCACAGAGGTGAGGCCGACAGGTTGGTAGTTCCCAAGGTCCTCCTTTCTACCCTTATTAAAAATGGGTGCAACGTTTCCCTTTTTCCAGTCACCAGGAACTTCACCTGACTGCCCTGACTTTTCAAATGGCCTTAAATATGCATACACAATAAAAATCTAAGGTTTAGATGAACCATTTAAGACGAAAGTAGGATTAAGCAAAGCAGCAAATGAAACTCTCTGAAAATCAAATATTTAAATAGCTATCTAGCTCTTCTCTGCATTTCTAAAGCTCTGTATCTTCTGATTCTGTATGACGACAGCTGTGCCTAGTGACTGCAGGTGCCAGCTCATGGAACCCCCCACTGCCTGCCAGTTCTGGTAGTAATTTGGTTTGTTATTTTGGCAAGTTGTTTAACCTACTGTGCTTCAGTGACCTGATCTGTTAATGAAGAAAATGATGGTTTGTGATTATACTGAAATCTATGGTTGAAAAATGTTACACAAGAGTAAGGTATCATCAAAAAAGGGAGGAAAAGGAAAAAAAGAATAAACATTCTTCTTATATACCTTGTACAAGCATAAAGAAACAATAATATAAGCAAAGGAAAATAAACTCAGTCCTTCACCCAGGAGTGAACCATTGTAAATGATCTGCCTGATAAGTATTTGCAAGACTGGGGTCTCATTCAACAAACCAAGATAGCTTAAGTGAAAATGTTAAAAGTTGATTACATCACAGCCAATACAACATCCTACTAAATGATCCATACAGCTGTTGTCTTAAATTATACACAAGTTTCCAGAATCTTGGAGAAAAAGCACATGGTAACACCATTCTATCTAATATCCCTACAGGCAAAATATATTCAAAAGTAGGTACCTGGTTACAATCTGGTACATCAAGATGAAAATAAGTAAAAACTGCAAGCTCCAGGTGGCATCATGAATACAGCAGATGTGAACACTTGTCTCTATCTTGCAGTACATGATTTGTGGAGAGAATGGAAAACAGAGAAGGATGGGGCAGGACTGAGAATGGGTATGTAAGTTCCCCATCCTGCTTCAGGACAGATAAATGTGTCCAGCATCATATTGTTTGCAAGTAGTATCCTAGACAAATGTCCTTTGTTACAATACATAGCAGTCTTGCAAAGTTTACCAGGTTTGGGGAAAGGTACTGTGTCATTTTGGGTAGGGACAGATCACGATGCTCCAGGGAATAATTAGTATAGAGCCTCCTCAAAGAGACCTTTGCAATTTATCTAAACTTAATGTCTCAGCTTGTTTTGGGTTTTTTTAACACTTTCTCTTAATACAAAGTGTGTGGCAAACAACCACTAGTATTTAATCTAACTTAAAAGATGAAAAGTAACTTATAAAATTGATACACTTATTTAACAATAAATAGTTTTTTTTTCTAGATAAAAGTATTTGGCAATTTAAAAAGAGATCTGTACCTAAAGTCATGATTCTGACCTTGAGGTTTTGTATTAAAAAATGTATTTTTTTTTAATAAAAGAAAATAGATGGAGTTACCTCCCAGAGGATCCTTTTCCTCTTGGGAACAGATATTGGTAATTAACTTAACATACCACTGGATGCAATATTTTCTTCATATACATGAAGCGGATATAGCACTTATCAGAAAGAAAAGACTTCTCAATGAAAATAACCCAAAAATGACATTTGCATGTAGTTTTTCACAGGTTGCATTGCTGGTAAAATTGAATATCTTTTAATCCTCATAAATTGACAGTTTCCCATAATCAAAAATCAAGTAACCATTAAAAATTAGAGCAGATTTCATAAGAGCCAAATGGATACACCCTAGTGCATCTTACTTAATTTACTGCCAACTAGTTCTCAAGACAAGAAATAAAAGGCAGGTTTAAAAGTTTAGCAGAGTTTCAGAAAAAGAAAAAAGTTTTTAACACGAATTGAGTATGTCACATTTGATATACTCTTATTCTGTTCATGCACTGCATTTTTTTTTAGCTTCCAATATTTAGGTGTTGTTTTCTCTGTTTTCTGCAATGAAAAATTAGATGAACAGTGATCTAATGTTCATTTATGTCTAATATTACTACTGATCTAAAGATGTTCACATTAAGTACCACACACCATAAAATGGCTAAGTAAAAATTTCCATTTCATGCTGCAGAATGTTAAAAAAAAAGAAATTGAAATTCATGGTTTTCAATTAAATAATTCTGAAAAGAAACAAAAAATAGTATTTTTTTAAAAAAAAGTATTTGGTCTTCCTTATGTTTACTGATAACTAGAAATATGGGAAGAGCCTGTTAATCCCCAACACAGAAAAAAATTAGGGCAAACATTTGCTATTGATGTGGTGATATGCTTTAAAGCAATATAGCGAAATCCTTCTTGAAAATGAAAACAGTGAAACTGATCCCCGTCCAGAGGAGCAGTGAAATGTGACCAAGGAGATCATATCCTATGGACAGATTTCTCTAAATACAAATGAGATCAATGGCATACCCCATTTAAGCCTTTGCAGGCAAATCCACCTCTTGCTTCCTCTCTAAGAAGGTTGGTTTTGGAAAGAAACCCTTCTGACTCAATCAGGGAGAAACACACAGTGCTTGCCCCCAGGGCTGAAGAACTGAAGTCGTGTCAGGTATTAGTAACGGAGAGGATCCAGAAAGACGATTCTTTCCCTGAGTCCTTTCTTACAGAAATATCCTTTTTTTCCTTTTTATGACAAGTAGTTCCAGGGACAGTAATGCACAGACCTGGCTTCCGCTACGTTACTCTAAACTTTGGAAGACTCTCTGTAAGGGGTGAATATCCACCTACAACTTTTGTAACCCCAAATGCTGAATGTACAAAATTGACAAAATATAGGAGTCGCACATCTGATGCAGCCCTAATGCTTCACTGGTAGCAGGGACACCATAACTCATAGTCATTAGAAACATAATTTCTTTAGGAACTAGGCGAATCTATTTTATTTTGGCAAAACACATTAATAATGTTAAGTTGGCACAATTAACTTACATTGCCACTGTAGATAGCTATTTGAAACACATTCAAATAATTGAACATGTCCTTTTGTTCAGGAGTGGAAAACAGCAGATTACCTGGAAGCACAGAAAATGCACGTTCAATCAATTTGCCTCCTTTTTATCATTATTAATTATTAATTGTTTTAAGACTTTAGCAAGGTTTTACTTATTCACATTGTCCTTTTACCATTTTTCTTTAAGATAGGACTGCTCATTCCCTTGGGTGTTTTTCTGGAGCATGGACAAGTTTGGCTGGTTTGTCAGTTTTGTTTGGCGATCAGCAGTTACCACATTCGTAATCATTGCCAAGGAGACGGAAATCAGTCTTTTACTAAAAGATCATGAAACTTTAAAGAGAAACTTAACCCCATAAGTAATTTTTAAGGAGTAACAGCAGGTTGGGACAAGACCACAGATGACAAAAAATGTCTCTCAGGTTACATTTAACCTGATTAAATAAGAATGTTTGTCTTTACCCACTCTCAAAGGCCTTTTTGAAGCAAAGATAACAGATGTTTGTCACTACAGCTAGTCACATGCTGCAATTTCAGTCTGGTGAACATATTTTGGAAACAAGCTAATGGGGTGATCTGCAAGAAACATGTTTGGTCCCATTTAGCTAATATGTCATTCCTGATGTCAGTTACCTTTCATCATTAGGCATACACAACCTGTAATTACTTTATCCTCTAAAAAGAAATTTAAAAACTATGATAGAATGTTTTATGAAAATGTGTCTAAAAAGTCGATTTTTTCAAGTATCTGTAGTTCTCCACAAAGACAAAACTGAGAAATCAAATATCCAGAAACTGAATGTTCCAATAAAAATTTGAAGTACTTTTCTTCGTCCATTTTGCTACATTGTACTGTGATTTCTTCCCACCTTGATTCTCTCCTCTGCACTCTGCTTTCTAGAGTGTACCTTTTATCAAGTTTACCTATCAATCTCTGTAAAGTTACAGCACTATTTCCAAAGTTTTGCACCTGAGGAGTTTCACAGATTTGGATGTTGTTGAGAAGTGGAAATTTTCCAAGGATAAAGATTCCTTTTCCAATTATTTCTAGTAATTACATAAAAAAAGTAAATTCTTTTATTGTAGTGGTTGCTGTCTTCAGGATCCAAAATAAATTTTAATTGCATCACTGAAGGCATTTACTGGCCCAAACTAGATTCTCTCCCTTCTCCATAAGCCAAAGGACTGAAAAATGACCTGAATTTTCTAAGCACTCCTGGCACGGTGGAGGCCTTAAAGCTTTAGGAAGTACAGTTTAACATACCATCTTTAATACATGTTTGTCACGGTAAGATCCTGTTAAAAAATAAAACCAAAATAGCTTTTATCTGAGGTAAATATTAGTACATTAGCTAAGAGAATTCTAATAACATTACAGATTGTGTAGAAATGCATTCCTGGAAACTTCACATAGTTTCAGCTTTAATTAGGTTGTTCAATTCATGACAAGAGAGACAGAGAAAAACAAGAATATAAGAACCAATGGGAGGAGCCAGTGAATCTGGATTCTGCTGCTTTTCTGTTAACGACTTACTCTGTTTTTCTTTAATGAGACATTTACATCTAGTCAGTTAAAAAGAAAATTAAAGGTAGTTTCAAATACTGCATCTGTCCTTGAGTCATTCTGCCAAATTTTGTGATTTTACTTTCCAAACATTTCCCCCTCCTTAGTTGCTGTGTGAAGCAATCAGACATAAAACAGACAAACTGAATAAAAGTGTTTCATTTACGATACTGCTGTCATTAGTAATAATGGCAGGGTAAAGAATTATTAGACAAAAATACAACGCTTATGTAGAAGCATTAACTTTAAGTTGGCTATCAAGTCATTTTCCATTTATCTGCAATGGGGCTGGAGAACACACTTGAAAGCAGAATAAAAAATTAATCTTACTGGGACAGTAACTGTGACATTATTGAGTGCGATGAACTGAGCTGCAGTTTTAAAAGAGATCTAACAAAAGCAGATTAGCATTCAGTTAGCTTCACTTATATTCTGTACGACTTGTGCTAGTGAGATCAGACAAAGTGAATTTGCAAAGTCTGAGGGACAAGTTACAAGAGACAGGTGACGGTAATACCACTGCATCCAGAGACTGTGTGAGTTATGTGGTAAATCAGACACTTCCCCAGCATATCTGTGAAGCATCAGCCTTTAGGAGACAGAATGGCTGAACAAAAAGGCAAAACACAAAATCACCACTGTAAAATTTGGGCCTTTCAGCATTTTCCATTATTTGTGGTTTTCCTCAACATCTTCAATTTTTTATTTGAGTTTTGAGTTTAATGTGATGAAAAACTAATACTTTTAAGAATGGCACAGTCTAAAGGTTTCTCTGTTTGGAACCAACTGCTTTTTTGGGAACTGAAGATTTACAAAACATCACAGCATCAGTTTTCGTGATCAGAAACAAAGTAAAAATCCCTCTCAATCCCTCTCACATGGCAATATCCAAAGATATGACTCAGAAACGTCTCAGTCTTGACTCAACAAACTCCAGTTGGTGACACAGCAATTTGATACAGCCACAGCTCTGGAAATCACAAGACCCTTAAAATCTGTCCTGGACTAAGCAGCCGTGAAAGGAAATAAATAGTCACTAATGCACAATTGCTTTTTCAGAGATTCTCACAGTCTGATGGCAACTGCATTATGGAGTTCTAAAATATTTAAATTCTCACTTATTTCCTCTGCACTGTACAGTTTGATGTGTTTATCTGTCCTGTGCATGGCTTTCTTTTTGTGCTATGCTGCATTGGGGAACATGAACAAATGGCTCCCAGTTAATGAAATTAGTTGTTTAAACTAAAGCAAATGACTATGTAATATGAAATAAGTAGGACAGATGGTTTGATTGATTGATTGAGGAAACTGTGAGGTATTAACTGCTTATAGTATGAAGACAGTTTAACACAGTCAATAAGATTGCAAATTAAAAATACATTTGCAAAGAAAAAGAAAGGGAATAAGAAATGAGTACGTATTGAA
>VXAK01014310.1:10938-25229 GCA_013399435.1 Arenaria interpres | reverse complement strand
TTTTCCAACCTGAATGCTTCTATAATTTCTCTTTGCTATTTTATGAGAGCACATTAGAAGAAGTCTGAGGTCATGTACAGATACATTAATGTAGACAGGGATGAGTGAATAGAGACTGGTTGCACGAGAGATGAGAGGTTGCTAAGAATTATTTTGAATAGCAACTGTTTCAAAGGAATGAAAGAGGGATCTCATCCAGAGGCAAAAGTCACTGGGGGACTGCAGTAAAGGAAATGAGTATCATAGGAGCAAGAGAGCATACCTGATATTTAGTTGCATGATAAAATAGGAATTCCAGATGATATAGAGCAAAAGGGCAGTTAAGGTGATTGCTCGTCCAGCAGTTCAGAAATAGTAAGAATGTTGGAAGGAAGGGCAGAGAGAGCTGGTAATTCTCTAAATATTGCAACAGTCAAAAATGATAGGTGGGTAAGGAGTTATGTTGGACAAGAGGAAATAGGATGAGAAATAAGGAGAGCTCATAAAGAGGGAAAACGTGTGCTTGGTATGAAAAAGCTGGAAACTGAAGAGGAAAGTAGCAAGCGTCAGAAGGAGGGAGTCCCCCAGCAGAAACAGCACTTGGTGTGAGAGAGAAGTTCTAAATAGATAGACAATAAACAAACCATACCTAAAATACATGGGTAATGTGAGAGCACTTGTTCTGTTACAACAAAGAAGATTTTCCAGGAACCTTTAAGCTCTGCTTTAAGTTGTTAGTAATTAATACTGGGATAGTTACACAACCTTTTGTAGATCTCGTATCTTCACAGCTGCCTGATGGAGAACTAATTGCTTGAAGGTATAATTTTTAAACAAAAGAATAGTGTCTGTCAGACATCTGGCAGGGATATTTTAAGCTCTTTGTTCCTTCTGCTTTTCATACTTATCCTTTTACCCACTTTGTATTTTATTTTATGAAGAAACTTCCAGGAAGAATGCAGATTATTAGTTTGGGGTTGATTGTTTGTTTGTTATTTTACTTTCCCAAGCGTTTGTGTTTATGAAAAATTCTTATCATGAAATTGATTATTTTTTTTTTTTTTATACTGTTCTTTGGAAATAAAGAACTCCTAACTGGTGCAGTGAGGTAATTCTTCATTCCCACTAGAAAGAGTTCTTCCTGTCCTTCCAAAAAGACTGAAAAGTTAGTTATATGGTAGTGCTGTTTGAAGGAAACAGAAGCTCACCTCATATCCTGATGATTTTAGTAGTCTTTGACACAGGTTGAATGTTCATCCTGTTTGAGTAAGTCAGAAAAATCTGTCCTGCAAATCTGGATTTCCCTTTTATCCATGTTTATCAGAATGGCTTTTGCCAGTCACTGGAGTACCCTAGGTCTATACACAGGTTGTACTCATTGGACATGTTGTGATATGTATATTTTACGTGCAGGCTAGGTGGCCTTGTGCTAGGGGCAGCATAGGGCACGTGAAAGGCCTAATGCTAGGCTTCGTAGTCCGTTAGTAGAAGTCGCCTGAAACCTGCTTTTATTAGCATTTAAAATAAGGAGAAGAGAGTTTTTGTAAGAAGGTATGCAAAGGTCCCTAATATTTTGCAAATATAAAACTACATACGTATCTTTTCTGTTCTTCCCCTGTTTTCTCATTCTCTCTTTTTTTTTTTTTTAATAGAGGATTTCTTCGTTGGGAAATATGAATGTTAAATCCTTATTATGTGTTTATTGTCACAGATTTTTTTTTTTCCCGTCACAGAAAAAAAGTGCTCATGATTTTTTCTTCCCCCTTCCCCCCCCCCTTACAACTTCATTCACTGTAACCTTTATTTGATCATTTTATTGGGCTATATATCATTCCTTGCTTTCCTTGTACTCCCTCATTCCATGACATACCTCTACTTAGCTCCCTTGTGATGGTTTTTGTTACGATATTGTGATGCTAGTTAAATAGTGGGTTTTTTCCTATCTAAACTTTAGAATATTTGAGCATCAGACAAGAAGGTAGGCACTTTTCAGGAGTTATATATTAGAGACAAGAGAATTTTGTTGTTAGTTTAAAGTATACTTGCACAATGGAAATTCCTTCCGTTTATGAGGAGAGTATTGTACAGGGTACTCATCAGTACTGGTGATACTCATATGATGAAAATTAGTGTTAACTGTTGCAAGATTTAACTTGAGGTGTGGTTTGCTGCTGTTCAAAAGTGAATTAAACTTGAATTTCACTTCAGCAGCAGGAGTTGATAGTTGAGACCTTCCCCTTTTTTGATGGGAGTTTTCACATACCTAAAGAATTTTCCTGCCTTTTGGTTTCCTAGTACTGATTCCTTTTCTTGCATGTATGGACAGTGGTGAAATTTACTGAGGAAGAGTTTGAAGAAAAGTAGCTTGGATTTTAAAGCAAAAAGGTTTATTTTTCTTCTCATAGTAAGATCAGATACTTTTGTTTTCAGTTTTCATAAAACCAGGTTATACTTGTACTTTATAGACAATCTGAAAATTGTGGTATTTGATTTAGATTTGCAGAGAAATGGATAAATGATTTAATGGGTGTTTCTCCTACTTAATCACTCCTCAGCTGGTCCTGAGTTCTCTTTTATTTGTTTGATAAGCCTGAACAATTTTTCCTTTATAATTCCTTTATGCCTGCATAATAGCAACTGTATCGTGAAATAGAAATTTTGAAGTGATTGAGTTTTAGTACAAAATGAGTAGTTGTTTGAATGACAGATTCACAAAAATAATGCATTTTCTGGTAATATTAAGACATGAATATTTGGAAAATATTGTGCTGCCATAATGTTGCACAGACGTCCCATTCTTTTCCTGACTTTTTAGCATGTGAGACTAGTGTAAGCTGAAAGTAATTGACGTAACTATAAAAATTTCTTTTTACTGGGAGTATCTTGCACAGAAGAACCTGCCCTCCTCCTATGCAGTTGAGTTAGCTGTCAGTGTTCTGATTTCCCTGGAAGCTTCAATCACCAGATTATAAACATCAGTCCAAAGAATGTCGTAAGAATAAAATGTTGTATGTTCAAGTTGCAGAACCAATGATGCCTGGCATCTTAAAGCTTTGAGTCTACTCCAGCATTCCTTAAAACTTCATACCAGTATCTTCAGTTATTCCTCTGTCTCCACGGTTTTTTAATGTATTATCCTTGGAATTACTCTCCTTGAGCACTAATCAGTAACTGTAGCTATGGCCCAAGCTTCCCACCTGTTTGGCTGATTGGGAGATGTGACTGGTGTTCTGTATCTGGTTCAGAGCCAGACCTGCTGGCAAATGAGTATGCATGTACTAATTTGCAGCCAAAGTGGAAAAGATTTGAATTCTGCTTGTGTATTTCTTCCATGCTAGGCATGCTAATTTTAGTCCTTATCTCCTGCTTGGCTACCAGTTTTCACAAAATGTGTAGGAGCTTTGGCCTGTGTTGATTTGTCAAACTTGGTTTCTGTTTTGTAAGCCTGAAAGTTACTGGGGAGGGATACTGACAGGCAAACAATGTGCTGACAAACTTAATTTCCTCAGAAACCAGGTTAACAAATTTAATTCCAGAATACACAGATTTTTAATGTTCCACTCTTTCAGAATAGCTGAGAAAAGTTGTAATGTATTGGCTCACAAGACTCTTGAGGTTTTTCTCTGGTGACTTAGGAAGTAATACCACAGTCTTTTTGCAAAAATGGTCCTCAGTTATAGTCAATTGGAAATGCTGAGAAGCAAATAAATTTTGAAAATCTACATTTTGAAACACAGTAAGTGGGATTTCTAAGATGGCATGGACACAGTATACTTTAAAAGTAGGATAGGGTATGTTTTCCTTTATTTGTTTAGCATGTAAATTAAGTAATTTATCGTAACATCAGTGTTACATAAAAGTATACAAATTGATGTCATGTTTAAAGAACTCAAGTCTAAATAAACTATTAAAAAGTAGAGTTAGACATAGAAGAATCAGCTTGGCTGATTCTTCAGAGTAGTCTTCAGAATCTTCAGAGTTTGCATCATAAGTTTTGAGTTAGCTCAGTTGCTGATTCCCTGCTTGATGGGCTTAAAGCCCATCATAAGCTGTGCCACCTTTCTGGATGCAAATAATTGCTTTCAGTCAATGTTGTCCCAAAGCACTTCCAAAACACATGAATGCATGAAGAATATGAGATCACTTCTGCTAGCGCAAAAAGAAGGGGCATGATGCATTCTTGTAGGGCTAATTGGCATACAGCTGCCACTCTTCCAATTTCCCCATTGCCATCCCACCCCCAATTAGTACCCTAGTCCAGCAGACGTATCTTCTTGCAGCTAGAGCTGAGCAGCTTTCTTGTGATTCAAAAATGAATCTTGATGTTTTGCTTAATGACAAAATACCCTTGCATGCTAATCTGTGAGAGTATGATGGTTGACCTGCTGACTGGCCATAGGATATTGGAGGCCTATTGATCAGGGATGGATGATCTGCAAATGTTGAAGTCATGTAGTTCCGTGAAATTGAATTGTAACATGCAAAAAGCAACTGGTTGGCCAGAAGAATGGTATGAGGATGCTTGAAATGCCATTTAGTCAAGTGCAATTTACTAGCCCATTATTTTGAACCTCATGAGGTTCAAGAAAGCCAAGTGCAAGGCCAGGCACCTGGGTCAGGGCAAACCCTGGTGTCGGTACAGGCTGAGGGATGAAGAGATTGAGAGCAGCCCTGTGGAGAAGGACTTGAGTGTACTGATGGATAAAAAACTGGACATGAGTTGGCAATATGTGCTCACAGCCCAGAAAGCCAACCACATTTTGGGCTGTATCAAAAGAAGTGTGGCCGGCAGGTCAAGGGAGGAGATTCTGCCCTCCTACTCTACTCTGGTGAGACCCCACCTGGAGTACTGTGTTCAGTTCTGGAGTCCTCAGCACAGGAAAGACATGGACCTGTTGGAGTGGGTCCAGGGGAGGGCCACAAAAAGTGATCAGAGAGCTGGAGCACCTCTGCCATGAAGACAGGCTGAGACAGTTGGGGTTGTTCACCCTGGAGAAGAGAAGGCTTTGTGGAGTCCTTATTGCTGCCTTTGAATACTTAAAGAGTGCTTATAGGAAAGATGGAGACAGACTTTTTAGTATGATCTGTTGCAATGGGACAAGGAGTAACAGTTTTAAACTGAAAGCAAGTAAATTTAGGTTGGACATTAGGAAGAAATGTTTTATGATGAGGGTGGTGAAACACTGAAACGGGTTGCCCAGAGAGACTGTAGATGCTCCATCCCAGAGTGTTCAGACTGGATGGGGCAACCTGATTGAGTTGAAGATATCCCTGCTTATTGCAGGGAGGGTTGTATTAGGTGATCCAAATTATTCTATGATTCTGTGAATATTCAGCAGTCAAGTGCTATATGGAAGCACATGCAGGAAGGTAGGAAGAATGTAAGGGAAACTGTGCTATGTTTACAGTTTGGCAGAGTTTTATTCACTTTCTTACCATTGCCATCTTGTAAACATTTCTTCAGTGCACTTTTTCAAATGTCTGATACCCCACTGATACCTGCTTGACTAAGGCAAGCAAATTGAGCTAGTGCCTCAGACTACTTTCCCTTATTCTGGTTTGTCCTTTCATCTGAGCTGCCAACCAGTTGTTCTGCTGCTGTTATTCTTGCAAGATGGTATGATGTCTTTAGTTCTACATTCTGTTGCAAAGGAGTTGGTAATCTTGCTAGCTTACTTAACAAGGAGTCTTGCATCTCTCAGTTCTGTTAGACAGACCCGTCCCTTGATGTTCTGGGATGTTGACAGGTGGACTGAATTTTACTTGCATTTAAAGCATTAGGTGATCTGGTACCAGGAAGTCAGAAGAGAGAGTCCTAGCTCCTTGCTGGTGGTTAGGCTAATACTGTGGTTTGTGATTTGTGGGAAGTGAAAGAATGGTGAGTGTTCAACAGTGTTGCTCAGGCTCACTCTTAGATAGAAGGAGATTAATCTTTGAGAACTATACATTTACCTGAGCCATGTTACATTTTCTGAATGGGGGTTATAAGTTTGTAAACCTCTTCTGTCTCATTTTTTAACAAGTGTGCAGTTTCTACAGAAAGGTGCCTATCTTACTTGAAGTGGAAGGAGAGGAAATAGCAACGCGACAGTGCGTCCTTGGGGGTGGGACGGGGGGAGGAAAGAGTAACAATCCCAAACCAAAGTAACACCCCCCACCACCCCACATTAATATTGGAAAGAGTGTTGTTGCATTTCTGACTTTGTTATGTGGAAAGTGTCACACACTGTTTTGCCACAATTTTCATTCCGTGTTAGCAGTTCAACTCTACAGATTTGGATGATGTTTGTGATTTGTATAATTGGTACAAAACAATACACAGATTGTTTATAAGTCAGTATAGTCAAAGTGTGGTGTTATGGTTCAGATTATGCAAATAATGTAGAGATTCATAATGTTGCGATAGGAGCAATTCTTTCTTTTTCATCTACGTTTAAAAGTTCACCATTTGAAGAGAAAAAGGGAACAAAAACCCCACCACTCATTATTTATTCACATGTGTTGATCCTGATAATGCTTATGTCACTACTGTAGCTTCTGCTATTACTGTCTTCCTGTGAAATCAAAGCATAAGTGGGTGTGAAATTCACATGTGGGTTCTAGCTAGAGCTCTGGTCTAATTAAGAAATCCTGGACATAGAACTCCATTGATTTGAGCTTGGCTGTGTTGACGCCTCGATCACATCTCTCTGCAACATTCCATGGAAATATTTTTGGCAGAGTGCTAGGTGGGGGTTTTCAAACTCATGTCCAGCTGATCAATGAAATATAGGGTTAGAAATCGCCTTCAGGTAGTCCTCTGATTTGGAAGACTTGTGTAGTTTTTATTTCCATGTGGTGACCTATGCGCTGATTTATGTGATATAGCATCTTTGGGCTAGTTTATCACAGTTAGTTCTTCTCTGGACATTTACAACTACTGCTGTTTATTTAGGGTTTAGAAAAGTGTCTGCCCGGCTCATGATCCTGCTTTGGACTTGAGAGCTTGAATACTTTCTGAAGTACTACACAGAGCCTGACTCCATACAGTGGGACACCGACTTTGAAGCAGTAAATCCATTAAATTTTGGTCTTTGGCAACAAGCAAGTAATTCTAGACCAGCCCTACTCCATCCCAACTATCTGAGATATTTGGAATCGCTTTTCCAAACCTTTAGATGAAAATGATCTTTGCTTGCAGTCCGAGTACTCATTGTGGTTTCCACTTGGAGAAATTATGCTAGAAATGACAACTGTTCTCCGTGCGGGAGGAAATACAGTGCTATATTGAAAAAAAGAAACTCATATATTGGTGCTTCAGCGGAGCAAGTATGAAGAAAGCAACATGGACAGACTGTGGAGGAAGGGTTTGACAGTAACTCACAAGGAGTGTGTGCATTACTTTTCCTGTGAGAAAGGTGGAAACATGCCCAAGTGGGCAGTGTGCTTTTTCCCATCCATCTTTAGCAGCTCTGTTTGGGAATCTGACAGGGTGAGTGCCTAGGGGCCTGAGAGGCTGCGGGTGTTTTGCTTTGCAGTGCCTTCAGCTAGTGGTGGTGCTTCTGCCTGCTTTGGGCAGCAAAGTGCTATATCTCAGTCCAGAAAAAGTTGCCTCATGTTTCATGAACTTGTCTACGTTTTGTTAGATGTGTTCTGATATAATTGGGTCCATTTGGTTTGAACCTGTTTGCATATAGCTGAAGATGGCAAAGGCAAGATTAACATTACATTGATACAGCACAGACACCAGCTGAAGAAACTATGTTCCTTAGCATTCTCTATGCTGGGATTTGATCCTTGTATTAAACACAGAGGTAGTTCATTTGTTGTAGCCCATCTCTCTGTTGCCTTCTCGCTTTGCTCTTTGGTCCTGGAGCTAGATAGTGTTCATGCGACCAGAAGGGAAAACAGTTCAGGAAGCTTATCTGGCTGAAAACTCACCTTCTTCTGTGTTTTGTAAAGTTAGGATGTATGGGGTTTTTCTTTTTCATGGATATATATTTGTGTAAAACTCCCTTGGAACTGAACAATGGAACCCTGATACTGCACATAGGTCCATTTATGTTGCTTTTACTGCCTTTACCTCCCTACTTACATATGTTTTTATAATGCAAATATATGAAGCTGTAAAAGTCTAAGACTGGCTTTTTCCAGATATTTTGACATGTATAAAATATATACTGTAATATAGTGATTCTCTTTCTAAAACAGAAAAAAAAGTAAACTTGGCAATTCCTAACTTTTCCTAAGAATCTAAAAATCGTTAAATCTTTCAAGCTGACATTCCAGATAACAGAGAGAAATATTTGTAATGAAGTTCCAGAAACATTTTTTCACTTAGATTATTCACTCAAAAGATTATGTACTATTGTTAGTTCTGGCTAATATGTGATCCAGCTGCAGGTGTTTTGAATTTTAAAACTCTCTGTTGCCAAATAGCACCAAAAATTAACGTTTAGAATACTCTGTTGCCATGGTAATTTCTTGGTTAGGAGACTGCCAAGTAACTATAAAATTAAACCAATGCTTTTGGTGTGCCCTAAAATGAGGAAAGGAAAGAAGATCAGTGAGAACTGAAGCATTACTTAGTTCCATATTTTTCTTACAGGTATTGGAGTGACTTTGAATACTCAATTTAAACACATTTCATTTTATTTTTTTTAAACTGGATTTATTGCTTTGACATTTGCTGATACATAATTTAAGCAACATAAAGAACTGATTTTGGTGTGTTCTTAATGACATTTTCCTTTCTCCTTAAGCAGTGCTGCTTAAACTTGAGGGGGTTCAGAAGCAAGTTTCTTAATGTAGTAAAATCAAAAAGCTATTGTATGCCTTTGCGCGCATGTAAATATTTTTTTCCTTCTACTTTGAGCCATTAGGATCTTAATGGATCAGACTCTTTTCAGCCTCCTAGGGTACTCTTGGCATGAAAGGGTCTACTAGGACTGAGGTATAGCTTGTACCTACAATTTCATTTATGGCTATTGTTCATTTACTAGACCCTGTTTGTGCAGATATGTGCTAATTTGTTGATAGTGATATGATCAGGTATATGTAAAACAGATTCTTTCCTGAGACAGAATTTACCCAGTAGATTCATGCCATCCTACTCTCAGGTGTAGCCTTCATGTCATATAAAGCCTGCTAGCCTTGAGAACACAGGAAGAAATGGAAGTAGAAAAACAAACTCAGAACTACCCTCTTTTTTTCTTTTTTTTTCAGGCATCAAGTGGTAGAAAAGACATGAAACCTTATATTGTGAAGTGGATTTGGACATGTCTGTGTAAAACTACAAAACACAGCTTAGGAATGATATCTTCAAAGTGTAAATGACAGGTTTTTTTGCATTTGTGTCTGGACCTTGAAGACAATCTTCATATAGGAGAGACCTCACCTTGGTGGGGAAGAGGAGGGAGGCCTCTGTTTAATGTGTGTGTGTTTGTATAATATTATGGATATTTCAGAAAACTATAAACTTACAATGAGTTTTGCTGAATGAGGTTAGGTTCAGTGTCCTTCTTTGACAAGAACAGAGTGATTTGCCTTTTCTGGTTACTTGTACAAGAACTAGGACTAGACTGTGTGCTGGCATAAAGCAGAAGTGGATGAAGAAACTCCAGTCTGTCTAGTGCTGGTTGTTTAAGGATTTAATAATTTGTTTAAGTGCATTATTGGGTCAGGACCAAAATGTTCAGCACCTCATGGGCTGAAGCCCAAGGAGAACAGTTGTATGTGCTTCAGGCTGCTCAGACGAAAAAGACATGGCCATCAGTTTGTTGGCTTTCATGCATTTTGGATAGCTGGGGCCAACTGCATAAGCAAATTTTATTAACTTTGAGTTAGGAAGAATTTAGGACATTCTGGGTCTTTCAGGTATTTTCATGTATAGTACTAACTTTTGTACATGGTATCATGAAAAAAAGACTTTTCATATTGTAAACCTCCACAGTTCTTCAATATTTCAGTATTTTTGAATAGAATCTATTAAACAAGTCATGAGCAGAAACATGTTATTGCTTATTTTTTCTCTTAATCCATTGGATTAAGTATCAAGTATAGTTGATGCTATAGTTCAGAGTAGACACGTACCTTTCTTGATACATCTACAAATCTTTAGTCACACTTTCCTTTATTTTTTTCTAATTGGCTGAACACTGGCTTAGTTTGGAGGCATGTTGCCTGTACAGACCTCAAAACAAGTTTCAGAAATGGCCAAGTATAACATTTTATTCTAATGCAGTGTTCCTTTGAGAACTTTGCTGCTGTTGTCTTAAAAATGTGAAGGCAAATACCTTTCACTAGTGGTGTGAATTTGAATCTAACATTGCACCTATACTGTTGTTTTGCCCACATTGCTTGGTGTGATACTGTTGCTGTCACTAATATGAGGACTTTTCTGTAGTGGTTTAGGCTTTTGGAACCTAAAACAGATTTTTTTTTTTCTTGTTCTTTCTTCTAAAAATACCTTAGGTTTCTCTTCAAGAAGCTTGAAAATTTTCATAAAAGGTTGTGTGTGTTTCTTTTTTTTAACAGCGTAATTATGTAGGAGGCTCTTAAAATAGCTTTCTGTTCTATTACACATGGTTTTTGTCTTGTATTATATACAATAACCATGCCCATTTAATTTAAGCAGGATAATGTATGTGATCAAAAGCCTTTTCCAGTAAGTGCAACACTGATTCAGGCACCAATTCAGCCCTTCCAGGATTTTTGTTAGTTGAAATTAAGTAATTTGTAACTATGACTGAAATACCAGTATTCAAAACAAACTATTGTCTTGCAAAACAAAAAAAGCTAGAAGGAAACTTAGAGATCAAAAGTACAATTAAACAGTCCTGTGTCAATTTCTCTCACTTTATTCCCCCTGCTTGGGCATGAGAAGGGCTTGGACATGCTGAGGGTTGGGGAAGGCTTGATTGGACTACCACACAAGACAACAAATCTCCGGGAGTAGTTACTTTTCCTTCAGAGGCAGGAGCAACCTGGAATAACAAGGCAAAGTGCTGAACCTGGTGGTTTTTCCCTTCCTCAGCTGTAAATTCTGTGGCGTGGTTCTTGTGCTGCCTTTAAACACAAAGTTGTTAGATGCATTGTTTGCTGGAAATCGTCCTCTTGCTTTGACGTGTAGCTGCTTGTTCCTTTGTACCATGCCAAGTGTACCCATCCATCCGAATTGGGGCTCTCTTCAGTGGCAGGTCCTGCCGCTACTAGCAGTGAGTACTGCCAGCTGTCTGCCAAGTATCCCTTCAGTGTCAGTTGTACTGAAGTCAGCAATTTCTCATACAGTCCCCCTCAGTAATGTGTACTTCGTGGGCAAAGGTACATTGAAGGAGAGGGTTTCTAGTTCTTGTCCGACCAGTAATGCTGATCTTATGCTGTGCTCTTTCTTAGCCCTTTCTTTCTTGAAACAGCAGCAGGTACTGTCTGCCTATGGCTTGAAATGGCTTATGTGCAGTTGGCTGGTACGTGTCACATTCTGTGGCAGTGCATACTGTAGGTTGTAAGCTGCTGGTGTGATGGAAGCCTCTCTTTGTGCAATACATGCAGCCATGGAATATTTTTGCGTTTTGTCTTTGTTTAGGATCTGTAGTAATATAAATACTTAGACTATACTATGGAAGGCACAGTGCAGAATGGATATGATTTTTATTCCTAGCCATAGCTTTTGAAACATGCTCATGTGCTTTCAGGCTAGTCTGTGTTACTACCTAGTCTTATTTTTAAAAGTGAGTTCAGTTCTATGTTTTCTTTTAGATATAATAAATTATATATTACCTATATTTCTTCTTTTATCTTATTTCTTCTTACTATTTAAGAATTAGAATTAGTAAATATTTATTAATCATTAATAAACACACATATTTGTTACTGGTAATAAATGGTAATTATTTAATTGCCCTGTGAATAATGTTTTCCTTCAGAATAAAGAAATGTCTTTAACAAAGGAAGGCGTCTTTTGTTCTTTGTTGCAAGAAATCCTTGAAGTGGTTATTTCCCCTTACAATTGCAGGCTTCATGAATTTCCAGGAATCCTAAGATTTGTTCCTATTGATAGTATAAATTGTTTGCTTTGAGATTTGCCTGTGTTTATAATTATTCTTTTGTGTTTACTGCAGTCTCTAAGTAGATTAAAAATCCTTATTGCCTGGTCTTAAAGGATTGGTAAGTCTGACGCTGACTTACACTGCAGCCTTCGTAAGTTTCAGTGCAAAGACTTCTTTTCTTGTTGTCTTTTCTTACACTATTTATAGAAAATATCTTATTAAGAGTAAATATTTGTTAGTATTTTTCAAAATCTGCTACTGTTTGGCAGGGGGGATGGGATGTTGGCTTTTGTTTTTCACTTGAAGTTGCCTATCTCATTTTGTAAGTCGAGAGTTGGATGGTTCAGTGAGTCCTCGGAGCCACCCTGGTGGTCTAAGCCCCATTGTTTCAGGCACACTGTAAATCTAAAGCAAAACTTTTTTGATTTCTGTCCCAAAGAACTGACTGCTTTCATGAGAACTTTGTGAGTACTTCCAAGAACACAGTTGATGCATACTGTCCCGTGTGAAAGAAGTGACTGTGGATTACATAAATTGATATTCCTCGCCTGCCAAAGAACGAATACCTTCCCTCATTCCTGCTGTCATATATCTATACAGCCTTCATTGGCTGGCAGCAGGGAGGCTGGGTTTTGGCTCTTCTAGGCCCCGGAAACATGCTGTGTCTGCATTAATATTTCTATTAAAAAATACATTACAAAATATTTTTTGAGAGAAAGTTAAATATACTTCACATTTGGATACACACTAACTAATATGTGAAGTATGAATTATTTAAATTCACGTGTATTTGTAGCTTGTGGATGTTTTAATGGTTATTTAAATAAAAAACAAAAACCAAAATAGACACCACCACCCCTCCAACTTTCTAAGAAGACATATACCCGGTTTGCATCTGAAGTGCCAAATTCTTTGAACGTACGTAGTATCGAGGTATTCAACCAGGAGATGCTATACCTCATATAAGAGGTATTCAACCAGGAGATGCTGTGTTTTCTTTCTTCCCCTTTGGATGAAGATGTAATATAGGGCTGTGATAGTTCCATTCAGTGTCATACAGAAAGAAATGTTATCAGGGACAGATGGCAAATGGTAACATTAAGGATTTCTTCCTTAGTGCATGGAGACTTGGGCAGTGCTGCTGTCTAGCAGAGGTTTGGCACAGGTGCTTTTTGGCACATGGTCCCTGCTGTTAACTGAAGTAGAAATGCTTGTAGGTAGACCTGCATGCACAGTTATTTTCACTAAGGTAACTGAGGTAATTTCTGACCTTTGCTGTGCAAACTTTAGAACAGGAGACCAATTTTAAGTCACTCATTCTTGTCCCAAAAAACCGTCTTTGCCTTTTCCCTTCTCTCTGTGCAGAAGCCAGTAAAACTGCCAAAGTGCAATTTCCTTCCCTTACTTTTTGGGGGAGCACTGATCCTCTGCTCTGGCGGATGGGGCTGGCAATCAGCATGTGCCCCCTCTGTGGAAGTTGTTTTGCTCTGACTGATCAACCTTCAGGGGAGCCACTGCTGAGTAAGCTTAACCACTTTCTTGTGCTGGCAACCTAGCTACAAACATAATCAGGTATGCAAAATATGTGGATGATCTGGTTTTTAGTAAGTGATATAATCTCACCTTTATGGTCTCTGTACAGAGGATATATACTAGCCAGGCTTCCCCTCATAGGTGTGAAATGTTCCTCTGTGAGCTCTGGAGATTTATTTTTTCTCTTTTTTGGTCAAGCTTGATCCTGGTGGAACTGATTTGATGCTGTAGTCACCATCAAGCAATCGTTTTGATGTTATTTCTGAGAAATTGGAAGATAAAATAGAAATGTGAGGTAAAGACATTCCTGGATAAAGAGGTGTCAGCATATTTTGAAATTATCCCACTGGATAAATTTAAGAGAGATTTGTCTTTTTGTCAGGAAGACTGATTTTTTTTTTTTTTTTTTTTGCTTGTTTTAATGTTTCGTATTTTCTAAGTTAAACTGTTAAATACAAAATATTAATAGTGATAGTAAGATATATATGAACAAATAAAGTTTGGTCTTTTGAGTTGTAAAAAAGCAAGGTTATAAGTCACTATTGACTCCTATATCCAAAATGTGCGTCGTTGAAAAGACAACGCCTAGGCCTAAGGTTTCCCATGACTGAATTTAATAACAAAAGATTCCAAAGATTTATCTGTTTCTACCATCTGTCTAATAATAGTTAGAACTGTGTTCCTTTTATTTTGGGGTGAGAACGAAGACCAAAACATCATTGTCAAGTTTTCTTTAATACTGTCTACTTTGAA
>VXAK01014310.1:0-10923 GCA_013399435.1 Arenaria interpres | reverse complement strand
CTACTTTGAAACACATTTTGGGAACAGAATGTTGGGTAGACAGAAGAGTCTGTCGTGAGTTGGAAATCACTTTGATTTTATTTTCAACAAAAATCAATTCAAATACGTTATATGATTTTTATATCTTGAATTCTGTTCTATAATAAATAACGTTTAGTTTGGGAGTCTTTCCTTAGTCTTTCAAAGTGTTTCATAACGAAAATACTTTTNNNTACTTTTATGTATTATGTACTAATGGAAAAGTACTGGTGCTATTTCACCAGAACAAAAATAAACAAAGTGAAGGCAAAAGGTGAGTCTTTTCAAATCTCTAGCTCAGTCTAGCTCTAAGAATAATATTAAAGTATGGCTAGTTAGGAATGTCTTGTCTTCTGTTTAGACCTCAGACACATTTTTAGACTGTTGGTTATTCTTCCTCTGGTGTTTATGGAAGCAGTTTGATTTTTAAATGAAATCTGAATTCGGTTGTACTGGGATTTGGTTAGCAGGGGAATGCACTCTGTTTTCAAAAATAGTTCTTTTTGTTGAACTATTTTCTAAAATTTAAGTCAATGTAATGAATGTATTGTATATGGAAAGTAATCAAGGAAAACAAGCTTCATAATGTCTTCCATCTTTCTGACAGGTTGTGAAGATGAGAAAAGATGTGAAGAAGGCCAGAGTCCTCACTATTCGCAGACTAACCAGACACATCGGGAAATTAAAGTTGAAAAAGTCAGTTTTTAAATATCAGTGTTCTTGTTTGTGCGTTTATAAGTGAGAGAGTATCGTAAATGTTTTCTCACAAACAGACAAGTGGGAGAAACATGTATTACATTTAAAACTTAAGCCACTATGATGCATAAATTCTATTTGTCTTGTCTTTACACAGGTCTTGTTTTTTACAGGTATCTTTAGTTAGACTAAAGATACTAACTGAAAAGCTGTTTCATAGAGCAAAATTGGGATAAATTTTTTTAAGGGGATTCAGTCCGTTGGAAGCTAATCCCAAACAGTTACAGAACCTTTTACAGAACCTTTTAAAAGTGTCAGAGTTGGTCTTTTAGGTTATTCTGCTGTTGAACGTAAATTATGCAACATTTTCTGACTGTGGTTGTTTGCAAGGTTCTATAGCAAAAGATACTGTTCCGTTTGCATGGATATACAGATTAGACTTTTTTTTTAATAATTAGTATTAATTAATATTTGAGTTTGTTTTGTAGATTATGTTTTTAAAGATAACCAGCCCAAAGCAACTTATAATGTGTCTTGTTGGAGATGGTATAAGATCTGTTACTGTGTTTGAAGTGTAAATCGAGTGTACTCTTCTCCCACAGTCTTAGCAAATAGTGCAAAATAAGAAGCAAGTCCAATGATCTTTTATATTTAAATATTGCAGCTCTTAAAATGTAATTACATTTGAGATACCAGTGTCTCCTATGTATTGTTAATAGGAATTGTAGTTACTGTTTTATAATGAAGTAACGTTTGTTTTTCTTACTATTCTGGTAAATCCTCAGTGTTTTTTCCTCTGTTCAGAACAGTAGAAGCATTGGATTGTGTTCAACTGTTTGCTAAAATGTTCATTTAACAACAAGGGAATGTAGATGTGCTCATTCTTACGATATTTTTATTTTGCTACTTAGTATTAACCCATGGGGAAATAAAATGAATAAACCAGATTATTTTATTTTTTTTTTTAATAAAGACAGTCTTCATTTGCAGGGGTTCAGAAGACTTGAAATTAAAGAACCAAAAACGAGTTGAGAGATTAATAGAAGAAATCCATGCTATGAAGGTAATACCATATTCACATATATAAGTATTAGAGGCAATTAATTTCCATATCAAAAAGCTTTGTCTGTTTTCTGGCACTCAGTTACTGAAATGTAACTATTTCCAGAGTCATCTTGGACGTTACTGTAACACACCTGGAAAATTAGGAATATTTGCATATTTCCATGTTTTTACTGCATCTGTCAAGGTTTTTGACATCATCAGTAAATACAATTTGATTCTTAAGCTTCCCAGGCTAAACATGAGTTTGTTTAGAAATGCATGGTGCTTGAATTTTTTACTGTAACAGTTAAAGCACAGAAATTAAAGTTCTCATGCCACTCTGGAGTATGGAAGGTATTTTTGCAGTATCTTCATTGCCTGTTCTCTTACCTTTAATGATGATGCCACTGTATTTTACTTTCAGCTTGAAAGTTCTGTAGTAGTTTGAAATTTTAGCTACAAGGTAACGCTTGAATAAGACCTTTTTTTATATCCAGCCTTGCTGTTGATACAGTTTTTGTATATTGTGCATTATGACTTATCAGAAAATAATTTAGAAAACTTATAATTTTGTAATGTTTTGTACTAGTCATATCTCAGTTTTAATTGATGCTGGTTAAAATTTTGTGTGAGGAAATGAGACACAAACTCCAGTCATAAGGCAAGAGTCCTGTATTGGCCAAGAAAGCTGTTTGCACATAAAATGGCTGCTTGTTTTTCCTTGAGGACTATAATGATTAAACTACCCTTACTGTTGTGTATTTTGTTTGGGTGTTTTTTATCCTTTATCTGTGGGTTTATTTTTTTTATTTTAGTTCCTGATCCTTGCACAGATATTAGTCTTCAAAAAAGTTGGTCAATGAAGCCTTTCCAGTTACCTGTTGAGGTGGGAGTTGTGCCAGATTCATCAAGTGGAATTGTAGGGGTTTTTAGCAGAGTACTTACAAAACAAGAGTCCTCACAAATCAGTAAAGGAGAAAAGAAAATGGGCAGCACTACATTAAAGTGTAAAACGCTGGTCAAGCAACATGACAGTGATAGTGAGACATTCTGCTTTTCTGGCTTACCATCAGTCTTAAACTTGGTCTTGTACTTGCTCTTTTTTTTTTCTTTTTTCCTGTCACATTTATGTGTGTATTGGAGCATGATGAGGATTCTGGAAAAGTCTCTCAAGTAAGAGTATATATGGAGTGATCAGGTGTGATGCACCGCTGAGCTCACAAGGCCATGTTTTATGGGGCTTCTGTGAGTGCTCCTGAGAGTGTTTCACTGCAAGATCTGTTCTGCCCTCATCTCCCAGAAGTGCTCACTTTGTCCACATTGTGCTTTTCCCTCCGGGATTGGCTTGCGCAGACATCCTACTCCACTGGCTGTCCGCACTTGGGACTGTATTGGCCAAGTCCATTCAAGCTGTTTCTTCACTTTGGCATTAATGAGTGTAGGACTTTTAAGTGTTAACTTAGAGTGATTGCCAAGGGAGGATAGATTTGTAACCCTGAGAGCTGAAGGCAAACAAGTTTTGCTTTGAAATAGTTTATAGCAGGGGAGGAGTCTTGAAAGTGAGCAGCTCAGGAAGATGAAAAGCTCTCCCACTTCTCAGTCAAATTGCTAGTAAATGTGCTCAGTTATCTCAAATTGTTCTGTAAGTGGTCTTTATTGTTAACAAAATGCACCCTTCTATTACTAATATTTTTAGAGCAAAAAGGTTGGTTTTCTTGGGGTTTTTCAGTCTTTAAAAATGAACAAATAGTCACTTACTAGCTCTACAGTGTATTTGTTTCGTAGACGAAAGAAAAATTCCTGTTCCTTATGAATCACAGCCTAAAAGGCACTAGCTGTTTACATATTTTTTCACCATTGTTGATTTCTAGACTAAGAGAGCTTTTTAGTGTTGGCATAGAAATAGTGCTCATTCAGTATGGAACCGTAACAAGGCAGCTTTCACAGAAATAATTGATATTATTTGAGATAGTGGGAGATATCTCTCCCAGCAACCTTTTGTCTTAAGTTATTGATTATATGATTCATAAAGAACTCTTTGCATAACCTGAATGGAAACTTTAGATTTTTTTTAGGAAAGCGTGGACAGAGTAGAAATGGTTAATAAGGGAAATTGGTCTGCAAAGTTGCAACTTGGAGTGGGTTTGTATCATCCAGACTATTCTGTCAGTTTCAGTGTGTGGATCCAAAAACCTTGTCAGAGGAGATGCAAATCCTTTCAAAACTGACTGACTGACTGTGTGCAGAATATAGGAATTGATCATGTTCCACGTAACATGCAGAAATAGTCCATAAACTTCTACTTATATGTTTTATGTAAGAAAAAATGTCTGCCTTCTCTCTTACTGAATATGTGGTCTTGAGGAGTATAGCAAGCTGTAAAGAGTTCAGTTGAAAAGACAAAAAACAACAAAAATAATCACACCAGCCAAAGTGGTCTGGAGTCAGAAAGTGGATGTTACACCAGAGCCTGACAGCATGTGTATTTTCAGATTAAAGGATTTCTTGAGGTGGCTACTTACAACTTCTAGAACTTCTTTATTGGTTGGACAAAGACATGGAGGGTTGATATAGATTGAAGAAAATATATCCTTGAAAGACAAGAAAAATGGTACAATTTTTGTGTGAGTTTTTCCCAATTGCCAAAGACAGCACGCCTCTTTCTAAATATGCATCTTTCTTCCATCAGTCAAGAACAGACTCAGACCACCTTTCCCCTACCCCATATCCAGAGAAAAAAAAGGCTTCTGGGGACTCCTGTTATGAATAAGGTCTTTTGTGAAGGACTTTATGTATACTGGTGACCTCAGAAGACATCGGAAGAGAATTCCATTTCACAGGGAATTTGCTTCAAGCTCAGCAAAGAGAAACTGACATTCTGGGACCTCTACACGGTTGTCTGTCTTAATGAAGTTTTTAATTTGATAGCTTAAGTTTCTCTTACTCAGGGTAAAAATCTGAGGGGTTGAAATCCCAATAAGGGAGAACTCGTTGCCTTAAGAATTACATTTCTGCATTCAGCTGCCTGTAAACACACAAACCTTTTGTACGAGTTCATTTACTTGAGGCATCTCTTTCTTGGTCAGCACAGTGTTTCAATATGGCTGCTGCCACTTTGTGGAACAAATGTTATCTTTCATCCAGACTGTAAAAAAAAAAAAAAAAAACCAAACAAAAAAACAATTGCCTGATGGTGCATCTGTTATTATAGGCTGGCTGCCTGCAGCTCAGCAGGAATTGTAAGAGCTGCAGTCCTTCTGAATGAGAAAAATGTTAACTTTCAGTTACAAATTCTTAGCTTCTCTTTCTAGTCTGGATCTCTACTACTTACAGCCTGATATTATAGGAAGGAGAAAATACTTGCTGTTATTTGGTAACTCTTGTCTTATCTTGTCTTATTTGCATAACTCTTAGGGTGGTTTTTTTTCTGTCTTCAAGTAGACTCTAAACAGACACTGCTGGCATAATTTCTCTGTAAATATACTGTTTCCTAGGAGTGGGACATAATTAGATGCTCACTTTTCAAGTTAAATACTGTGTCTGTGACTACATTTTTTGTATCCTGTACTACATACTTGCACGTGCACAGTTCTGCATATGTCGAAAACCTAGGAAGTGTTGTGCTGTGTTGTATTAAAAAACCTTTCGTTATTTGAATTTTAATTTTTGATTCTATTTGTTCTCATTGTTAGAACTGGAGATTTAAAGGAACTTAATTGGCAAATACAATGAATAACAACTCAAGCCCAACAATCAGAAGTAAACATTGTGGGAAATGAAAGCAGTTAAAAATTCCAGCTACGTGGATGCAGGAACTGGGTTAATTGTTTGCAGGAGTTCTCAAAGCTATTGGAATAGTACAGTGTTTTTTAGTTCTTCAGATTTCATTTTGCCAAAGCTACGTAAAATATTTAACAATTCACGAAAGATGGGAAAATAGAACAGTATGATCTAGTCCATCTACTATGATAGTACTTTTTAAAAATACAATATTGTGTATACTTACAGGAATTTTTTTACTTGTTTGTCAGGCTTGATGATACTGTCAAAGTGGATTAATTATCCATTGTAGAGTTCTCCTTACCACATTTAGGAAGCTATGGTGTATTAAAAAATTTTCTTTACATGAAAATAACTGACTGTTTAGTGATTTCTTAGCAATGTGTAGCTTATTTTGAATTGTTTAAATTTCTTGGCTGAAATTAGGTCTTAATACTTTATGTGGTTGCTTTGCTGTGTATTTAGGAGTAGCTTTTGCCTGTATCTTAAAATGAAAACCCTGGTATTACGGCAGGTGCTGCTATAGCAGTATCGTGTTTGGACGATGCCTATTAATGAGATATGGAAGAAGGGCTATTTGCAGTGCTTGAAGGGAAAATGTCTTCCACTTGTTGGGAATGAGCAGCAGTTGGTTACAACCATTGCTAAGTGTCTTGGAAAGATATGTTCTCTGTCTTGAAAATTATCACTGGCGAAACAGATAGTACAGTGGTTTTGTTTTAACACACTGAGAATATTTATCACAGGATAATTAATATAGTACAAGAGATACGGGAAAAAATGCTTTGTTTTCTCTCAACTTTATATGTTAGCAAGTTATGAACAGAAGTGAAGTATGAACTCTAGTATTACTGTATTTTGAAAGCTTTTGAAAGCCAAATTGTTTTGTAAAGGTAGAGCTTCAGTCTGAAGGATGTTTTCACAGTCTTTGGCCTTGGAACAAGAATCATCCAATTTCATTAAAGTAACAGTGATATGGGTGAGAGGGCAACAGTAATGGTTTGGTTTTTGGTTAGTGCTTTCATCTTCCTTAGCCTCTTTATTGCAGCGATGGGCCCAAAACTGAAGAGAGTACTGGAGGTGTGGCCTCACCAGCGCCAAGTACAGGGGGACAATCACTTACATAGTCCTGCTGGCCACACTATTTCACACAAAGATGAAGAGGCCCCCTCCAGGTGACTTCACACACCCCATCCTCTTCACAGAACAAAACGTCCCCATGTTACGCAGCTCCCGCCATGCAAAGGCTGGCCATGGCAGTGTATGCATGCCCTGTGTTCCAGGCCAAAGCACTGTAGCAGCACAGCCCTCTCGGGGGCATGTGTACCAGCCAGGTCCAGCCTTGGTTAGTGTCTGATTTCCCCCATGCTCCCCACGAACCCACANGAAGCTGGCCATTGTCACTGGTCTCAGTCAATTTTGAAAGGTCCTGGCAGGACCAACTTGGCGACAGTGGGGTGTAGTGAGGGGAAGATTCCTGCCGGCTGGGAAGAAGCAAATGTCACTCCTATCTTCAGGAAAGGCAAGATGGCAAATGAGAGGGACTGCAGGCCAGGCAGTCTCCTCAATTGCTGAGGTGATGAGCAGATCAAATCTCGCTGAAAACCATGTATAAAGCTATAAAGGACAAGCAGCTGCTTGGGCGTAATGAGCTCAATTTACAGGGTGGGAAATCCTGTTTGACTAACCTCATAGCCTTCTACGGTGAGGTGACTATCTTGGTGGGCAAGATGAACAGTAGTTGTTTATCTCGACTTCAGTAAAGCTATTGACAGCTTATCCCGTAACTTCCTCACAGGCAAACTGAAGTAGCAGGGACTAGGTGGAGGGAGCTAGTGGATCAAAAACTGTCTGTCCTGCTGAGCAAAAAGGGTTTAGATATCGGCATGAAGACCACCTAACTGGAAGCTGGTGGTATACTGCAGAGTTTAATACTGGGTCAATAGTATTTAACATCTTCCCTTACAATAGGACAGAGCACTGGCTCTACAGGTTTACAGAAGCTTGCACTGCCATTCAGAAGGATGTGGTCAGGCTGGAGAAATGGATGGAGAGGAATTCTCAGGAAAGTGTATGTCAAGTCCTGCCCCCTTGATAGCAGTAAACCCTTGCACTGATCTGTGCTGGAAAGGAACTGTGCAGGAAAGAACCTGGTGTCCTGGTGGAAACTAGCTGACCATGAGCAAGGAATTCACCCTCATGGTAAAGGCAGCCTTCAGTCACCTGGGTTACATTAGGAAAGGGGTTGCTGGTAGGTTGAGGGTGGTGATCGTTCCTCTCTGCTCAGACCTGGTGAGATCAGCTGAAGTGCTTGGTCCAGTTCAGAGCTTCCTAGTGCAAGAAAGGTAAGAACATCCTGGATCAAGTCAAGTGAAGGGTTCTGAGAGTGGCTGTGGGACTAGAACATAAAGGAGCAGGTGAAAGTGCTGGGACTGTTCAGCCTTGAGAAGGCTCAGGGGAGTCTTATCAATGTGTATAAATACCTGATGGAAGTAGTGGTTCCCACTAATAGGACAAGAGGCAATGGGCACAAACTGAAATGCAAGAAACTCCATTTAAAAATTTTTTCACTGTAAGAGTGATTAATCACTCAAATAGGTTATACAGAGATTTTGTGAAGTCTACATCCTTGGAAGTACTCAAAACCTGTCTGGACCTAGTCCTGAGGAATGTTTTCTAGTTAATGTGATTGAGGGGGGTTGGACTAGAGATCAGACCTCTAGTTGGAGGAGTACTCCAGAAGTTCTCTTCCAGGCTCTACTATTCTGTGATTCTGGTGGAGAGATATGAAGAGGACAATTGGGAAATAAGAGTGGGTGAAAAACTTTCAGGTCTGTCTGGTTAAAAGGTTATAATCATTGGTAGAACATCCAACTGGTTGCTGGTTTCAAGTGGTGTCTGTTAGGGCTTTGTACTGTTTAGTGTGTTAGTAATGCCATAAATGATGGTATGGGGTTTATGGATAATACCAAACTGGGGAACGTGGATGACATGCCTGAGGGCAGGGCTGCTATTCAGAGGGATTTGTGTAGAGTAGAAAAATGAACTGAGACGAACCACATGTAGCTCAAGAAAAGCAAATACATAGTCTTGTATCTGGGATGGAATAGCTCCAACAATAGTCCAGCCTGGGGACCAGTTGGCTAGAAAGCAGCTTTCTGGAAACATAAGACAAAAAAGTGCCCCTGTGGAAAGGAACATCGACTGCATTGTGGACTGTGTTGGTGTACCTGTCAGGTCCAGGGCAGTGGTCCTTCCCCTCTGGTTGTGGTGGGACTGCAGCTGGAGTGCTGTGTCTAGTTATGGGCTTCCCAGTACAGGAAAGATGTGAACATACTGGAGCAAGTCCAGCAGAGAGCCACCAAGCTGGTGAGGGGCTGGAGCATATGGTATGCTAGGCAAGAGAATTGTTTTTATGCACCCTTAATGAACAAAGGCAAAGGGGAAACCTTATTCCTGTATGTAGCTGCCTAGGAAGACGAAGCCATTCTTTCTTCAGAGGTGTCCAGTGGAAGGATGGTGGGTATAAGTTGCATCCTGGAGAATTCTGACTTGCTGTGTGGAGAGGAGGAGGGGATTTCACCACTGTGGTGATAAAATGCTGAAACAGGTAGCAAAGAGAGGGTGTGGGATCTCAGTCCTTGGAGATGTTCAAAACTCAAGGGCCTCCAACATCCTTCTCTGTCCAGAGCTGCTTTGGGCAGAAGATTCTACTGGATCTGATGGTTTCTTCCAGCCTAGATGAGTCTATGTTTACAGAATCATAAGTAGGAGGGATTTTAAAGTTAGGAACAACAAAACTATTTTAGCTTTAGTTAGGAGTGAAAACAATCTCATTCAGTCGTTATTTTTCCTTTTTAAGAAATAGCTTTGGGAGTAAGTCAATAGAGTTGCATGTCTAGGTTTTGACATACATGAATAACTGTGCTGTACTGTAGAATTACCTTCCAAAGAGTGTGTGGAAGAGTATCATAAACAATATTGAGAATTGTTTACTCAATATTAGAGTAATAAATAGAATATACTGTGTGGAGCAGTACTGTACCTCTGTGTGTTTGGACAGTGGAATTTAATACTGCTTTAATTGGTAAACTTACAGATATTCTGTTGTGTGCTAGGTTGTATCATTGAACTGGTATTACCAGTAAATAGACCCGTTTCAGAGAAGATATAAACAATTGGCCCTATGTACATATTCTGTGCAAAAATGGCAAAGATATTTGCGTGACAATCAATATTTTATGACTGGAGATTGTCAAGAAAGCATCATGTATTTCAGTATTTAATTGGGGGTGGCGTAGTGTTTTATCATCCTTTCCATATGAATATTGAAGTATCTTGGGCATTGGGTTAGAAGAGAAAAAGGGTTTGTTACTGTAACTTCAAAGTCAAAGTTTTGTTGCTTTCACTTTTACAATATGCTCTCTCTCCAGGTCCTCTGTCTACCGTAATAGTCACTGGATGTGCTCAGTGATACCTTCTACTTTTTTCTAATCATGAAGTTCCTCTTCTGTGATATCCTTGTAGGAGATAATTCCTCAGTAATTCACGAGCATTTTGTTTCAGAATTATTATGACTTTTTGGTATTGAACAGATTCTTACTTGAAAAACTTCTCTCCTTCTGTTTCTGAAATTAAAAAAATTACTTTAACATTGAAATAATGAGCAAGGACAATGTTACACTTCCAGAGAGAAGTTAGAGAGTCTGAACAAATACAAATTATTTCTGGAGCAAAGGCTGGTGTATGTAATTGCTTTCCAGGCAAGACAGAAAGGATGTTGCTTCTGAATGGAATTTACTTCATGGAAATTTCGCTTCCGCCTGCCTACCAGTATGTACATGTGCATATCCTTGGAAGTGGATGATGGCAACTTTTTTTTATCAAAACACAAATGTTCTGGTCTTCATAGCTTAGGTGGAGTGAAAGTATATAGAAGTGATGAACTGAATGACTGTCTGTTTGGATGCCTTTCTCGGTGTTTGATGTCTGAGACTTGACTCTTGATACTCTTGATTAACAAGAATGAGGGAGGAACTCCTTGTCAGCAAACTACATAACCATGTCTCCTCAGTATAGCCGCTTCTCTTTAATATTTCTACCCACCACCTTTTTCTGACACAATTCTTAAGGTAGTGAGAAGGCAGGTTGGTATACTTATTGACTGAATTCTGCTCTGTCTTGAATCTTCATAGCATTTCATATTACTTTCACTGACACATTGCTTCCATTCATGTTTATGCTAAAATGAGAAACTCCATAGTTAATATAACTTTCCCCAGGTCAGTCAGAGGTTCAACAAGGGAAAGTGTAGGGTCCTGCACCTGGGGAAGAAGAATGTCAGGCACCAATACCGGTTAGATGTGGATCTGCTGGAGACAAGTT
>VXAK01014305.1:26464-55587 GCA_013399435.1 Arenaria interpres | reverse complement strand
TCCTGTAAAGTGTAGCTGACCTGTTTTATCATCATCAAACACTATCAAAACTCAGAACACCTTATACAAAACAGATGCAAATGGCAATCATAGACACAAAGTGAAAAATTCTTCAAGATAACGGTAACACAGGAAGTATAACTATGAATTACTGGTGGTTATTTTTAAAATACATAAGTATTAATATTTATAAATATTTCAAATTGGGGAGGTGAGGAAGAGGATTTACTGTCAACCAGACTCATTCATTAAGTGAATGTTTAATGCTATTCTCTCCTACCAGGTGACTAAACATGCCCTCTTGGGGCTTCATGATTAGTCTTTTATTATATATTTAAAAAAAAATGTGCACTTTTGAAAGAACAGAATATTTCACAACTCTTCATACTCAGCAGATCTAAAACTCTCAATTGTTTTTTCTTCTCATGTATCATCACCAGGAATGATGCAGACCTCCCTTTGGGCACACAGAAGCTTCAGTAAACCACTGCAGAGCACTGACTACCAAGGGGAAAAGGAAATAAAAACAAAAACATTATTTTTATTTATTCTGACTCCTGTAGAGACAACACAGTTAAGATTGGTTAAAAAGCAACAGTAGGTAGAAACAAACAAACCCCACCAGATATGATTTTAACCACAGGTACAGAAATGTTGAGTAAGAAGAGCCTGTTCTTACACCCCCCTCCAGGTAGCCTGTTAAAAAAGAGTTGAGCAAAGAGAAAATAGTTTATACAATGGTAGAGGGAGGGAGAGAGAGAAGGATGGAGATAAAACTACTTATTTACTGAAAACATTTACTTGAATCGCCATACATTCAGGAGATAAGCAACAGAGCTTGAAGGTACGTTATTTGGGATAAAATAATGTATGTAGGTACTATATAATCACTTCTAAAAGTAAGAAAGCAGACAAACAACTGTTAGGGGCAAGCAGAGACCTAAAAATCCTTGAGAGTTTAAAAAAATATTATTATTTAATTTCCTAACTTTGTAATCATTGAGATTTGTTTCTCAGCCACTATTCTCCATCTTGATACTCCTGTTGGAATTATTCTGCTATATAAGTCATTTTTGCAGTATCTTATAAAACTACAGGTTTTATAATTTTATTTTTATTCCTTTATTTTTAAGAAGCATCCGTACCATTCCTGGAAAAAAGGGAAAGCATTCTTCAATTGAGACTACGAACTGCAACATTAATTCTTGTTGGCGTATACATCTATTGACCTCAGAAGACAATGGAACCAAAGCTTTCTCCTCAGTACTGAAGGAATCAACTATACTAGTTAATACATTTTTAAGCTAATGAAGACAGTTTGAAAAATGCAACTAAAAATAAAATCTTTTTAGTGTTAATTGTTCTACTGTTCCATGTTCGTAACATGGAACACTCAGAAAGGCACACTCAGAAATAGTGTAATTATAAATATTATTGACTAAAATAATTTGAATAGAAATTAAGAAGATACCAGTCAGTACAAATTTCTTAAATATTGCATAACGTAAAGAGGCAAATTCAAAAATCATTCTTTAGGCTACAATCCTGTAAATATCTGTACAGTTGTTTAACTTTACAGACAAGTTGTCTTTACACATATCAATGAGTGTTTGTAGGATATGGGATTTAAATATGTAAGTATTCTGTGCAATCCTCTACTTTTTCCTGTTTTTCACTTTTTCCATGAGGTAATTACGTATCTTCCTGTTATTTATACAGCATAATATAACACAAAACTGATTTAGTAAATTAATCTATTCACAAGTTTAAGATCAAGAGGAAGCCATCAATGGTAAACATAGCTCGGAAGTAAGGCTTCCTAGTTAACCTGTGCACCCTCTGCTGGCCGTTGCTTATATAGGAAGAAGGAAAAAAAAAAAAAGCTGTGTTGACTTTCTGTATACATATACATGCACAGTGAACATATATCTATCTTAGATATCTATTTTAGAACATCATCTAAGGATATCTTTCAATCACTTAAATTGCTTTTTAACCCTATTTTCTGCAAAATACTGAACATGTAACTGTATTGCCTAACAAAAGGTGATTTGTCCCAAACCGTGGTTTTCTTTTATTAAAGATGCTGAGAACAGAGATAGAACAAGAATTTTACTGCTGTTTATAATTTACATTGAAGAACCTCGTTCATTTATACCCCTGCAAGACTCTAGATGTCCACGTGGACTTTGCTTAGGTGGAACCTGCCCTGTCAGCTCCAAGACCCTGGCGACGTTGTAGACCCACCGGACAAGACGCAGAGCACAACCCTGCTCTTCGGAGGAGCCATTGCAACCACCCTGTTTGTGTGTTTAGCTCACTTCATCCAAATAACTGCAAAGCACCAGAAAAATCACAGGAATCTGTCTTTTGTTACGCTATCAGCGAAGATCAAAGGTTCTATTCAGAGATCCTGACGGGGAACAGACCGGGAAACAAATGACCATCAACTTCCACATTACCCCATTTGGGTGCCTGGCCTCTGGCAAGGAAGGGAAAGGAGTTTTTTCACAGGCTTCAAGTCGCTCTGCTGGCAAGTAGCTGGTGACGGCAGCGACAACTTTTGGGACGCAGCTCTAAAAATATAAAAACGAAGTGTCATAACATCTCAAGAAGTTGCCGTTGACCCTAGAGTTTTAGGCAGTTTTAAACAACCCCTTTAAAACCCGCCCCTCCCCCGAGCCCTGGCAGACTCCATCCACCACAGCAGCACCGCACACCCACCCCCGGGGGACGCCACAACCAGGCGGCGTGGCTGATGGCCACTCGCAGGTGCCAGCCCGCGGGGAACCCCCCGCTCTCCGCCATGAAAAGAAAGGAGATGGAAGTTCCCACTTTCCCCTAACTGAGCTATCGCTAACAAAACTTCCCTGCTTTTATTTAAAAAAAATAATGAGTAAAATGCTTCCATTTACACGCCGACGCGCACTGCCTTTACTTCAGTCCCTTCGGGCAGCAGAGCCCGGCCTGAGGCAGAGGTTCCCGCTGCGTGGACGGCTCGGCCGAGCACCGGTAAGCAACCACCGCCGGCGGCTCTCACCGACCTCTGCGCAGCGACCGACCCTCCTCCTGCCCCGCGGTCCTCCCTGCGGCGTTTCACCGGACGACGGGAGAGCCGCCCTGCTCCCCGCCGCCCGCCTCAGGGCAGCCCGCCCCCGGCGCCTGAGGGAGCGGGCGGGCTGCCGCGGGGCATGACGGGAGGCGTAGTCCGGGCCCGCCGTGGCGTTCCGCCCGCGAAAACTACAGTCCCCGGCGGGCCGCGGGGGGAGGCGGTGGCGGGGTCGTTGTCGCCTGGCGCTTGTGGTAGCTGAGCTCTGTGGCGGCGGGGGAGACGCGGTGCGCACCTGGCCGGGCGGGTGCGCTCAGTCTCGGCCCCGGCCCCGGCCCCGCACCGGAGCCTTGTCGGAAGGCGCCAGTTTGCGGCTCCCGGGAGTCCGGGCCCGGCTCGGGCCTTTTCCCGCTTCCCTCCTCGCCGGGCAGGGCAGGGGCTGAGAGAAACCCGGCGCGGGCCCGGGTCCTGCGAGGCTGCTCGCCCTGACAAGAGCGATCCAGAAGCGGGGGAGAAAGGCCAGCCTGCCCCCAGGCCCGGGAATGTGCCCGGAGGCAGCCGCCGGCGGCAGGAGGAGAAGGGCCGCCTCCCGGGCGGCCGGGGCTCACAACGTCTGCCGCCTCCTCAGCCGCAGGGCCCACGGCTTCTATGCCAGAGATGCTGGTGTCGCCCACAGAAAAAACCTGGGACTCCTCAGAAAGATAATGTGTCAGGTAATAGCGATGCTTTCTGGCGCTGGCCGATCCCCTGGGTGTCTGGGCTCTCGGCCGGGGTGGTCTGAGCGTCCGTCTGCAAGCCAGGGGCTGGAGAAGTCCCTGGGTCACGCCGGCTGACAGCTTTGGGGAGAAAAAAGCTGCAGTTCTGCTGAAGAGAGTTCGAAATAGTGAGATTCATTTCATGAGGCCCAAACCTAGAAACATAGAGAGGACGATGCTCTGGAAAAACCGTAGAAGCACTTGCAAATCTCACAATCATGTTAGAAATAGCCTTTTATGAGTTTTTATATCACTTCTTCCCTTAAGGTGGCTTAATATTTAATACCAATATTAATTTTCTGGTGTTTTAGGGAGAATCAGTGTTAAATTTGAATCAGGTTCTCACAACAAAATAAAATCAGTAGAGGTCTTCAGGTAAACGTACCCCTGATGTGTCAGTGAAATTTATGTTACAGAAAAAATAGGAAATAAACCAGTTACAGACTAAAGTGAACTTGATTTTTTTTATCAAAACAATTATTGCTCCCGTGCAGTAGTTGATAGAAATGCGTTGAAAGTGAATATGTGGAAGTTAACTGGTAATTGTGTTATATTGACCATATATTTATTGGAAGTCAGCTAAAGTGTCTACTGGAACAATAGGCATGCAAGGTTTATTGAAATAAAAATGAGTACATCTGACTTACAGAAATACTTAATTTTTTTGTAAGACTGGATTCTTCATTAATGGTATAGAGCTCCTGATGTCTCTAATATACAAAAGAAATTTTATGTGAGCAGTTTATCCCATTAACTTTTCAGGTACCTTTTGCAAATAACTGTAAACATGTTTTTCTACCTTTCACACAAAACACCAACAGCAGAATGGAGTCAGGTGTTCAGTAAATATAATTAATTACATATAAAAGAGTTATGTGCAGTTATGTGCATATTTACACTCTGGTGAGTTTTGTCCTTTATTTTAAAAGTTGCTAGTAAAGTTTAGTTGCCGGTTTTAATTTTAATGCAGGCAAGTTAATTACAAAATATTCACTACCCATGCTGCTCATAATAGCTAATAAATTTCCCTTAAGATGTCTTTTAGTTTGTGGGTTGTTTTTTGTTTGTTTGTTTGTTTTAATTTCTTTATCTATTGAACAGCAAAGGTTCAATTAAAGTAAGTTATTAGCTGCAGGAGCAAAATAAAATATTTTCTAAAAGCAAGGTTTGTTACAAAAGCCATCCCTGTTACAACCACTCTCTGTTTCAGGAAAGTACTAAATTCAAGAACGTTTGGACAACTCATTCTGCATCTCCTATTGCATATGAAAGAGGAAGAATTTACTTAGACAATTACCAGTGCTGTATTAGCAGGTAATAAATTTACAATTAAAAGTTACGCTGGCTTCCAGTTTTAACACTGTTACTCTCTTACTACTCTAAAACTACTTTACTCATCAGTAAAGTGTTACTACTTTACTCATCCAAATAGCCCCTGTGAATTACGTGGAATTTACTTAGGAACAGAAAATGACCAGGTGCATAAATCTTTGTTAAATTACACTCAGATGCTGTTGTGTCTTAATGTGTCACCTGCTTTGGTGAAGGAAAGTCTAATTTTACTGATGCTGTAAGCTTTCAGAGCACTTTAACAGGAGTGGAAGATTATCAGCATTTTATAGTTTTGCACTAAAAAGCCAAGTGAATGGTTCTTCTTTGTGATCTAAATGCTAAAGAGCATGTCACAAAATCAGCCTATGTAACAAGCTTGGTACTGTGTCTATAAATTCTGCATTAAGGAAGTATATTATTGTTCATGTAAAAGTACAGTGTGCAGAGTACCTGCTGGCTTTTGTTGATGTATTTTGCAGATCGGTTCTCTGATCTGATGTACTCTCCTATTCCATGATCAGCTGCAGAGGCGCAGCTTAGGAGGCGGCACAGGGCAGGGTAAAGGGTGGGAAGTCCTTCTCCTACACCAGCCTTTGTCCTTTGTCCTTGCCCATCCCTCTTGTGAGGGAGGTAGCAGGGGCTTGGAGAACTGCTTTACTAAGTAAGTTGTGGTCAGAACAGTTTTGAGACAGTGTCATATGATACATAAAAGACAAATTACTCTGTCAGTGTAAACCACTGAGAGTTAATGAAATTATCACTTAGAGCAGAGATCTAAATCTACTTACTCTGGTGGTTTATTCCTACATTGTCTGAATGCTTTCCAGTACTGGGTTAACCCATCTAACATCTTTCAGGTTTATCGTTGTCTCATCCTCTCCTGAGGCAAAAACTGTGCACACTGCTAAGTTCTTATTCTAGGATGTTTTTTCTATATGTCTGTACATGATGCTAGGCCTTTATATTATTGAAAGGCGACACTGGAAGAGCTTGAGGAGAAGGTTCCAGGATGATCCTTAATTTCTGGAATATGCTTTCTTTATAATGTATGTCACTAAAGTAAGAATGTTACTGTTAAGTTTGTTATTTCAAAACAAAGCAAAGAAATCACCAAACCAGAAATTACAGATAAGGTTAGCTTTTAAATATTATGTTATGCTAACTATTGTTTATTGGGTCTTATTTTGAGAGCAATTTCTGTTTATATTTACAAAGTAAAAATAAGATGTTTATATTTCTGACCTGCCTAAAAAGATGGAGGATTTATAAAATTGTATGAAATTACTTGTTGGTAGAAAGTAATTTATAAAGTAAACTAATGGTTAGCAATCATTTTTCTCCAGCATTGCACGAGAGCCAAGAATACTTTATCAAAAGCCAAAGTGTTCTAAGTCAGAAAAAATAGAAGATGCTTTATTATTGGAATGCCCACTGGTAAGATTACCTTTTAATAGACCATTGTTGTGCAAAAAAAATAATATCTTTCAGTGAAACATATTTAGAATAGAGTGTTCTTTCCTTGTGAATTATTTTCTCATTGTTTTCATGGAGTTAGGTCAGTTAAAGTTGCAACGTGCCTATTTATTTTGACTAAATGTGTAGAGGTATACTTTTATGATTTTAAAGATTTTAAAAGCAGTGCCTCTATGCTTATGCAACTAGCTGTAATTCCTTACAGCATAAATTATCTTTAATATTTTTCTTTATTTTTTAATTAGCAAGGGCAGTACGTGGGAATTTTAGTTTTTACTGGATCTGTTGACATAAAAAAAAGCAGATAAACTGAAGAACCATTAAAGCAACTCTGCCCAAAAGCTATGCTGCTGTTACTAGCTAATAGATCATATAATTTCCCTCCTCCTTGAGGAGTTTTCCTCTCATCCAGTGTCCACAGAGCTTAGGAATATTAGCCCCATCCTTGAGGTACCTAAAAATAAAGCAGTGTGAATACCATTCTTAGCAGTTACTGTTGATTTACCACTGAATGTCTTGTTCTGCAATACTTAGTTCTCTCTTCAAGACTGGTGTCAATTAGATCAATAAGCAGTTACACTTCATTTTTGCAAGGCAAGGAAGTTTTAAAAGGTGTCTTTTCTAGAAAAGGTAACTGGCTTGCAAAAAGTGTGAAAACAGATTATTTATGTGATAGTCAGATGACTATTTAGCACAGACATGAGCTTAGAGATCCTGATGTGATTAGCAGGCAGCTTTCCACCTTTAGTTTCTGAGGAACGTGTATTAACTTCTGTTTTCTTGTTACTATGCCAAAATGTTACGTATCCTCCTGGTACAAACTTTTTTCTGACAACCTTTTGTCACGTAGGGGGAAATGCTACCAGGTCCATCAGACTATAAATCTTCCCTGATAGTCTTGACAGTGCAGAACTGGCTTCTACGTCTCTCTGCTGATACCGGAGAAATACTGGAGAAAATATACCTTGCTGGTTCCTGTTGCAAATTCAGGTATTAAACATCAACTAGGCTTTATATAATTAACATCATTAGTACCATCATGTTTATTTTGGCACTATCCTATGGCTGACTTCAGGTTTGTTAGTCCAGCATATTACCTGGAGTACTGTTCCTTCATGCTTTCTATAGAAGAGTTTCAGCAGCTTAAGCATTATGGTCTCAAATTTGGTATCAAGTTCTGCAAAAGCCACAAAAACTAAGCTACTATTGTCTTTTCTCTGACAATTTTACAGCCTTTAATATTGCAATAGCAACATACCAAGAGAGGACCTTTAAGAGCTGTAAAAGAAACTTCGTAAAATATAAGAAAAATGTTTAAAGTTTAATCCATTTTTAACTTGCAAGCATTCTTCTTCATAGGGTAGCCGTTTTGCTCTTTAAAAGCAGAGCAGTTACTGCTTCTGGTAATCTGCATCTTTGTTTCAGTTCTCAGAAGAAATTATTTCCCTTAGGCTGAAGGCTGAGAAAGGGATGATTAGTGAAGGGAAGGAGAAAAATGTTCATACTTCAGAATTTTTCTCACAATCCTGTATGGAATAAGCCTTTCCTAGTTCCGTGGGTTTTGCAATATAGCAAACAGCAAAAATTTCAGGTACCTCTCCTGAACCAGATACTGAACAGTTTGCCTGAACACAGGGATCTGCCTACTTACAGTAGATTATATTTTGTGTGAAATAATGTATTTACTATTAAATTATTTTTAAATTATTAAGATAGGCCTTTCTTGTCACAAATAGGTATTTGAGCTGGGATACTCCTCAAGAGGTAATGGTTGTAAAGTCAGCTCAGAATAAGCTTCCTGCAGCAGCACGAGAGGTAAGTTGGTTGAAAAAATCTGAAGTTCTTAAATTTTTGCAAAATCAATTAAAATAAAACTTACAAGGACAGAGATGAAGACTTTATGCTTTGCTATTATGGTGGAATATGAAGATGTCCTACCATTAATAAAATTATTGAAGTATAATAACTATATTCAGTATTGTTATTCCTTCCCAGGCAGGTATCCAACAGTCTGTATTGTTCTATCTTGCTGTATTCCAAGTGTTGCCTCTTTCATTCATTGGAATGCTAGAAGTAAACAAAAAGGTAAGTTAATTCCACTATTAATCGTGATCTGTACTGTAGTCATTTGAGAAGCATGGTATAGGCAATTGTCCCAGAATTTCAGAAGTCATACTTACAGCTTATAAAGGTATAGCGCCCTGAAACATTAATTAGCAGTAATGTTCTTCTTGTGTCTGATAGGAGCACTGGGGGGAGGATTCTTAATTTGAATGACTGGAAGAGAAAATGCAAATGCATTCTGCTATTGGATTACTCTTTGACATATAGAAGGACTTTAGCCTTTACTTAGAGTAATGATAAGAATTAGGGAATCCTAAAATGTTTGTAGGGTTCTTTTCACCTCTTTAAAGACAGACAGATGTGTTTCTGACCCACTTCTAGTAACAGTGGTTTGAGCTGGACTGGCCACTGAGGTGAACAACAGATGCTCTCTCCTTTCTTTCCAAGGAGAGGAGGGAGAGAGGGACAGCCTATGAATTCTATGTGCAGTTGCAAATGTTTCAGACTTGTGTTATCTTGATACTGAATGGCAAAATATAAATATGTGTCCTGTTCTATCAGTCAAGAGCAAACAACCTTTCTGAGGTCAGTTTGTGACCTGTGTGTAAGAGTGTATATATTTGGAAACATCAAGCCTGATGGTAAGTTTTACTGTTCTGGTGAAAAAAAAAAAAAAGTCTGTTCTAAGTGAAGAGAACTCTGGATACAACATCTAAATGGAACAGTACAAACATGCAAACTCTGTCACCAAAGCTCTGTGAGCAACAGTCTCATTTGGGGTCCAGAGCTATCAGTGGGTTTTAGCTGGTGCTGGGTTGGGTTGAGGCTGTAATTGAGATTGGGCTGGCAAGTGAAGGAATGGGGTTAAACATTTTTCATTTGGGCCCAAGAAGGTGTAGGGGCACTGTGGGTGTTGTTCTGTTCAAAATTGGTATTTAGGACTGAAAAAAACCTGCTGTTACTAGTATCAAAGGTATTCTCAATCTGTTGAAGAATCGCATGCCAGATTCATTATGGTCATAGTTGGCAGAATGTCTAAAAGAATACTTATTCAGTTGGGCCTGTACTGAGTACCCATCAAACTAATTGTTACAGCTAGGAATAGTGTCAGGACAGAATTTCGGATTTGAGAATACACCCAGCAGAGGAAGCAACCAGTGAATGCCATGCCAAATCTGATACAGAGCAGTGAAATCTGTTAAGAGTTAGGGTTACCGTTCAATACTGCAGAATGCACCTAATGCATCTGCTTTACTGAGATGGTCCCACAGCCAATTCTGAGTTCAGTAGTTAAAGTCTCAAGGATAGAAAGGAAAGTTTAGGGTTGGAAGACTGTTTTAGAGTTTGGGTCTGGAAGATACTGGGGCCTAAACTAACAAATATATTGAGAAAGAGCCATAAGACTAAAATAGAAGGCAAGATCTCTGGACTCAATGTATTTTTAAGGACTAAACAACCGATCACAAGGTCGTTCATAGTATTAAGATTTAGGAATATTACAGCTTTTGAGTTTCTTTTTTTTTAATTGTTTTTAAGCCTGTTTTAATTGCTTTTTCACATAGTGATTCAGATTAAAGAAATTAAAACTATATTTCCAAGTATTTGTATTAAAGAAATTATGAACATCATGTGTTGTTAGTTATTAAATACTAATAATTAGTTTATTGGGTTTTTCTCAGTGGAGATGTGTTAAGCAGTGGCACAAGTGAATACTGCGTAATTGTTAAAAGGAGTAAGTCAGCTTCTCGTGTGTGTGTCTAATTTGGATTCAGAGAGGATCCTGTACTCTGTGACAGCTGGATAATGAATTTTAGTACAGCTGTACACAGTCATAGAACCATGATTAGACTAGTATTTTACCCTGGTGATGAAGAAAGAACAGAAGATCTGAAATCAGGACTTTTAGATTGAGTTGTCAGCTTTGCTAACATTCCTGTGGGATGCTGGGTAATATAATCCTTTCATGTATTATAATAACTGAGTAACGTGATATGAAGATACACTGAGAATTTATTAGAGAATTAATCTACTTGCAGAATATGACTAATCTAACCTCAGGTGTTACTGCAGTGCAAAGTATTACAGAAACTCAGCAGAACAGATGAGTTACAGAAAATTTAATGAACTAAAACACTGAGCATATGAGATTGGTCAGAATGAAAAATTAAAGTGATTGCAAAATTAAGGACATAATGTCAGTGTTTTGCATTGTCTCTCAATTATTTCTTCCCTATTAGAATATTTTTATTCTGATTTTTTTTTTTCCCAGATATTTGGTAATAGTGTGACAGATGTTGCTGTTTCTAATGGAATCCTGATTGTAATGTATAGCATGGGGCTGGTCAGGCTCTATAACTTCCAGGCCATCTGTGAACAGGTAATGAAATATAAAATTTTTCATACAATCCATGCTATTTTAGGGCAACAAATCATAAATATTAATATAATGCCCCATAGGTACATGCAGAATGTGTCGAAGGGTAGGTAGGGTTCTTGCCTAAATCTATTTATAGTTGGAAGACGCAAATGGATCCACTATCAGAAAATTCTACCCACACCAGTTACAGGTCGTAAAACATAAGAGATTCAGGATCAGACAGGCACTTAAACGCATATAGAGAGGAAATATGTAAATTCTAGACCAGGGTGTGCTCTTCTTTACACACCTAGTCTGTAATTACAGATGAGTGTTAAGGTTCAAAACTGATGGGCATGGTAGATTGTTTGATCTGAAACAGAACTGCAGTGAGACTTTTGAGTTTATATTCTTCCAATCAAAAATCAAATGTTAATTCAAAAATAAGACTTCAAGCAGTATCTAACAAGATAAAGACTGTGGTAGTAACAGAGCAGTACAACTAAACAACAAGTAAATATGCATTAATGAAGCTAAATTGTTCTGTGTTATTTTAGTTCATGGAACAGCCATTTGATTTGGGACATGAATTCAACTGGAATGGACAAGTGGGAGTTGTAGGAAAGTATCCATTTGGTCTTCCATGTAACATTAAAATAACAGGTATTTATGATCTTTGTATTATCTTGGCTGGTGGCTTTTATGGATTAATTATGATTTATTTCACACTAAGAAAAAACATTAAGATTACTGTACTCATATTGTGCTGTAGCTGTATCTCTGGGTTTACATTATAGTAAAAATGTGCTTTGCTTTACTTCTAATTACAAGAATTAATTATATAGGACTTACCTAGAAAACCAGTACAGCAACTAAGCTATTTGAAAAACTTCATAAGCGATGCATGAAGTGGAAACCCCTTCCTTATTTCTGAGAGACAACTGCTCTTGGGAAAGAGGAAAGACTAGGGCAGCTGTTAGTAACACCCAGAAACAGAATACAGTATGTAAGCTAAAGATGTCTTGCAGAGGGAGTTCAAGGAGACAGCATCCAATTTGACCGAGTTGCATTTTCATAATTCTAAGTTGTCAGAAATATGCCAGTTTCAATAAAATTAATTCCTGAGATGAGAACAAATTATTTATTAAAAACAATTTGTATTCTTCAAATCATTAACTTATTAATGTTCTTCGTTACATAATGACTTCAATTTCTCTGAAATCAAACAATCATTTCTGTTCGTGCATTTGAGATTAGAATTTGGTGCTAAGAATCTTAATGAATGAGACTTTCTTTGAAACTTTTTTTTACTTTAAAAATATGTTCTCACAAGTTCACACTTGAGGCACTTAAAAATAAAATAGCAGGTTTCACCAATATCAAATAATGCACATTTTTATTTCTTTAATTTTGAATGTTTCTGTATTAAATGGTTTTTACAGGCGACTGCATTAAAAAATGTTTTTGATCTTTTTGTTTGCAAACCGTGTCAGATAATAACAGACAAACCAAACCAGAATTACATAGACCTGAGGAAATATGCAAAGATAAAATATGGACTTACACAGTGAAGGCTTTCAGTTGTAATGCAATGTTTAATCAAAATAAAGTGATAGGCTACTATAATTGATGTCTCGGGTTCTGCAAAAGGGAAATTTCTCTTCATTTTTCTCCCTGTCTGAGTCGGCAAACCCACAATGTAATGTTAGGGGCCCTGTGGAAAACATGCTGTGGGAGGTTTAATAGGAAGCCTGTACCAGATTTGTTCTCATGTCTTAGAGATCATTGTAGTTTTCCGTTTTGAGTTTTAAAACCAATGCACTGGAGAAAACATTTTTGATCTTGAATCGTATTCAAGAATTTGTGGTTAAGAAGTTTTGAACTCATGACAGACATTTGCCATGGCTGCTCTTTGCAGAGAGTTGCGTTCCTGTGGTTTTTGAGCTGTTTTCTTTTAAGAATGAGATGGCCCGCTGGCTCTTCATGTAATATAATGCTTCAGTGAGCAAGATTTTAACAGTTTCAGAGTTTAAGCCTGTGTTTACTATAATTTAGCTATGTGTAAAATCCTGCTTATTTAGTCCTAGCCTCCATACAGAAATTGTCTGAAGGGATGGTAGTTATTATGGTGCCAGTTTTATGGTGTGGTATATACGCAAGAGGAAGTGTACTGAGATCAAAACTCATGTATCTACCACATCATTTACAGCTATTGACTGATAAGGAATTTGATTTTTATCACAGTGGAAGGAATGGAAAAGTACCTATAAATCTTCATTATTTCACTTTCTGAAAGGTCCAGAACTTAAAACTGTAGTTTGATTTATTATTAGAGGATACAGTAATTTCATTAAAAAACAGTGAGGAAGATACTTTACTGTGATTTTTTTTCCACATATAGAACGAATACTTGTTAGCGCTGCCAGAAACAACTTTATGGCTTTATGTTTAGATGAGACTGGAGAATTTTAAGGAAGTGAACAAAGCAGCTCAACTGGAGATTGAAAACTGGCAGTGCTCGGGAAAGGGTTTACAAACAATGAGAGCAGGAAGTGTTGAGCAACAAGAGCAAGTGACACAGAGAGAGCTGAGGCAGCAGAGTCAGGCTACCACAGTGGTTTAGGTGGCTACAATCTTGCAAGTCTTTGCCAAATGAACATAAAAAGAAAGGCATACTGTCAGCAGCCTGTACTCCCTTGGATTGATATATTATTGAAATTCATTTGAATCTATCATTTAGTCCATCTACCAGAATTCTTGAGGACCCTTGCTATATATGCTTTATTTAAAAAATGTTGATGACTCATTTTTAATTTTCTGACAGCTTTTGATACCAGTAGGTCCTCTGTCTGTGCCTCCATCTTCAACATTCCCTACATTTTCAGCAGATGCCTTGGTTTTTATAACCTGTATTCTATTATATTTGCACAGAATCTCCCATTTCTTATGTGTTAGTCCAAAAGACAACTAGAAGACAGCCACTTCCCAGCTTAGGAAGGACTTCATTTCCATGGACAGTGAACTAATACCTTGCAGTCTAAATGGAAAAGTTGTTGAAAACATGAATGAAGGGAAGAGAGAAAAGCACTATGTAAACACAATTTCTGATGTCATGTGACATCTCGGCACCATTGGCTAGGATCTCGATAATTATCTAGACTAAGCAGGACAAGAACAAGTCAGAATTTCAATAAGACCTTTAAGACACAGCAGTCCAGATAAGAACCTTGTCTTCCTCACAGTAATTCAGCTTGGGTTTTTATATTCTGCCTGTTTAAATGCCCCTTGTAATTGCAGATTTTCTCCACATTTTGTCAATTTTTTTTTTATTAGAAAGAGCTGATCTTCAGTCTAAAATTGATTCAGTTATAGCAGCTGTAGAAATTGCTTTTATTCAGCTAGTTGCTGAAAGCTGTAAAGCTCTGTGCAGTCCGTTTTGGTTATAAATGCTTTTCTCATTTAGTATTTAGTACACAGAAGACTTCTTAGAATGGCATATTACATCTGTATAATTTATCCCAACTGAACTGAGGGGAAAACTAGTTACCTTTTGCCATTAATTACAAAAATTCCTAGATTTGTATTGATTTTTATGAACTCAGCTGCAGATTGCATTCATTGTGGTCCACACTCCTTTGTTTTATTATGCAGAAGAAGGAATATTCAGATTTAGGTATATTTCTGCATTTAATTCTGTTATTTGAGATTGCTGCTGGTAGCCTGTTTCCTGTATTTATCACTATTTTTCCCAAAAGAATAATGACCCTTTTGATTTGCTCTTTGATCTGTTCATATGTATGTCCTCTGTCATCCAGATGAGCTGGATTAATTTTAATTGTTTGCTACGTCTTTGCTTATCCAGCTCATTTGGAATGAAGTAAGTCATAAGTATCAGAAGAGCAGTTCAGCATGAAGATCTGAGAAGGCAGTAACCTTTCACAGGGAATTGCAGATGTGTGCCTGGATGTTAGGTGAGGCAGTGTAGCTAGTGCCAGAAAAAAAAGATCACAGCCAATGCATTTCCACCAGTCTTCAAAAGTTCTGAAGAATTAATAGCTGTATTGGAACTTTGAATTATAAGGATCAATGGAATTATGATTGTTCTGCTACTAATGGTGTTAACATTACACAATATTTGCAGATACCCCTCCTTTGCTATTTGAAGCATCTTCTCTGGAGAATGCATTTCAAATTGGAGGTTACCCTTGGCATTATATCATCACACCTAACAAGAAAAAACATAAAGGAGTCTTCCATATTTGTTCCCTGAAAGACAATGCTTTGGTAATATATTTAGATAGCAGCTTCTCTGAAATGAATGTGTGTCACGTTTGTCTTCATCTCTTCTTCTGAGTAGTGCTCGAGGTAATAATATCCTTGTTTTCCAGTGTGGTGCTCTCACAGAGATCACCCCACAGTGTTGCATCTGCTATCCAGCGTAACGTGTTTTCTTCTGAATTAGTACTGCTTCTGATAGTTCATTCATTCCAATATAATCGTAGCACTTAGTGCTACACACAGCTGTATTCTCGGCTTAAAAGTTAAAGCTCAGGCAGAATCTTATTACCCGATTCCTTGCATGGTAACATCTTTGTGCACTTCTGACCAGTCAGTCTACAAAATGACATGACTAAATAAACATTTTAAGTGTTAAGAAATTGCAGAATAAGTTTGTAACTTATCCCTGATTTGTACCTTCTCTCTCTCTCTCCCTAGAAAGATTTTATTACTCAGTTTAATCCAGCGTTCCTAATTATTTTTGTTTCTGTACTATTCATCATATATTCTTTTGTGTGAGCTCTCCATCTCAGCTTTTATTTTGGATTTGACCTGAAGATGATTTTGTAATACAAGCAGCTTCTAGGCCTGGTAGTTCAGGATTCTTCACTAAAAAACTTATCATCTGTAAATGTCCTCATCTCTTTTACTAGCCTGATCAAATCAATGATCCCCCTCCTGTTTTCAAACCAGATCTTTCACAGCCATAGCTGAAGATCAATTTTGATTCAAAGGGACTTGTACAATTCTTTCTCACCTAGTTTTTTCTGTGTGGGTTCATACATTTGAAAATTTGAATGATCAGAGTCAGCTAAATTTAACAAAAAAACGCCACTGCCAAAATCCCAAGCTTTTGACCAGCTTGTAGCTGAAATCGCAAGCTCCCCCAGGCTTACACACTCCACAAATATTTGCACAAAGAGGCTGAGCCTCAAGTCAAAGCTTGTGCTAATGCTTTTCTCATGTCATGTCTTTCACACTCAAATTGCTGGAATTGTTGAAGTGTTTGCAGAGTGTACCTTAAATCTTCATTTTGCTGAGTTTTGGGAGAGGTAGGACCATGTATAGCTGTGGTACAGGGTTGTTGCTTATTGCATATTTTAAAAGTTGAAACTCTTCCATAGAATATCTTGAAAATTGGAACTGAGTCTTTTTTTTATTGTTATTGTTCCACTGACGTTCATTCTGGTCATGATTAGGAGCAATACTTAAAAACCTTCAGAGGTATGTGGAGAGGAGCTCAGTATTTCCTCTTTAATTACATCTGTGAGACTTTAAAAATACTAATATTCTAAGCTTTCCTTTCCTTCTTCAGGCAAAAAATGGCATACAGGATATGAAATGCTGTTCACTGGAACCTGACTGGATATATTTTCATCCAGATATGTCAGGTAGAATAATCCACGTGGGACCAAATTTGATAAAGTATGAGCCTTTTTTTTTTCAAATGTATTTTCATTAAGGAGAAGTTGCATAACTGCACAAATTAAGTAATTTGAAAATTTGCAGGGTGAAACACTCATCAAGCCCTAGAAACTGTAACACTTCGTAATTTGTCAGAATCAGAAGTTCTGGTAGGAACATCTTCAGATTTCTGCATGATGAGTGTGGGCACTGGCAGGCAACACTAGACTTTGTTATGAAAAATGTTCAAGGACCACTGTGTTAAAATTTCACTGATAAACATCAATTAAAAATAATTTATTTCAATTTCAGTTATTTCTGATGTTTTAATATACCTGATTTTTTAAAATTATAAATACAGAAGCGTTGTAGTAGGTGTATTAGAATACATGGCTTATTTTGTAATTTCTGTTTCTTTTGTAGAGTCTTGAAGCTTAAGGAAGTTAAAAATAGCACAGATCAAGTGGAGGTTGCAGAAGATTTTACAATTGTGGCCAACAGAGAAAACTGTGTGAGTTTAGTGTCCAAGATCACGACACATGATTTTGAGCAATACACAGGGGTTTTGTGTGTGTGAGTAATCACTGTGTTTTATGGGCTTAATTCAAAGTTCATTGAAAGGCATTCCGTGTCTTCACTGGACTTTAAACTGTATGAAAAAGACACTTTGAAAACTAGTAGGATAGCTTTCTGAAACCTCCAGTCTTATCTTTTCAGCATTCTTTATGATGTGCAGTATAACCATGTATCACTGATATAAAATGTAATTAAAAGACGGTGACAAATTTCCTTCAAAAGAAGATGCCACCAGATGATATGTGTGCATCTCAGGTGCTCAGGTAAATTGATCCTACAAATGGTAGAAATGCTTCAAGTCTTTCATAACTTAGGGGTAAGTCTTCATAAGACAGCAAAGACAATACGTTACTTCCAAAATCTGTTTCTTTTCCTGGCCATGCACATCTGTCACTCCCTTGTGACAGGTTTGGCATTCATCTAGCCCTTGGTGAGCCAAATCAGTGCACTGAAATAGTAGACTAATAGCCCAGAAAAGGTGAGTACTTTTCAGGCTTGCTTGGTGAGCTGAACTGGAGCTGGAACACAACAAAAGTGAACCACCAGTGGGTCAGAAGAGTCCGGAAAGGTAGAACCAAGTGGCGAGGAGATTATCTTGGTAGAAATGAGCTGTTAAATCACCTCATGAAATCTTTTGTGATAGAAAATCACAAAGACAATCTAAATGTCAAAAAGATCAAAGAGCAAACTTGTGAAGACAATTTTTTGCAGTGCCTGGAACTGTTGTTTTTCTTCAGCATACAAAGTTATGTCTTGCAGGAAAACATGTTTTTATAGTTTATGAGTACTGTAAAGTCCCTGGAAATCAGTAACACTAATTTTGAAGTTTCTGCAGAAAAAAAGTTTGTGTGTGAAAAATCTACATTAACTCAAGAATAAAACTTCCATTGACTAATCCAGAAAGGATAAGCTTTGTCACTTAATGACTTGCCATGGTTTGTTTGTTTGTTTGTTTTTTTAGAATTCATTTAGATAACTTGTGTTGCAATAAGAGCAAAGAAATACAAGTTCTAATCTCATCTGTGCTATGCCTTTTCCTTTTGACTTCCATTAAGACACTGAGACTCCAGTTTTGAATGTGTCTGGTGTTAATGATGCCCAGTGGAAGCAGCTGTATAGGTTTAAGATGCTACTTTCCCCATCTTCTGGAAGTAAGAGTTTAAGAAACAAATTGGCAGTGACTTAACATCTTAATTCTTATTCCAGCATCTTGGCTCCAGTCACTTCTGTTCTAAAAATAACGGTAGCTGAGAACCTTTGCCACCTCTACAGGACTGGGAATCTCTGAATATGAGTAAACATCAGTAATATCTCAACTAAACCCACCAAGTTCATGAGCCCCCATAAAGAAGGGATAGCAACACTAGGGCTATGCGTAGCTAATGAGTAAAACAAGATCCCAGAGATTAAAACAAAAGCAAAGGAAAAGCAGAAAGCAAAATACATGAAATACATTGTCAAATAGATAGGCAGAAACTAAAAGGCTTCAAAGTCTAGAGCCACTTTTTCTTTTTCTCCAAAGGTGAACAACGCTGTTACTGTAACAGCTTCTGGTCGAGTGGTAAAAAAGCGTTTGAACTTGCTGGATGATGACCCAGAACAAGAGGTAACTGATGTCGTCAGTAAGAGCAGTTCATGGATTATTTAAGATGTTTAGCTAACGAGAAGTCATTCTTGTTTGAGGTGCAGTGGCTGTAACCATTAACTGTGTTAATCTCAGAGTTCTTTATTCCTCTTCTGTGGCTTTGTCTTCTTAAATAGTTAATTCCCCTCCCTGTCTATTGTCTTTTCTCCTTGGTTGACATTCGTGCTTTGGATAGTCTCTTTCTTTTAAGAACTGATTTTATGCCCCACAATACCATCATAACTCCATGCAACTTCAGTCACACAGAAATTAGATGTTAACATGATGAGCGATTACTTTTTTCATCCGTTCAAAAGTGTCCTTTAAACATTTCTTATAAAGCATTTTATGAACTGAAAGGAACACATCTTTTTTTCCTCTGCTTTAGATTCCTCTAGTCTTTGATACAGTATCTTTAAACTATATTTTTCTCTCCCAATTACTTTGATTAGATTGCAGAACTAAGGTATTTGACACTTTTCATTTAAGTAACTGCTTCTTGAGTGAAAACACCACATGCCTTGGTTTCAAGTCTTCAAGAGGTTATGAAGAACCTGTTTTAGCTCTATCTAGAGCTGAAGTTGTAACTGACATAAGCACAACAGTTAATTCACCAGTTTCTGGCAGTTGTTCCTATTCTTTTTTTCTGAGGAAATAAATTTTACTATGCTAAAAGTACAGGACAGTCCAATATAACCTTTAAGGTCTGCAGTGCATTTCTATACACTTTTTTTTTTTTTTAACATAATAAAAGTTAGAGTCGGCACACTATTTTTTCTCCTATTGTTACACTGTATTTGTAATTCCAGTAGATAATTTTTCCATTATGGAAGAGAAAGACTTTTATGAATTTAAAGAGAATGTTACCAGGTTCATGACAGTGAGATAGAGGCAATTAAAGCAGTTCACAATCTTTACCTTTTGGTCTCAGTTCTTCACTGTAACATGCTCTGTGGAGTGAGAGAGAGCTCTGCACAGAACATATGAGGTGTTCACGTGAATGGAATTACCCTAATATCCTCTCAAAACTAGTTATGGTTTTAAGCTATACTGTCTCTAATATGTCAGCTTTAAGAGAGGACATGGAGTTTAAATATGTTTCTTCTGTCACTTTCATAGTACTTTTTTCTATTTTCTGTATGACATATATGAAATACATCTACTTGCATATTAGGATTGTTCAGAACATCACTTTCTTCTCTCCTATTTTGCTGAAAAACATTGGGCAGCTTGTGTTGGGAAAGATGCCTGTTGGGTATCAGGCTGGCAGAGTTTTATTTTTCAGACCAGAGGACTTAAAAACTAGAATTTTTCCACTTCTGCTTTCACCTGAAAGAAAGAGAGCTGTGCAGTTTATGTAGAGGACAATGTGAATTTATGTTTGATTTATAAACTTGAGGTTTTGTTTTTCCTAAGACGTTCAAAATTGTGGACTATGAAGATGAGTTGGATTTGTTATCCACTGTGGCAGTTACTGAAATAGGAGCTGATGGAAAAGCACATCTTGACTTTCATTGTAATGACCATGGGATTCTGCTGAAGAGTATTCCATTACGGGAGTCCTGGGATGTGGTGAGGAGAATTCCTGTCTTTCATTTACACTAATGCTTCCCCATACCCATTTACCTACCATTTTTGTTCAGATTTGAAGCAGGTAAATAGTGTTGCCAAGTGCTATGGATGAGATTTGTACAAAATAATAACTGTAACTCAAAAAAATTAAATATTCAATCAGACAGTAGTTCATTTAACTGAAAATCTTCATGATTTGAAATTAAGATATTTTTTGTTGGTTGATTTGTTCGGGTTTTTGGTTGGGGGAGGAGTAGTCTTTAGGTGTTTCTGAAGTATTTATCAACTTGAATGCTCACCCTCTGGCTGGTAACATCAGCTTAACTTTACAGCTTGTAAATAGTCTCACTGGCTGAACTTGAACTACTTATCCATAGAATTAAGCATGGACCTTGTTGTGTGTTTATTTGGAGAGATGGAATGGGTTGTTCAAATTTTGGTGGATATCCAACTTAGATGGTTTCAAATATCAGCATTTTGGCACCTCTTTTATCATTGACTGCAAAAGCAACTTAGGTCTTAAATCAGATGCTCTGAATAGCACTTATATTCCTGAAATAGGCATGTGGGAAACCTCTCAAAGTTTTGAAATTCTGTCCTTTATCTGGAAAAGCAGTCTGTGTGTATCCACACAAAATTCATGACTCATCATGGAGGTCACTAATGTTAAATACTTTTTTTGTTCCCCAGGGAAAATGGTACAGGTATTAGCAAGTTGTGGAAATAGAGATGGCAACCAGATATTTTTTTTTTCTCGTTTCAGACTTACAGTCATGAAGTTTACTTTGACAAAGACCTCGTATTACATATAGAACAGAAGCCTAACAGGAGGTTCAGTTGTTATGTTTACCAAATGGTCTGTGATACTGCAAAAGACGATGAATGTTCAAGCCCTGAAAAAACTGAAAGAATATTTTGTAAAAAAGGAGGGAGAATTTTTGAATATATTTAAAGACATAAACAGCAACTACAGAGACTTCAATTTGGATGTTATTTAAGTACTTCATACATAGGAATTAGTCAACTGCTGTTTTTCAGGCAGGATTTATTTTGTACTACCACATGAGGTTTTATTTCTTTTCTTTCCGTAACATAGTAGACTTACCTATAGCTCGTATTGGCTTTTCAAGTATTTACCAGTTCGTCATTAATGCTGGATGCAACATTTCTTGCTTCTCTTCAGCAACTGGACTGAAATACTGGACGTCAAGGAGAAGGATGTGGACATACTGATTATCTGCCATCTGCTGTGGTCTGTCTTACGTAGTTTTACCTATGCGACTTAGAGACTGTTAATTAAACAAAGTATGGAAAACTGTGGATAGGATAAATTTTATATGTAGTATGAAAATGGCAGAGTTACCATTTGGCCACTTGGACAAAATCCTTCTGTTGGTTTTGTGTGAGAAATAAAATCACTCAGGTTTTCTGGTTGTGTTTGTTTTGGTTTAAAGAGAAGTCTTAATAAATTATGTATTTTTACTGCCTTTTTATGTATCTTTATTGATATATATATTTATATATAAAACCAAGCAATTCTCTGATTCTTCCTGTGTCAAGGGGTCAGGAGCTGTTCAGTTTGATGCTCAGCCTGATCACTGTAAATTAAAGAGACACCCACAACAAAAGCCAGGCTGTAGACTCCGTGGTGATAAAGACTGTTTCCAAATGCAAGCTAAAGATGGGCTCTGGAGAGCAGCTCTTGGAGGGATGACCAACATCTGATTTCTCACTACCACCACCAGCATCATGAGCGTGGTAATTCTAAACCCAAATATTTCTTTTCACTGCAAGCTTTACTAATGAAGTATGGATCATTCTAGCTGGTGCAACAGGGAAGAGCTCTAGAGAGTTATAAAATCACCTATTTTGAGCTTTTACAAAAAGGGTAATGGAATTATTTTCACTAGCACTAGATGCCCAAGAAAAAAAAGGATATATATATACACACATATATACATGAATGTAAAAATATGTATGAACTATTAACATGAGTAAACATTCTCAAATATGCATTTCAAAGATAGAATTGAAGGAATCTTAGCCACTATTGCTAACATTCCCAATTAGGTAAGTTCACCCAAACTTTCTGCATCTTCAGTGTGGAGAAATGTTTATTATTTTTTTCTGGTTACGTCCCGTTACTTCAAGAGCATGGTTTCTTGCTCATTTTAGCCTCATTTTGCCTTTTATTTTTCCCTCTTGTTATTGAGAAAAATACTATTTATATTACTTAACAGTAACTGAAGACTGCCAAAAACTCACCAGCAAGAAACTTTTTCCTTATGAAACTCTTGACAGCTATCCCACAGGATGGAACAGCTCATGAACAAATTAATTTGCTTCCCAGTTATGATAAGATTGTTATTAGGAATACCTACCAGAAAGGACACTCACATAGGGTGCCGTGTAGACTGGGTGTTTTCTTGAAGAACAGTTGTGAGGAACTGCTGTCGGCTGCTGAAAGAAAAGTCTCTGGGCACTCTGCCTGCAAAAGGGAAAATGTTGGTCTAGTAAGTAAAAAAAGTCATGGACTAGTGGATTCATGTTGGGTTTCACTTAAAGTTCTCTGATACAAGCTTTCTGATGTTACCAGAATTAAAAAAAACTAAATGATATGAGTGAAAAGGGGGAAGAGGTAGTCAAAATGTGGTTTTCAAAGGCTGAACCACAAAATAATTTATAGCACAGCGACGGAGTTCTTTCATAACTGCCGAGTATTGCCACAGTCACCAGGACAAAACCTTTAAAGAGGTGTTTGGTTTTTTTTCTGGAAGGTGTGTGAATTGGTCTGCTATGTATGTAGCAATGCCTCACTAATAAGAATTCCATCACACATCTGAACCTTTTTTGAACCTTTTCTTTATCTTCATGAACTGGATAAATTAGATAAAAACTAATTAGTCCCTGCTAAAGCAAAGAATTCAGACACTTCCTGCAAAAATGTTACTTTTGAAGAATGGATGAATAGTATAGCAATTGTCAGCTAGCCCTATTCATACTTGAAGAAAGTTTCTGTGTATCAACATGAATTCCAGGTGTCTCTCCTGACACGCAGACTAAATAGGTTATGAGTACTAAAAGAAGAAAACAAGTATTCCAGCATTTAAAATCAATGTTAGAGATCTATAAAGGGACATCTTTGTTTTGCAGCCTTAGATTTTCAGAGAGGACCGCTTGAAGCTCTCTGCTTGCCAGACTTGGCATTTATGCAACTGTAACTTTAGTATTTATTTCTGCTTTACTGAAGGTACAAAATTATGACCAAAATAACCTCCAGGAATTCCAAAAGAATTTTCTGCCAATGCATTCTAATGTTTATGGATTAAATAAATTTAAAGTACTCAAACTGCTTGCTTTGGGTAATAAGACATTAAAATTAACTGCAAAAATAGGGCTTTTTTAAAGGGTAAAAGGAACTAGGTATCCTTCTAGCAGAGTGAAGAGTTACAGTACTACAATTGTAAGAACTGCTTTGGTTGGTATAGCTTAACAACTCATTTAGTAAATTGGGAGTACAGATTCCTTATTCCTGCCTGAGTGTTGTGTTCTTAGGAACATTATATTTTTAGGGAAGAGTAAGTGCACATTCTTCTCAGGAAAAGATAAAGGAAGGATGGAAGGGGAAGCTAAAATTCACAGGAATTACCCCGCAGAGTGGCTCAAGAGCTCTGGCTTCCTTGAGACGCTGCAGGAGAAGCAATGCACTCCACGTGATCCACAGGACTGCAGGCTCACCAGCCAGACCCCAGGAACAGCTGCTTGCCAGAAGCCAGATGGGAAAATTATCCCGTTAATGTGTTTACTTGGATGCTCCCTATTCAGACTCATACATTGGCAGTTTTCCTGATCATCTTCTGGATCTGCAGTTAGCCTCAACTTTGGGTATGTACGTGTGTTGCCTGCCTCTAACATGCAACTTGCAACATGGTTGAGGCCTGTTTCCATGCTCCAGGGCAGAGATCTAGGAAACCACGGCTCTTGACACCACGCTCTCTATAATGCCACTGCCCCTTCTTTTTAGTGGCTGGAAGCTGGCTCGATTTTATAACTGTCTTAGAAACATCTGTTTCGTGGACCCAAGCAGCACACTTCCAGTATTTGTACTTTAACAAAATCCCTTTTTTTAATTTTCTGCTTCACCATGATGTCTCAATGATCAGCTATCTGAACAGAGAAACAAAAATGGGATCCCAGAAGTGCTACCCCTGTCTTTACTTGCATTTGATACATCCAGGAGAAATTGCCCCATCAGTGCTGAGGGACTGAAAAGATAGGAAGGTCTGGCTTCCCTTGATAAGATTTTCTTTGAGTGTACAAAGAGCACACACCCTGTCTTTCTTTTGTCATTGAGTACACATTTCCTGACAAGGCTGCCTAGCAATGGGGAAGAAAATGACAAAACGCAAGCCAAATCAGAAGTGCAAGCAGTAACATTTTATAATCTTCCTTTGGCAGTTCCAGCTGCTGCCCCACAGTTCCACAATTTTCAAAAATTGTTACAAAAGACTTTAAATTCCTAGAAAAACATTTTATGACTCACAGAAGCAAAATGTCTATGCACTGGACCACAATAAAGAGTTTCATTGCACAGGTAATAATGACTGGCCTATAACCAGTATAGAATTTTGGACAAAAGCTGCACTACCTTATTCTAGCTCAATGAAAGCTCTCTCCGGGATGAAGAGTAAGTAAGGATTATTTCTAGGAAGGGCCCCATTCAATAGTCACAATTTTTGCAAAGATAAATTAGTGACGTCCTTGATAGCAAAGGTCAAATGGTTCTGCCTCTTAGACATGTAACAAAAAGAGTAAAAGGATAATTCTGGTTTGTTACTGCCATTCAAATACTAATTACTTAAACTAATTTGTCAGTATTACTCCTGGTAAGAAAACTTCTGAGAGGCTATTTCTAAAGCTTCCACTGGACTCTCCCAGCAGTTTTGTTTGTTTACAAGATGAACAGCCATCAGGCTTCTGAAAAACTCATCCAATTGCTTTGAGGGACACTGTAACTGGTCTGGAATGTCCTGTTCTAAGGTTTGGATTTTCAATGACTTATCCAGCATGGAAAAACAGAGATAAAGTTGTAGCTGGTAAAAGAGACACTAACCTCATTCTAACTACAGCTCCGACAAGTCAGTTACTGGTCACTGGAAATTACAAACACTTCCTATATTTAAAAAGTTACATCAGAAGCACAAAACAATGATCTATGGTGACATGATGTGTTGTTTAGATAAACATTCGTGTACATTTATGTCTAGGCCGCTGCTGTAAAATGTATGAATGGTACAGCAACAATGACAGGAGTTGCCAAGTCGCCCCGTACTGCAGGTGTGACACAGGCAGGAGGCCATTGCCGCCTCTTCAAAATAACCTGTGAATCTTTGTCTGTTTCGTAGGTCTCATTTTGCCTGTCTATTTTGTGGGTTTTTCCAGGTCTGAAGCTGCAGTCATCCTACTCCTACACCTGACAATGCAGCAACCCAAAGAAAGAAGTGCATATTAGGTGATGTCCCATCGGAGCTGCGACGAGAGAACAGCACCCTGACAGAGTTGGTGCCGTCCTGGAAACACATCCGCATGCTCTAGGAGAGATGGAGACTCTGGGAAAGAATAGAGATTACGAAATGCTGTGGCACCTGTTCACAGTAATGCTTAACAAAAGCAGGTATTCTCTGACCCAAGAGGAGCGACAGCCCCATACAGCCTACTTTTGTTTTTATGCCAGTGGGGGTTTATGTTGCAAACAGATTATCAAATGCATGGCCTCAGCAGTCAGCTGTATGATGTCCAGTTCCCACCCCCATGTAACTGGACATCGTGGCTGTGCTGAAGATTGCTTCTGATTCCAGACCGATGTATCAAGTGGGGAAAGAAGAGATGGAAGAACAGGAAACAAGGAGAAGTATAGGCAGGAGTTACTAATTGTGCTCTCTGAAATCTCTTCTGCGTTACAGATGTTTCATAAAGTACATTTCACTTTGTCTAAAAATTTATTTTGCACTTTGTTCAGGTTTGATTTATTTAACACTCTGCAAGCTTTCACGTTTCTTCAATTCCATTCTACAAACAATTTGTTCATGGTTAGCTGCCAAAACTGGGCTGCATTTTTCAGTTGAATAAAATTCTGTGTTTGCCCTGGTTATTGACTGCTTTAACAGGGTACACCACTTTGAACTAAAGGAATTCATCAAGGTCTTCTGAGGTGCATAGTTTTAAGTAAAATCCACTTGGGTAGAAGGTTCCTATGTGGGACTGTCGGGGTGACTGGATGTAATCAAAGCTCGTGGAAATCAGTGGGATCTGGAAGTATTTTCAATTTGGAGATTTAGGTTCACAGAAGATAGGTTAAAATAAATGTTTATTTTACGTTAGTTTGTATTCTATATGGAAACAAAAGACATTTTATTAGACTAGCTCATATTACTGGAAAGAATGGACACATTTTGAGAACTGTGAATCTTTTTTTTTTGGAATTATATGTAGTAATTTTGTGATTCCCTGAATGGAACTGACGAGCACTACGAAACTGACCCTTTGTGATCTGCAAGATTTCAACATAAATCTGAAGGTTTTACAACACTCTTTAAAAAAACACTAAATTTTTGAAAATATAACAGAGATTATTTGATTGTTTAAAAGACGATGAGTAAAGGATTCCAGAAAAGTAGAGAAAAAGATATTTTTAATGGGTAAAAATACCCCCAAATTGATCATGTATGCTGTTTAAGCCACACGGCATTTTTTGTGCATAAGGAGACAGATTTACAGGTTTATTATATGCTAGTTTGCAAGTAAAGAATAGAAAGATTCACTTCATTTAAGCAATCCAGAAGAAACTTAGTAAAATTTTTATGACCATAATATTGAGATGACCTGCTTGCCTCATAAACCTATAATAATCTGGCATCCTTGGAAGTTCATGCATGACTGCATTAATCAGAAGCGTCACTTAACAGCGACAATGTTCTAGTTACCATTGTCACTAGAATGAGCAACCACGTAAATCCTGAGAGCAGGTCACACCAAATCCGTGCAAATTAAAGCTAAACATCATTTTACAAGTGATGCTCAAGGCAAGTTTTCCTTTAAAATGTCGGAGCCCAACATCTATTTTTAGGAGATCAGACAGAATAATGAAGAAATGTATTTGCACCCCACTCCAATCTGGCTTGGTCTTCACGTGTCTGTGTAGATGTTTCCAACACTTTAGTAAGTACTGGGTTTGAATTGGCAGACACTCTACTGAAACTATTTTAAGTTCCATAAAAATGTTTCCTTTCATTTTTTTAAGCCTCAGTTTGAGGATGAGATACCAGACAGCTCAAAGACTAGCCAGAGTGAACAGTATTTTTTTTTTCTCAATCAATTAATGAATTTATAATTCGTATGTATTTTGACACTATATCTATTTCAAAAGTAAGCTAATCAAATACCAGGAAAGCAGTGCTGAATATATGTTTGGGCATATCCTCTTACTACAGCTGACAGGCTTCAGAGCCATCTGAAGGTTCTACAGCAAAGGAAAAAGCAATTGAATACATGATTTGACAAAACTGGTCTAATCTATCAAGTTGTATTTTTGGCTATGGCTGCCTGTTGTCTCTTTTGCAATTCTGTTTTGTTTTCTGCTGTTTTCCTCTATAACTTCTCTGCAATGCACCTTTCCATACCAGTTGGAATTGTATTAAGGTTTGTGTGCCCCCTCTCTTAGCTAGGGGGCATTTGATGTGCTATTCAGTAGAAAAATGCCCAAATATTCCTGCCTGCTTAGGCCAGAGTCCACATATGAAACTGGTTGGTATCTGTTTTACGTTTACAGCTTTCAGTGAATCCAATGGGAAGGGGATGATCATATGTCCTGGTTTGAGCAACACAGGACTAATTTCTCTTTCAGTAATTTCACTTTTCAGTAAGGTCTCTTCTCATACCAGGGGAAACTGCATTTTCAGAAGATCCTACTGTCTGAATTTGTGAAAATACGTACTTTATAGCCAGCTAGGCTATGAGGGGTTCAAGGTCTCAGTGTTTTTGAGCCTTGCCAGGTGCAGGGACAAGGAGGACCAAGACCTCAGCACTTGACCCAGGCCGGCCAACAGGATTATTTCATACCGTGAACATCACATTCAATATAAATTATAAAGTTTGCTGTGAATCTCTCTCTCCCTTGATGGCTGTGATCCTGAGAATGCATTGCCCCAGTGCCGGACCCCTGAGGCCCTCCTTTCCTCCCAAAGCCGTTGCGCTCACAGTGTCCGACATTTGCTGTCCACTGGTGAGAGTGCACAGCTTCCTGCTGATAGAATTGGCTGAGTATAGTCCTTGTCTATTTTATATTGGTATCAGAATCAATATTGGTTCATTGGTATTATTAGTGTTAATTCTTTAGTATTATTCATAGAATAGAATCATAGAATGGTTTAGGTTGGAAGGGACCTTAAAGATCATTGAGTTCCAACCCCTCCGCCATGGGCAGGGACACTTCCCACTAGAGCAGGTTGCTTGAAGCCCCATCCAGCTTGGCCTTGAACGCTTCCAGGGATGGGGCGTCCACAACTTCCCTGGGCACCTTGTTTCAGTATCTCACCATGCTCATAATGAAAAATTTGTTCCCAATATCTAATCTAAATCTAC
>VXAK01014305.1:1591-25535 GCA_013399435.1 Arenaria interpres | reverse complement strand
TTCCCCCGCAAGCACTTGTTTACCCTGGCCTGGAGCAGCGCTCGCTGGCGGGGTGCGTTTCCCCGGCCAGCCCGGGTTTGTGCGAGCCGAGAACCCAGATGCCAGGAACGCTGCCCGAGGAAAGTCTCTCTCTTGGCTCCCTCCCGCGTCCCGAGAGGAGAGAGGAAAGAGCAGCACCACTGAAGCTAGATCCAGGAACGGGGTTTGTGCCAGAGAAAACGTAGCACCGGGAGCATCGTTAAAATGCACAGAATTCAGCCTTGAACTGGCTTTTAAACGCTTCCCGTTGGGCTTAAAACATGAACAGCATCTTTTTTTTTCCATCCCACGCAATTAGGAGGTTAGGTCTTAAGTGCACGGGTTGTTCCTTAAGGCCAACGGGAATACTGGAGTGTCGACTGTGCTTTTGCTGTTAGCATAATTGGCTAATTCCAGGAAAACAACTAAATTACACACACTGTAGTTGATAAACACCATCAATTTAGGAAAGAAAAAAACAATGCTCTTAGTAATGTAGTAATTGGACTCGATGATCTCTGAGGTCCCTTCCAACCACTACAATTCTGTGTGATTCTGTGTAATGTTTAAAAAACAGATAATGATAGAGCACCACAGAGGTGTTCATCTAGCCTGTGAATATATTTAAACTAGAGCTAAATATTTGAAAAATAAGGGCACTGGACTGTACCTTAAAAATCCTGAAATTTGGGAGGGTCAATTTATGCTAATGGCATTAAAACTAGAAGTTTGACGGAGATAGCAGCTTCCAACAGGAATTTTTTATAAAGTCAGTGACAAAATTGTTGCTACTTTCAATGTGAATAGAACTAAGTGAAACATTAGTAACAGCTCCAAGAAGGGCAGATAAATACTGCAGAGAGCAGTGGAAATTCGCCCAGAGTTCCACTACTGACTTTGACCGGGGGGGAGGACAGGGAAGATTTTACTGTTCTTAAGGAATGAAGAACCTCTGGGGACTTGCAGTATAAATGTAAGCAGGAGTATTTTTTTCTTTGTAATGGAAGATAAACTTGAATTTTGTCTAGACAAACTCAGAATTTCATTTTTAATAACCTTATTTACATCTGCTTCACCACTGAATGATATATTGCATTCATCTCCCCAGAAAACTTGTCCAGCAACATCCGGACACTGATTCCAGGGGAACATGCTGTTTGCATCACATGAGTGCTCGCTCCCCGGCTCGCTCTTCCGCAGGAGCCCAGCCAGTCAGAGGTTGGAAGATGCAGGAGGAGCGTGGGGCTCTCTAGTTCTGGCTATGAAGGGAATATTGTGATTTGATCATACACTGCAAATTTCATTTTTTCAATGGGAGATGGCGGTATTCTCAGCTCTGTGGCTTGAAGTTACAAATTACTGTTGAGCAATGAACAATATTTTGAAGTCGTTTTACATAATATTGCTAAATAGGAAAAGTAATTTCAGGCTATAAATAATTAATGAAAAACACCTGGATGACTTCACTAAGATCTGTATTACTTTTGATCTGTGATCAAACTACTGGTTTTTATACAAGCATAGACCTTTTGAAGAGAATGGGGGGATGTTTTCTGCAGCTTTTTCATAGGCGTTTTCTTTTTTTTTCCTCTGAAATACAGTTTTTCCCCATGTCACAGAGTAAGGATGTTGCCCCAAGCCTTGTGTAGCTAAGGACAGATGTAAAGTAAATGGAAGTTTAAAGTAGTTCAAAAAAAAAAGAGGAACGCATGCAAGGAATACACTGATAACAGAGCATTGTTTGGAGGGGAAATCCTATTATACAACAAGAAAAGCAAAATTGGAAGCTGAAGGAGTATTGTAGTAAATCAGAAGAAATTTCAACAGATTAAGATACCACTGTGAATCTGATTCAAATCTGGTTGACAGAAGTCTGCCACTGAATTCAAAGTAATTTGGATGAAACTGGGGAGCAGGATACCACTTTGCAGACATTCAAGAAAAAGAAGTCTTTAAGTAGTTAAAAGTAGAAAGGAATAGCTCATAAATATCGTGGTTACATTTGTGTGGAGGATATGAAATAATAACCAAATCAACTGCTTCTTGAGTTCATTAAAATCTATACAAAGGATAGAAATGTTGTATTGTTGGTCTGTAGGAGGTAGAAGGGAAGACTATAATAATGTGCATATTGGAAAGTAGATGTGCCCTGATAAAAATGTTGTATATATCTTGTCAACCAAATGAAAATGCTGTAGGCATTTTAATATTAATACTTACTATTTGCAGATCAGCACCTATAGGTAAATGGTACCTGACAAAACACTGTCAGTGCACAATAATTGTCCAGATGATTTTCTAGGCATAAAGTGGGAAGAGCACAGGCAATAAAAGTCTGTGTGTGTATTAGCACATTTTTGAAAAGAATAAGATAGGAGTAAAACATGAGGAGAAAGTGACTTTTAAGAAGGGCTTGAAGGAATAGAATCATAGAATGGTTTGGGTTGGAAGTGGGACCCAGTGGTTTGGGTCCCACTAGGCCAGGCTGCTCAAAGGCGATCCAACCTGGACTCAAACACTTCCAGGCATGGGGCATCCACAGCTTCTCTGGGCAACCTGTTCCAGTGCCTCACCACCCTCACAGTAAAGAATTTCTTCCTAACATCTAATCTAAATCTCCCCTCTTTCAGTTTAAAACTCTTACCCCTCGTCCTATCACTACTCTCCCTGATAAAGGGTCCCTCCCCATTTCTCCTGTAGGCCCTCTTTAGGTACTGGAAGGCTGCTCTAAGGTATCCTCGGAGCCTTCTCTCTCCAGGCTGAACAACCCCAACTCTCTCAGCCTGTCCTAATAGGAGAGGTTCTCCAGCCCTCTTTGTCGCCCTCTGCTGGACCCATTCCAACAAGTCCATGTCCTTCTCCTCAGGGCTGCTCTCAATCCATTAAATAGTAGCGTGATAGAATGGGTTAAATAAGTAATTAAGGGATTCTATCATATTCTACACGTAGAAATGTTAAACAATGACTGTAGACACAGAGCATGCTCCAAAGGAGTATTTGTATACTAGTTCGTGTTTGGCCTGCAAATGATAATGTTTTGTTTTCTCCAAAAGGAGTAATTATGAGACCAACCGTGATATAACGTGGAATAAATGTTTTTTGAGGATTTGCCATTAGTCACCTAATAAAAGAATATTTTTTTTCTACAGAGGTGTGACAATCTCTGTTGCAGACTGAGGAGCAGCATGGTGGGTTTTGGGGTTGTGGAAGATTGAATGAAGAGTGGGCCAGAACAAGGAGGGTGCCATAGTCTTTGTCTCCCATCCTCTGATCACTCTTCTGCTTATGAGTCACATATAAACTCTATACAATAAAGTTGTAGGTTGACATTATAAACCATGGAAGATGCTTGCAAAGTTAATATTCCTCTTCATATATGACTTATAAATATCACATAACTTGTATTTTAACAGGCTTAAAACATGAGGATGTAGCCTCATGTCAGCACTATATTAATAAAGCAGTACAATAGGAATGTTGCTTAAGAGTTTTTACAGAGAAAAGTAAACAAAAGAATTCTGGTCTGCCACATTACTGTGTGGTGTTACAGAGTCAATTAAATTGCATCTGTATGGATGCAATTACCTACTCCAGCGTGCTCACAGAACCACGCCGTGCTCCTTCTAAGGTGGAAGTCATCTCATGAGTAATCCATGACCCCTCCCTACAGCACATGAAGCACGTGCCAGTCAGAAATACCAGAGAGCTAACTCTAGAATTTTGCTTTGTATACTTGGCAAAGAACAAGTGTCCCATGCTGCATACAAGATATTGCAAGATCACTTGGCTCTATGTGACATGATGTAAAATCAGAGCTCAAAACAGGAGTGACATCTGAGTGAAGAAGCTGTGTCTAAGGATGCCTAGACTATCAAATCTCTTAACAGGAGTAGATGTGCTGTACCTAGAGAGTTCTTCACAGGACTGCTTTAGCATGTCACCACTAAAAATGCTGTAACTGTGTATGTGCTTTTAACCCAGGCTATTTTAGTTTTGAGATGAAAGTACACATCATGTCTGAGTCAGTTTTTAAGACCTTGCACCACTGAAAGCAGAATCTTCCTCCTCCTCTCTGCTTTGATCCCCAGATTGTCTTGCTTCCTCCTCTGGTCAGAAAAGCACCAGTTATGACAAAGGCAAGGGGAAGCACCCAGAACTGGAACTAAAGAGGTGATGGGGAAATGGGACTGTGTCTTTTCACACTGATAAACAGTCAGATCTGCTCAAGTTGCAGTTGCATAACTTCAGAGCCCTCAAAGAAAGAGGATTAAACCAAATTGTACTATTGTTCTATATGTCCTGGGCTGTGGTATGTAACATGCTAATGCATGGTATGGTTAACAAGTGTCCAAACTGTTACTGTATTCCTTACTTTTCTATCATATTGTTTATGGGAAACAGCCCACAAAATTCATGGCCCAGATAGAGATCTGAGGCTACATAGATGAGAGACTAAGGAGTTTGATAGTGATTTTGGAAGTTATATCAACTAGATAACAGCATTTTATGCATCAAAGAAAAATGTTATACAAAATTTTAGCTTGGACTTGACCCTCTGAGGTCAAAGACTGAAAACTGAGACCAGGACCTATGCACATCAAGTTTACTTCAAGACATGCAGAGTCCAGTACTCTGCTGTACTTGGCATAAATTATTGACAATACTATGGGCCATACAGTGAGATGGAGCAAGGAGGATTTACTGGGAATATCCTCATGGGATGTTGAGGCTTGTTTGGGACCTTTTGGCATACCTGCTTTACAGAATTGGAAATAATAATCGTTAGTACTAAATTAATTAATAATAGCCTGATGAAGGCATTTATGTCAATATTAACAAGATATAGGACTATTGTATAACTTTTGGGGAACTGTTGGAGGTGATCATAAGCTTGGTGTGCTGAAACATACCTATGTCTTAGAGACTGATTACTGCCAAACCGTCTTAAAAACAAGGTTTCTATCTTCCTGATTTTGTAGGATTTACTATTGTTACTTTTTAAAAGTAGAAAGCTGGGAACTACCTAAGTGCTATATATATTTAAATATTCTAAGGGACACTTTCATTCCAGTATTATATTTTCACATGGTATGTAAAAGCATACATTGATTTAAAATCTGATCGTAGTCTGGAAATTTCGCTTGTGCACAGTGTTTTCTTTGTGAATTATTTAGTGTAGTACTGTATTTCCTGGCATGCATCCAAGTTAAAAAAAAAAGAAGATAAACAGAACTTTGAAATTAATTTGTCATTTACTATTATTCATCACAACATACAGAATTAATACTATATTTATTTTCCATAACCTATGCTTTTTGTATAAAAACCTAGGGTTATGGAGAAGGAATGTGAAAAGCACATGAGACTCACTTAAGTAAATTCTTAATCTTTGCATTTATCAGGTAATTTTTTTTTTTCTGGTGCACATCTATTTCTTAATGTTTGGAACAGGAACTTTTTTTAAAACCTGCATACATTCTTATTCTTTTGTTTTAATATAGCTAATTATATATAAAGATCTGAACATAATTTCATAAGCAGAAACTTTAAATGAGGGTGTGATGAATCAGATGAATGGAGCTCACTCTTTTTGCCCAGGCAAGACATTATGGATGTGGGCATCAGCCTTTGTTGGTCAAGCGATCAGGTGTTCTCATAAATATTTACCCCCTGTTATCTGAATATACTTATGTGCTGTCACACATCCAGAATTACTACCCAGTTTGTAGTCAGATGTACCTGGTGCTTCAGTGGTCTAAACTGGTTCGTGTGTGTCCCCTGTGGAAAACACTTGGGCCATCTGATAGGCAGGGGACAGTTGTGGCAGGGAAGGAGCAGTGGCGACCTTGAGGAAAGAGCTTGGCAAGAAGTAGCTCTGGGCTAAGTTATTCTTATGGACCATTTGGAGTTAAATCACTAGAAATTGTTTTGTTCAGAATAGACAAAACACTATCTGCTAGAATTGCCTGCAAATGTAGGCAAAAACCCCCTTACATTCATCTGACAGTGTGAGAAGAGTTGTAGTTGCCAAAAACCTTTGTCTCTTAACAGTAAGATTATGATTCCCTTATGCTGAGTAGAATTTTCCCATTTAAAGTAATCCTATCAATATCAATGCAATAGATAGTCATATAAATATCTATGGAATTAGAGAATAGCCTTATCCAAAGTTGGCAAAGAGAATAAATAATAAAAAATAACCTTACACGCTTTCTCAGTAGGTAGTCTTCTGGATATAAGAATTGTGCCCTATTCCTCCAAGGTGACCAGTAGCAGAAAAATCAAAATCCTATGCAGAATCCCTGTTAGAGCAATTTAAGGAATGAGGAAAAGACAACACCAAGTTGTTTACTGTTCTTTTTTTTAAACACACTTAAGTTTTTGTTTAAATTAGGAAGAAGTCTCCCTAAAAGCTGTATTTAAGCCTTAGTTATATATTTGGAATATGTTATGCTATGTATAGGAGAAAAAGCCTTTAAAAAAACTTTTTTAGATGATTAAAGGTTGGATTTTCCTGTAATTTACAATGGAACTATGTGAATGATGTATGATTATTAAAATCTGAGAGAAGTTATCTATAAGATGTAAAATCTTGTTTCTGTTCTTTCTTCAGCTATTATTGTGTACAGGTTGCCCTGGACCTGGAAGTGCAGCAAACTCCTAATGAAGTTCATACATGCTGGACTAAATACCATAGCTATGATTCTTGCAATTGTTTCTATGGTAGCCGTGTTTGAATTCCACAATGCCAAGAACATTCCTAACATGTACAGTCTGCACAGCTGGATTGGGCTGACTGCTGTTATATTTTACGCTCTCCAGGTCAGAATCTAACTGTATTTATAAACAGGTTGTAAATACGAATAATGTGTCGAGTAACTCAGGGACAATAGTCCCTCACTAATACACTCTAACTGCTGAGATACCCATTTTATATTCTGTGATTTGGCAAATTAGCATGTAAATGTGCAACTACTGGATCCTGTGTTTTAAAGCATATTTTGTTTATTTGCTGGGATAATGGCAGTTTATTTACTATTCAGTGTTTCTAAGCTCTATAAATTGCTGAAGTTAAAGGAAGTTATTTGGTTTGTTGGCAGCATATTTAAATACAGTTAGAACTTTTATTAAGGAAGTCTCAAATGAGGTAATTGTTTTTCTTTTTTTCCAGTTATCATAATTTTAAGTAGTCACTTCTTGGCCTCAAGATTTTTGTTTATCAGCAGAACAAGTGCAGCAGGGAGCAGTGCAGATCTAAAGTATCTGAATGAGCTACTACTGGCTAACCAGTTTTCCCAAATCAGCGAACTTTGATAAATGTTCGTGTCCATGCTTTTAACTGCTCCCATTGGCAGAGAATTAGAGTTACCATAATCTAAAATGAGCTGACTTAGTATGTTTTGCATTTGGCACAGGAGAAGAGGAGGCATGCCCTGACATTTAGTGTACACATACAGATGTGATGTTTCTGCATATACATTCTGAATTCCATGTATTGTGTTATCACACTATGGAAATTTATTTTGTTCCTTCAAATTGTGATTCTTAATTGTTTTGCCAAAACACTAAGAAAAAAAAAAAAAAAGATGACTTAATTATCTGGTGGTGTTCAAGCACAGAAGATCCCCAGCTGAGGGATTTGGGTTCTGGTCCTTTATTGTTCATTGTTCAGGCTGAGAGGTACAAGAAACAGTGTTGAATGAGTGATTTTAACACTTAGAAAAAAGAAAGCATATTGCAGCATTGTTGAGTATGTTCTTTATAGTTGAATAAGAAGAAACAATGTTAAGATTTTCCTTGTCCTAATAATGCAGTTATTTCAGGGAAATCTGTGCTGCCACTATACTGAGTATCAGCATATTTTTTTTCTAATGGTTAAGATAAGGAATTGAAAATAAGATCTTAATTCTACTTTTCATTTTGCTACTATAAACATGATCAATGACACTTAATGCCTTGCCTTCCTTGTCAATGGTGTTACTTCCTGTAGTGTCTGTGGTGTTACTTCCTCCAAACTGGGATGTACGTCTCCAGATAGAGACTGATGTTTGTTAAGTGATTGAGCACTATTTTTAAAAAAAAGTAATAAAGTAGTACCTCTGTTAATAGAGAAGACACTTGGCACTTGCCAGAAATGGCATGTCAATCTCAGAACTGAAAAATTATTGAGGGGGGGCTCACATAATACTATACCTACAGGAACAATTGTATTAAGCCAAATGTATGTTAATACAGTATAGTACAAGGACATTAAAAAAAGTAGGGCAGAAATGAAAAATTAAGACTGTCTCTTCAAAAGCAATGCCCCTGGAAAGAAGTACTCAAAGACTACATGAGGCTCAAAATGAGTTCTCACAATGCTGTGACAACAGGAAAAGTCAATTCTCTAATAAGAGATTATCTTAACGTCCATATATGGCATTAGCAAAACTAATATAAAATACTATGGAATACATTTTTTCAAATGTAAAAAAATGAAAAGAAAAAAAGCAAAGAAAATCTGGAAAAGTAATTTGAGAGCTGGAAAAACTATCTTCCAGTGAAAGACTTAAAGAGCTCCAACTGTTCAGCAGATCTAAAGAAGATTAAGACATGACTTGATTATGGTGTATTAAAAAGCTTCACAGGGAGAAAATACCAGGCTCTTTAATCCAGCATGGAAAGACAAAACAAGGCCTAAGACTGGAATTTAAAGCAAGATGAAATACAAATTCATTCACCACTTCTAATTTAGCAGCGGGGGTGAGTAACAGCAGAACAAGCTGCAGAAGGGATGCAGCCTCAACTTGACTGGGCCTCAATATGACTGTAACTGAAACCATGTGACACGATGGGTTATCGCCCTTCACAAAATTAGCACTAATGGGAGGACTCATGTCCCCTGAATAATGTCATACCACCCACACATGCCTTCACTCTGTAAATGCCAACTGATTGGTATCTTAGGAGACCAAGGCCCTTCTAAAGACATGTACATTAATTTAACTAAAACACCAACAAGGTAAAATTATTCAGTCCACTCAAGTCAGAAGGTTAGACTGCCTTCTCATCTTCATTTATGTGTCAATCTGTACCAGAAGCCGAGGACAGGACTTGAAGGGACTGTAAAAATGTAGCTACTCACACCTTTAATATATTATTGAATTAGTGACACTGAAAACTTGTACTTCCAGTGCTTAGTTTGGTTGCAGTTTTACCATTACCAGTAAGTTTGGGCACTGATACAGGTGGCATTATTTATAAAATATTTCATGTCTGCTTCCCAGGTGCTAATCAAGAATTATTGCTTTGGTTGTGAAGAGAAACACATTCAGAAATAAAAATGCCAATTCTTTGCCAATTTGTACCTGAAGACATCTCAAAATGGAATTTTTATGATGATTTTTATTTGGCTTGAGAAGTACAGATTGTTTCCCATATAGCTTTAACCATGGTTCTGTTTTGTGTTTAGCTCTTCTTGGGTTTTGCTGTCTTTCTGCTCCCTTTTGCTCCAGTTCCTCTCCGAGCAGCTCTCATGCCAATACACGTTTATTCGGGTCTTACCATCTTTGCAACAGTGATTGCAACAGCTCTCATGGGAATCACAGAAAAGCTTATCTTTTCATTGTAAGTATTTTTTTCCCCACTTGTTTACTGTCAGAGACTGCTGGTATTAGACCAGGCCTGTCTTTAAAACAACTGACCTTTTTTTTTTCCCCTTCCAAAGGGAAAGTCCTGCATACAGTGCATCCCCACCAGAGGCAACTTTTGTCAATTGTCTTGGTCTTTTGCTTGTCATATTTGGTGCACTTATTTTGTGGATGGCAAGCAGGTCCCATTGGAAGCGCCCCCCAGAAGAGAATGCTAAAGTTCTGCAGCCCATTGGAGGGACTCCTGAAGGCACAGAAGCAGAATCCACAATGACAGACGGTAGTAATGCAGATAAATCTGATCTAAGAATCAACAGTGAAGCAGCCAGAAAGCAAAACCTCAAACTTGACGAAGCAGGCCAACGATCAACTATGTAAAGAAAATACGCAGAATAACAGTACTATTATACTGCCAGCCCCCCCTTCTAATTTAGTTATATCGATATATAAATAGCTTGGGATTTTATTTTCAGTATGGCTTGCTCAAAGATACTCAAGTTTTCTGCATATGAATTTAAATTCCAGTAAGTCCCAAACATATTATATTGGTTCATGCTCAGTCCTCATTTAAAAGTCGAGAGTGGGAATGACATCACATAATGGGAAAATCACATAATCGGAAAAAGTTTTCCATACCACTCCTTTATTTAATGCTTTTATCTTTTCTAGTTATGAAAAATTAACGAGATTGAGACTAAATTTTGCTCTGAGTGATTTTGCATGTTATAAATCAGAGTCATGAGGCATACCAGACAGCAGAATTTAGTTGGTCACATAAAATTTTTCCGGTAATGTTCACCTTTTTTTAAAGCCCCAATTTCTTAAGCTGATTAACCCCCTCATCAGCTACTAAGTTCTATGGGATTTGAGGTCAATCAGCACTTTGCAGAGTTGCACCAGTAAAATGTTTAGTCTAAAATTTTGAATTCAAAAAAAGAAATTAAAGTTTGAATGAAAACTTCGTTAAATGTTATGTTTCCTTTAAAAACTTCTATGTTTGGGGTTTTTTTAGTCAGAACCAATCTGTTGACTTCTAACCAACTCTACCAAATACACTGTATACAGAAAACATTTGGCTTTGGATTATGTGTGATCATTACTGAAATCTAAGGAAATTATGAGACATCAAATGCAGAATTCGTCTTATTTGGAAAGCTATAGATAAACACTTAGAAAAATATTTATCAATAAAACAAAGTCTTCCTTTTATCCCAGAAGGTAGCATTTTACTGTCTTTATTTTATTGCGCTGTTCTATTGATTTATGACACTAATCTAGAAATTAGGAGGTTAGAAACAAGAGAAGACTGCTAGCAACCTCGCAGAAGAAAGTAGTCTGAAGGGAGAAATGTTTCCTCCAAGAAACAGCTGAGCTTTTCTGATTTGATTAAAACGGTACTCATTAACTGAAAGCCAATTTCAGTATCTCCACACTGGTGTCAAAATCATTATTGTCGCAGGTATGAAGACATACTTTAGTCTATAAGCAAACTCTATAAACACTATGACTTTTAAATTTTAAATTAAAGTGTTAAATAATTCAGTTTGAGTCTTTACTGGCACTTTACTTTTATAGCTCTTTCTAGCAAGGGGACTATTAATGTATTATTCTCATTCATTATTTTCACAGATATAAACAATACTTATTTTTTACTACTATAGAAGAATAATTATAGTAGATTATTTTGATTGCACATGTCAAAAATGATGAGCCTTTCTATTACAGTCTCTTGTAAAACCTGCAAGTCCAAATTTGCCACTGTTCATGATACATTATAGACAGTTTCAGACAGGATATCATTTCTTATTTTTTTTAAAGACTACATAAATTTTTATCTACTTCAGCTTTTTAGAATATTTAAACACATTAAACTTTAGCAAATGTGCAATTTTTGTAGTTCAGTGTTGTGTTAGTACAAACAAATTTGGTCAGCAGTTCTTTTGGATCTTCCCTGACAAGAAGCACCTCAGTTCCTGTTATTTGATTTTTAATAACATTTAATTATTTGGTGAATGCAGTATAGAAAGATAGCATAGTAAATTATTTGAAAAACCTTTCTGCTGTATGGTTTGGTCCTCAAGGACTAGGTCCCAGAGTTTTCATTTACATATGTTTGTGGATGACTGGGACCCCTCTAGCATTGGTGTATTGTTTGAGAGAATACCTGCTTTTAAATGCTTTACTATAGAATTCAGGTATGACAGAAGGAATACTATCCTATTGGGTGAGCACTCCTCCAGTCCCACTATGTGCAACAGACCGGACAGCTATCTCCCTGTTTTTCAAGTTCCCCACAATTATCTGTCTCCTCTAAAATTTTTCTGTGCAGCTTCAGCATAAAATCCAAATAGTATGATAGTATCTTTCTGAGAGAAAAAGAAAAGCACTTGTTTTACATGACATTAGTGCTCAGCTGATACGACATGATTATGTTATGCATCCTATTACAAATTTATATATTGACTGTTAAGTAGGAAGAGGGATTTGCAGTAGCTTTTGAAGAATACTGAACTGTCTTCTTTTCTTCTGATCTCATTATGTTCTGTTCAACAGGTCTGCTTTTTTGGTGAAATCAGTAAGCATCTTGGTGGTGGATGCGTGTTTAGTCTTTGTGAGAGACACTGAATTAACACTTTTGAAATATAACAGGTGAAGTGAAGAAATGAACTCAACTGTTCTAGTAATTTACTGTGCTAGCTTTCTATACCACACTCACACAGGCAACAGCATTTTAGGTTGGTACGTATTGGACTGTTACTGTGTCTCATCCACCTGTGAAAATGAGCTCATTCAATCCTTGCACAGTACTAAGTCATCTAATTAAAGACTGTGTGTGAAAGGTCGTCACTTGTCTAAAGGTTGTTCTGGAAGAAACTCTAACTGTACAGTATATTGGGAAAAAAACAGCCCACAAAATCTGTGATTCCATTTGTTACAACACTGACTTGGATGTGTTGAAATAAAGAGCTTTTAGCTGAATGGTTCTATATGCTGTTAAAGTTAAGCTATAGTAACCAGTATGCCCTCTGTTTTCCTTTTTATTCCACATACTGTTCAAGGGTAATGATACTTGAAAAAGAATGGTGGCATTTCTTTACTTCTCTATTCTGATGATAGAAAACTAATTGAAAATCAAGGATTAGCAGCCTTTTGAAGGTAGTCTCCCAGACTATATTTTTGTTTTTCAACTTTGAGGTTAAACATAATAGTAGAAACTCAGTGAGAGCTAGAAGATTCCATTCTGGGAAATTATCATCATCAGTGATATCTCATGGATGTGAACTGTGGGCTTCTGGCTGTTCTGGCCTTTGGAAGGTCCCCGTGAGATGCGGTCGCTGTGAGATACCTAAACCTTGCTCAGCCTTGGTGTGTGCAATTCAAAACAGATGACATGCTATAGACTTTTGCCTTCTGTTCTTACATGATTAGAAAGGTCTTTAAGTATTCTTGCAACATATGAGGTTAGTTCAAGGGCTAAATAAAATCCATAGGACTTTGGAGAGTAATTTTCTCTGGAAAAAAATATATTCCTTAAGCTGCTTCTCGAAGTGGCCTTCCATTAACCTTCCTTTCATGCAACTTTTCTGACCTGCATTTATGTGTAATAGTAGCAACAAGGGAAATAAAAAGGTATATTTTCAAAGGTACAAATGGAAGGTAGAACTCTAGCTTTTTTATCAGAAGTTTTCTGCATGTTTGGAAATCTTCTACATTGTTGTCTTTACAGGGACACGATTGTAGAGCTTACATTCTAAGTTTGGATTTCTATAACAACATAGGAAGTTACAAAACGTAACATTAAAAGTGCTATTTTTTTAAGATGCCTGAAAAAAAAAATATTTTTTTAATGTATTTACATGCTGTCATGCCATACTGTGCACAGAGCAGAACAGTGTTTTTTCCAACATTAATGAAACCGAGAAATGATGGTGTGAATTAGATTTTAAAACTGAATGTACAGTAATTACATGTACACTTCCTACTACATGTAACCAAGAAGATTGCATATCATATTGTAAATATGGATTACTTGTTTACATGGAAATTTTATTGAGAAACTAAAAGATGTTGCCAAATATTTTCTATTTCAGAAGACTCTTTTGTTTCTATTTCTTCTCTTTCTAACTGTTCTCAAGAACTTAAAGAATTATTTTATTGTTTTATTACTCACGGTACTGATTTGTAGATGAAACCAAATGTTTAATTACAATGCTTATTTTCCTTATTCTTTTTTTGTGTCTTAATAAAAATGATTTTTCAAGCTTATGATACCACTGAGTACAGATTTATATTATGGTACTAAAAGAAAACTTTCTAAATTTGGCAAAAGATCAAATTATTCCTATAATTACATTTTGACAACAGACAGGAGGATAGAGGTACAAAATTTCCTAAGTATTTCTTAATTCCAAGTATTTTTTATGATCTTCCTGATGAAATTAATATAATCTGTAGTGTTAGAAGGATAATCAGTACATAGTGGAAAGTGAAGGAATTCACTGTATAAAGAAATTGTATTTCACCTTCTGATCATAACAGAAATTCCCCATAAGGGAAGAAAGAGGGGAGGAAAAAAACCAAAGTGGCTTTAGAGGGGAAAAAACCCCAAACCATCCTCAGTTATGAGATTGCCATAGCAAATAAGGGAAGATCATAAGTTGTGATTTGTGATGGTCTCATAATGCACTGTAAGATCCATATACATTCAGGTAAGTAACAGCCGAACTGAACACAGAGGAAAAGTTTTGACCCCATGGAATCTTGAGTTTAGTAAGATTAATTGGGAAGTCTTCTAAAAGTGTAAAGCATAAACTGATTATTCCCGAATATCATACAGCTGCTGGCTAAAACTTTCCATCATCATCATCATCATCATCATCATGGAAAAGTAAAAAATACTGTTACAATCATCAGTATAGTGGAAAACTTCCTGTATTCAAACCTGACAATTCCCTGTTACTATTAGCTTCTCTTACCTGTCTCCTGTAGCCTGGATTTTTTGGGGAAAGTTCTGGCAAAATAGTCTGTATTTTTTCAATACATTATTAAAAATTTCAATAAAAGCTCAATTGTACTCACATTTGAAAGAGGGAAGTAAAAATTTTGAAGGAGGATTGCATTTGTGTGGAGTGTTTTTTGCCAGTAGTTGATGGAACCCTTGTAACTTAAATATAGATTCTTGCATTGTGTTATGGTATGACCAACACTTTAGATGTCAGTAAGAATAGTGGGAAGTAATGAAGGGTAAATTACTATAGAGGAAGAGACTGAAGTCCAGGTCAAAAAACTGGATGACAACGATTCCAAGTGATGCAGCTAGCAGAAGAGGTAAAGTTGAGAAAATCCAGTTTCTACTGTACACATATCAGAACCTTTGTTGTAACAAAAGTGACAAGGCCACATCTAACTCCAATAGAAGAAGTACAAATAACTGGTATAAATGTCAATGAAGTCACTTATGTTTGCCAAATAATGTCATCATAGTCTACCAACCAACATACATTAGCTTGGGGCTTGAGTTTACAGTTGAGTCCATAGCCATGTATACTGACTACTCATTGGTTCTCAAATTCCATCTTTTGCCTGTCACCAAGTGAATCAACAGCTATAAATAGAGCTACCAGAAAATGGATAAAAGTTGTGAAAATATTTGTAATTTTCATTTCAATTTTCACTAGCATTTTACTCCAACAAAAGAAATGTCCGTCTAGCAGTACTCAATGTCAGCAGGATATCATTAAATAATGTGATTAATAATCATACTTTCAAATATTTTTGTACCAGATGATTCTTCTCATATGTGTATACAAGCAGTAATCCACTAGGTGGCAAGCACTGCCAAAATGGCCTTTGGCAGATGCGAGCCTATCATTGCTTTAGATGATACAATATGATGAGTCATCTGCCATAAAATAAAATTACAAGGTTAGTAGACATGAAACACACGGTCATAACAGAATTTATATATTTAGTTTGATATTCCGTTAAAGGGCCCACTTAAAATACAGTATTTATTCATCTCTGATGTTGGAAATAGTTCTTTATTGTGCTCTACCACAGACTTGTTAAACTGCAGTTTCTAACTTCAGTGTGAGTAACAAGCAACAAAGAGAACATAACAGCATGAAAATTTAGGGATAAGCTCACATACAAGATGCAAAAGCAGCAAGAATTAGAAAAAACAGGAACTTCTAGTACTTTTGCCATTTGATCTTTCAGTCTCACGTAAAATGTGATCCTGACAAAGTAAGCATTTGTGCCAATTTCAAATAGCCAAAAAGTAAAGTTCTCCCCTCCGGTACGTGCTAACAGCTTCTGTTCCTAACTTACGCTATTTGTGGGCACTGACTTTGTAAGCATGTTTTCTGATATATTCCACTGAATGTACTTCCATGTCAGTACTACTGAAAGCTACTTTGTACACAGTACGATAGTGCTACTTTTTGATCCAACTTGCTTACCTGTCCTCTCAAGCTATACTGGAAAATACTTTGTCTCCTATAGCTATGGCAGTGATTTCACGGTATTAGTAACAGTGGGAGTAATGATGTAGACAGGGTAGAAATTCTGCGCTAGAAGACCTCCACTATAGGTATTCTCCTGGCAATTCAGCTTGAGTGCTTGATATTTTTGTTAAAAACATCAACTGCTGTTGCAGTTAAGGCCGAGCTCGTACATCACTGGTGCATAGATTTCCATACCTGCCCTGCTCCTGGCCAGCCCTCATTGCTCCCTGACAGCAATCTTGTATACTCAGCCTGTGCTCTACACCGGATAGATCAGTCCTCATCGAGTATTTGCTGTGGACAGGAAATGGCTTCTTCATTTATAACTATTTTCTCTCTTCATATGGTTCTATGGAAATACTTTGCTTAAAAAGCCTTAAAGTTACGTTTTAGTTATAATTCACAAATAAAGGATGAGGTGCATGGAGTCAACAAAGATGTTAGCTGGACAGTTGCTCAATAAAAAATAAAGCACTTTTTTTTTTTTCCTTCTGTTTACAGAGTGATATGAAATCATACCATCACTTCACAGGTCTCCATACCTCGTAACAGTAGCAGCTGGAAATGTGTGAATAAGCTTCTTAAAGTTTGTAGCAATGTAAAACTGGAGATAAACATTGTTCTCATTTTATTGCATAACATAAGCAGAAGTTGGAAGGGCCTTTACCAAAACAAATCTGCAGCAGCTTTCAAAATGCTGTACTAGAAAACTTCCTAGCTCTTTTGTCTGTACTGACAGTTATACAGCTGGTGACTGAAAATAACAACCACTGCCCAGCAAAGGTAGCACTGTTATACATAGACTTTCTCTGCTACCAAGCAGTGGGACCCTGCCAGTGGCACTGCAAAAGCTTGGAAAGAATTTGCCGACCCACAAGACTGTGAGTGTATAACCAAAAGCAGCATTTGCCTCTAAAAGAGTTTGCATATGGACCTAAGCACTGCTACCCTATCCTCAAATAAATGAGAGAATATACACAGGCAGTCAGCCATTCCCACGCCAACAGGGGTTCAGATCTCCCACAGTAGTGTTACGCCACTTTGAAAAAAGGTATCTTTAAGTCAGAGTTGCTTCAAGAGTTTTTAGTGGACTTGAGAGACAGTAGAGCTCAATGTCATTCCAGTCTCTGACTGTACCCATACTCTCTACCTGCTTTTTCTATAAAGTCAAGTATCCTGGCACAGAATTACACATAGTGCTTATTTTGATTTCTTCCTTTGTAAGCCTACGCCAGTCACTGGGGAGTCTTGTGTACCCTGTTTCAGCCTCTCTGTAATTTTCAGTTGTTACTCAGGTCCTAACACAGAAATGAATATAGGAGCCTCGATCAGGGAATCTACACCTGGTTTGAGTTCATCACAGCAATGCCCAGGTCTCCTTCCTAAGTTAAGAGGTGATTACAATCCTATGAGAGTTTAGACCTTTCTTCACATTTTGCCTACAAATTGCATTATTTTGCACCTACTAACATTAAGTTTTCTAAGCCACTGAGTTACATGTGCTCCATTGACTAAATAGCATTTCTTTCTAATTCAAAGCTCCTTTCTCCAGTTCTTCCTAACTCGGTATTCTCTGAATCTCTGCTCTAGCAAAGAAAATCTTTCTATCTCTGAGTACATTTTCTCTGTTTTATAACCCTGGTAATCATTCTCTCCTTTTGGGAAGGGCAAGTCAGTTTGGTCTTGAATAAGACTTCCTCTTAATGCCTTAAGGGCTAATTCACTCTGAAGTAAGATCTTGTGGAATGTAATAACTGGATACAAAGATGTTTTGTACATCAGTCCAATATGTACAAATTCAGATTATATTACCAACCACACTTTTAGTTTTATTATGTTGTCAACATGTTTATATAATAGTTATTTGTATTATACAGTCTTCCTTTGCCTATCTCTAAACATTTAAAATACCCCTAATCAAATTACTAGTAATATTTTTGAATATGTACAACTGTAATAATAAAGAATACCTTGGGGTTTGGATCTAACATCTCGAATCTTCAATTAAAAATATTTTTTGTGGCTTTACATACAGAGTCAGTCTGTATGTAAAATACATAAAATCCATCCCACCAGCTACATCCAACAATTTTTCATTACTTTAGAGCTACAATTTGAGGTCTGACCCACTTTGAGAGAAGACAGCTTGTGTAGCCTCTATGCAAAACACTTGAAAAAGCAGAAACTTCAATTTGTTCTCTTTTAGATTTGTTTATTCAGAAAGAAGCTTTGAAATAAAAGGCTTTGAAAGGCTGGCAAGCTTGCTGAACAATGAGTTGTTATTCTTTGAAGGCATATTATCGTAAAAATTACAAGAAAACCTGAGTGTATCTAATGAGTAGAACTCCTATTTTTGAGAGAAAATAAATGGAAGAGTTTGAGAGGATTTTTTTTTTGTTGAGTTCTTCTTCCTCCTGGGACTGCCTGTTGCTCTTATGTGGAAGTTTCCTGCTGATTTGACTTTTTATTCTGCTGTGAGACTGATGCCAAGATTTACATGATTGCTGTGGATAGGAACTGGATTTAGCATAAGGAAGATAACTGCTTTTCCCCTAGGGAGAGACAGAAAAGGGAAAGACAGAGTGGGGCACACAGACAATATTATCTGAAGCTATATTCTTGGTCAATTATTTTATTCAGCCTCTATTTTAGATTATACTGCAACTAACACAAGGCAGGAAAGCTACTGGCCTTAAGCCAGGAACACAGATAAGCAAAGAAACTATTTGCGTTTTAATGCAAATGTCCAACTATCATGGAAGCAATATACTGTTTTTATATAGAGCTGACCATACCGCATCTTGTAACAGATGTGCAATTAAGAAAAACTGTCATTAGAATTTGCCAGGTGGAAATTTGCCTTATACGCAGGGTCCTTCAGCAGAGAGAAAAGGGTGATGGTAGAACTGTGCATCATTACAGCTATTTTAGCAATTCATTGTCTGTATACTCTTTTGCGCATTCTTTGATTTTGGGTTACATGCTCTGAATGTTAAAATTTTTGCTTGTATGGCAGACTTGTGCAACATGAAATCATTTACAGCCAGTTGTCAGACGGTTGTCTTTTGTTAACCTAGAGTACCTATGGAAAATGCAATGTTGTGAGACACTGAAAAATGTTTGCATCACAATGCAGGGAACTTCACAAGCAGAGCAAGACTCCACAGTAAGCAGGCAAGAATTACTGAGGGCAGAAGGCAGTTTGAGGCAGTTGAGCACTGAAAGCATATAGGTTTTCAAAGGTAATTATTAACAGGTCATCTAAAAAAAATTTTAGTAATTTTTCTAATTTAATCATATACACTTAATAAATAAAATGAAATCCCATTATTAGTAATTAATCAAACCAGGAATAAGACCACAAAGAGGAAGATCACTTTACACCCTTACCCAGGGCTATAACCAAGCTAAAACCTTTAATAGCTCAAGCTTGGACTTGTCACTGCCAGCTCAAACTGTCACCATATTTATTATGTTCCAACAGAGTCCAGCAGGCTCCGTGCAGAGGCAGAGCAAGTTCACATTTATTCCTGCAAAATACAACAGAAAACTATCTTATATATGACAAAGGTGGCTTTAGGACCTCTTTGAAATATATGAACTCACATAAATTCTCACAATTTCTTCTGAAAAATAAAGTTTTCTTTAGTTTTCTAAAGATTTGGTATAAAATTGACTTTTGTAACAGGATAAAAGGTCACTTTCCAATGGTTCTTTTAGTCATTTCATTCATTCATATGGTTCAGGGCAGGACAAAACTACCAGCAGCTCACAGAACTTCTTTGCCTCAATTCTTTTCTACTCCTGCGGCACAAGTTGGGGAGGTGACATTATGAAGGGGAAAGACATTTCACCAGATTTTTAAGAAAGACAAACCATCACGTCCTATTTCCACCAATCACAGGAACCTGTACAATGAGATTTTTAAAAACTAACGAACCGGCCCATGATTACAGTTAGCAATATAACCAAGAGAGCCTTTCTGAAAGGTTAAAGGAGAAAGAGCCAATGAAAAGGAAACAGTGTAACTATATATACACCAGATCAGAGGAAACTAGCTAGAAACATAGTGCTTTCCTACAAAATACCAAAAAAATGTCCAAACTCTTAAATGTATGTGCAAACTGGATTCCAAGCAGAAAAACAGAAATCTTGCTGGCAGCTTCCCAGCTTTCCAGACCACTGCTGCTTTGTTAACTGAGTCCTATTGAGCTATTTTTGCAAAATGACAAGCACATCGCTCCTATACTTAATTATAGAATATAAATAAGTAAATACTGCGAGGATAGTTTCCAGTAGACACATAAAATGGGTAGCAGAGAGAAACCACTGCAGTCTGTGGTTCCATATATATTTCCTGACATATTTATTTGGGTATACTTTCTTCTGTATTTGGAACACACAAATTTCTGCACTGCCAAACAAATATTCGTGTGTCAAGAGATGCTTGAGTATGTTATTAATTTTTCATGCCCCTTGACTCAAGGGAACAAGCATGGATAGTCTCACAAAATAAGCTTATCTGCTCATTGTGACCTAATGGATTTTTAGCAAAAAGTTTTGCAATGAAAAAGACTCACAGCTGAGGAACCCATGCAATATGCAACCCTATCTGTATATAGGCAGGTGGTCTCTGGGTAATTTAGAATGACATGGAAGAACAACGAAGTGAAGAAAATGAAACAGGTAGGCAATTTTTACAGTTGTTCTCCATTCCAGAGACTGCTACTCTCTGAGATAAATACTATTGTGGAGTGCCATGACTGCTTTACAGTTCCAAAGCAAACTGATGATCAACAGTTGTAGGAAAGTCTTACACTGTAATTAAATGTACTACAGGACATTAGAGGAAACTTACAGAGAGCAAGGCAGGTACTACTTTTTAGACTGAGATTTCCAAGTACTAAGATTCTTCTTCAAGTCGAGTTCTAATGAAACTCCAATTACAAAAACTCTACCAACATATTACAATAAACTCATCCTGCAATATAAAATTAAGGCACCAGAAAAGAGAAACTGAAGTTTTCTAGAACGTGCCTTAGGGTGGTTATTTCTGACATTGGCTAACCTACCAAATTCTAGGGCATCTATAAAACTGTAACTTGATATTTTATTGAATAAAATCTAGCTTTTTATTTGGAAGTCAGATGGACTCTAGAATCATAGAATAATTTAGGTTGTAAAAGAGCTTTAAAATCTTTGAGTCCAACCACCAACCTAGCCAACTGCCAAGTCCAGCACTAAACCATGTCCCTAAGCACTATATCTACACGTATTTTAAATACCTCCAGGGGTGGTGACTCAACCACTTCCCTGGGCAGCCTGTTCCAGTGCTTAATAAGTCTTTCGGTGAACAGATCTTTCCTAATGTTCAATCTAAACCTCTCCTGGTGCAACTTTAGGCCGTTTCCCATTTCCTCTTGTCCTAAATCTTGTTACTTGGGAGAAGAGACCAACTCCCATCTTGCTACAAGCTCCTTTCAGGTAGTTGGAGAGAGCAATAAGGTCTCCCTTCAGCCTCTTTTCCTCCAGAATAAGCGGTTCCCTCAGCCACTCCACAGAAGACTTGTGCTCTAGACCCTTCACCAGCTTTGTGGCCCTTCTCTGGACATGCTCCAGCACCACAATGTCTTTCTCGTAGTGAAGGGCCCAAAACTGAACACAAGGTGGGGCCTCACCAGTGCCAAGTACAGGGGGACAATCACGTCCCTAGTCCTGCTGGCCACACTGTTCCTGATACAGGCCAGGATGCTGTTGGCCTTCTTGCCCACCTGGGCACACTGCTGGCTCATATTCAGCTGGCTGTCAATCAACACCCCCATGTCCTTTTCTACCAGGCAGATCTCCAGCCACCCTTTCCCAGGCCTGTAGTGTTGCATGGGGTTGTTGTGACCGAAGTGCATGACTACTTTACATCCTCTGCATTTGAGGCTGTCTCATATATCTAACACACTAGAAATTAAAGTCTAGCCTTAGTTAAAAGAAATTGAGAAAAAGAAAGAAATTGAGTTACTTCAGAGTTTATGGATATAAACTCCTTAAACATGACTGTACTTCACAAGTAATCAAACTATCAATACGAAGTACGAAGAAACAAAAAGAACATTAAGTGAAGTAATATATTCCAACAGTTCCTTGACTGTAGGGAAATAGCACACTTTTTTTTCCTTTTACACATCTTACTATGTATCTAGTTTTTGTTGGGGTTTTTGTCTGGTTGGTTTTTGTTTTGTTTTGTTTTTAATTTGTAACTAGCTTCCACTGCCATTTATAGCAAAATATTTCCCTTGGCTCATAGAAGGGTTTTTGGTAGTAGAAATCTTCCACTTTTTATTGATCTAGGGATGCTGCAGTAACATAATTACTTGAAAAGGAAAATTGGATGGCTTCGCATTGTACACAATAATTGCATACCTGAGGCTTTTTAACTCATTCCTATGAAAAGTAGCTAAAGGAAGAAACTCTGCCTATATATTTTTAGAATGACAGAATTAACACACAGTGATGCAGGTACGTATAGACACAAACACACATGCATACAGCCTGTGGGCGCTAGCTGCTTTGTAGGAGATAGACATACATTGTGAAGTCCAAATCTTTCAAAACAGCTTCTGATGCTGTGTAAATAATAATCTTGTAACAGGCTGCACATTGTGCAAGTGTACATAAAATGACAGGTTTTGCCCCAGGCAGTGGGTAATTTAAGATATCTAAAAGCTAGCATTTGAACCTACAGTTGTCATGATCCAAAATTTATGGATTAACACTTTAAAAAAGTTATCTATAAACACAGAACATGCTAAATCTATTATTTTTGCCAAATGTCAAATTGTCTTTTATTTTGAACTATTAAATTACACATCTAATAATGGCCTAATAAATCATCTCCAACTGCATAAGCAACTGTAGAAATGCAGAGGTAGCTGGTTTTCACAATTAGAGTTCTATTCCTCTTCCTGGAAGCATGAAGTTTTTTCTTTAACATGTTTCCATCCAACCAACAGATACTGTATAAATAGCCTAGATATGCATAATTCTGCAGATTGAAGGTTTTTCTGAAAAGGAAGTGCCTTGATTACTGAGAGTGTGTGTGTGTGTGTATACAGTTATACACATACATGCATGCACAGCAGTATCTATACCATAGAATCCACACTTTGCTACAGTTGTTTTCCCACCAACTTCTGTAGAGACGAGTTCCAGCAGTGTTCTAACCAACTTTCTTAGACTTTCAAGTGAAATTACTCAAGAGTAGTCCTAGTTCAGAATCCCATGCTCCACTACTGTCTTTACAACCATACAAGCTTAAGAAACTGACTTGGAGATCCTTGCCTTCACTCTCTAACAATGTCCACTGTTCTTGCTGACACTCTAAGTCATTTTATACAACAGAAGCATTGAGTAAGCAATGGACTATCAGAAGCTTGAATGTTTACATTTGAAGCTAAATTGCAGCCACAGAATATAACGATTAGAGCTGTTACAAACTGTTAGTTAACAAAAAAAGCCATTCTCCCTGAAGGTACTTTGAGGGTTTTTTTGCTTTTTCCCCCCCTCGATTGTATTGAGAAGAACATCTTAAGATTGTTACTTCAAAGGCAACATAATAATTTAAAATTTTTTTGCTTACTGCCAAAGTTATAAAATAAATGGTACAAGTTGGATTTCTGCATGCATTTTACCCTGAAACAGATCTTTTGATACATTGAAGAGCAGCTGCATTTTTTCTCTGAAATAGAGGCATACAGAGGTTCTATGAATATTCTCCATATTTTAAAGACTTATAACTCC
>VXAK01014303.1:212-11398 GCA_013399435.1 Arenaria interpres | reverse complement strand
GCACCCCCTCCCTGCGCCCCCCCGGCCCCACTCACTCGCAGAAGGTCAGGTCGCTGTTGTGGCCCCGCAGTGACGCGCCCCTCCGTTTGGCAGGGGACAGCCCCTCGCCCGCGTAGCGGGGTACGGGCAGCCCCTCGCGGCGGCGTGAGGCCGGACGGCGCCGTGGACCCTCCTCCTCCTCCCGGAGGCTCCCCGCGAAGAGACGCCCCCGTTTCCGCTTCTTGCCTCGCCGGGGCGAGACGGGGTCCCGGTACTGCCCTGCCTGCGGGGAGGGGATGGGGGGGTCACCGCCGGAGCCTGGGGCCACCACTGGCCCTGGTGTGTGTGGGGGCTGCGTGGTGACGTACCCGGGAGACGCAGACGGAGCAGAACCAGTCGCCCTCGGGCACCTCCGTCATCTTGGGCCGGTGGCAGTAGAGGTGGCAGCCGCGGTCGCAGCCGTCACACAGCAGCAAGTGCTCGTCGTCGTCCCCGCGCCGACACACCAGGCAGGTCTGCGGGGACGGAGGGGGCTCAGCCACGCAGAGGTCCCCGCCACCCCGGGGTTCCCAGTGGAGTTGGGGGCTCTGTCCCTCCCTCCCTCCCTGCGTCACGGCGCGGGGTCTCACCACTCTGTTGACCGACTTCTCCCAGGCGATGGATTTCTCCAGCTGGTAGATGCAGAGGGAGACCTGGGCCGCGCTCCGGCACCGCTCCAGCGTCTGCCGCCACGTCCGCACGCGGGGCGTGATCTCGTAGGCTCTGCACCGGGGGGAGATGCTCAGCCGGAGCCCCAGCGTCCCGGTGGCGCGGGCAGAGTCAGGGAGGGACATGGTGCTCACATCTCGGTGGGGCCAAGACTCAGCTCCTCGGGGCTGCTCAGCACGGCCTTTTCCACCACCACCTCGTGCAGGGGCCAGAGCGGCTCCTTCAGGTATCGTCGCTCCACGTTCTGCTCCAGCGCCGCCAGTCGCAGCACCGCCAGGTCCAGGGGGTTGGTGCGCTCCCGGCACAGCGGCAGCCCGTCCCGCCGGCTACGGACCGTGATGTCTTCCAGGGGCTCCACTTTGTGCTCGCAGTACTGCAGATCCTCCCGCGTGGAGTCGGGGCTGGGGCACGTCCAGCCCTGCGGGACAGACGGGCTCAGGGCGGGTGCCCGGCAGAGGCCACCGCACGGCGGCACCCGGCCCGGCACCTACCCGGATCTGCAGGTCGGCCATCAGCACGCGCTGCTCCAGCTCCTCCACCCACTGCAGCACGGCGAGGTCGGTCTCGTAGGCTCTCTCCATCACCGACCACTGGGCCAGGGCTTCCTGAGACACAGCGGCACCGGCCGCCTCGGGGCGCAGGTGGAAGATGGGGTCTGGGGGCAGAGGGTGGGCTCAGCAGGGGGGAGACAGGCGGTAGCCCCCCACCCTTGCCCCGCGGGTGACCCTTACCGGTGGTGGCACGCTGGCAGACCTCCCGCAGGAACTCCTTGTGCTTGGTGAGGTGCTTGTGCAGCGCCTTCTCCCGGATGCCCCGTGGGTGCAGCGCTCGAGCCACCGCCTCCAGCTCCTCGGGGTCCTGCAGCCACCACCAGCCGCTCTGCATCTCTGCAAGGCAGTGCCGCCGCACTCAGCACCCCGCCGGGGGCACCCGCACCCCCTGCCCCGGGGGTCCTGGGGCCAGGCTGGGCTCTCACCAGGGGGAACGGGCTGCTCCGTCAGCTGAGTCAAGTACTTCTGCTCGATCTGCTTGAAGAATTTGGTAGGGGGCCGCCCTCGGCGCTTGGGCTGCCCCGACAGGTCCTGGAGCTTCTCCAGGCTGCCCCGGCTCCTGGGGCAGGCGCCGTGGGCCCTGGTGCCGGCGTGCACTGGTGTGGAAGCGAGCAGGGGAGCCCCGGCATCGTCCGCGGGGAGGCCGTTCAGCTGGTGGGGATGGAGCGCGTCAGAAGGGCCAAGCACACACCCGACCCTCGGCCCCTGACCCCACAGCCCCTCACAGCCCCCTGGCCCTGCGGCTGTTTCACTTCCCACAGCTCGGTCTGGAGGGTTGGGGGCCGCAGGAGTGAGCTCCCGGCGTGCAGCCCCCAGCCCCGGGGCATCCCTGGCAGAGGGTCCCACCCTGCTCCCCCCAGGGAGGTTCCCCCACTGCAGTCCCTGCAGGCTGGGGACAGTCCCCCCAGCCCTGGCCGGACCCGAGCACGTACCTGCCTGGCTGAGCCCTTGGGCAAGTCGCCGCAGGGCTGGCCACGGGGCTGGCTGCGGGGCTGCGCGGGGGCTCGTGGCGAGGGCTCGGCGGAAGAGGTAGCGAGGGGGGCTCGGTCGTCGCAGGGTGTCCGGGGCAGCAGGTTGAACCAGGGCCCCTGCTTTTCTGCAGCCTCTGGGGCACCCTCCTCCTCCTCTTCCTCCTCCGTGGGGTCCGAGGTGGCCTCCAGCGGCGGGAGCCCCGTGTCCCCCTTGCCAGGGCTGCTGTCCGGGGTGAGGACGGAGTCCTTGAGCAGGGACGACTGGGTCTGGCTCAGCCAGGAGAGGAAGGCAGACTGGCTGAGGTCGTGCTGGCTCTGCCCCAGCGTCACCGGCTCCTCCAGGACCCCGTTGACAGGGGGGGGTCTGGGCCCACAGTGCTGCGACAGCTCCTCTTTGCTCTTCCGGGGCCGGCCACGGGAGCGCGAGGCCGAGCAGTTTGTCCGGCTGGGAATGGGCACCTCCACCGGCTCCTCCTTCACCGGGGAGACGTGGGGGGACGCCTTCTCCTCCGGGGGCTCCTGGGGCACCGGCTCGGCTGCTGCAAGGGTGGGAGGAGGAGGCGAAGGTGAGACGCAGGGTCCTCTCCTGGCTGGGGGGTCCCCCCCAGGAGCCCCTTCCCCACTCACCCTCTGCACCCTCCACGAAGATGCCGCCCAGGTGGGGCAGGACCCAGTACCGCCGCCGGTACCGGTCCTGGCCCAGAGAAGCCGCTCGCAGCGTCTGTGAGGAATGGAGCAGCTTCTTGCGGAAGAACATCTGCCTCTGTGGGGAGAGTGTGGGGTGGTGAGGGGTCTCGCCAGGGGGGCTGTGCCCCCAGACCCCCACCGCCCACTCACCTTGGCCAGCTTCTCGATCTGCCTCTCCAGCTCAGGGACGCTGGATGCAGACGTTTCAGCCTGGGGAGGGGAGGGGAGGGGACGGGACCCGTCAGGGAATTGCGGGTGGCAAAGAGACCCCCCAAGGGTGGTGTCCCCACCTCTGTCCCCTGCCCCGCGAGCTGCAGATCGCGCGGCCACCCCACCTCCTCCTCCCTGCGGGATTTCCGCCCACGGCTCTCCTCCTCCTCCTCCATCTCCAGGCCCGTCTCCTCCGTCAGGCGGGAGCTGCGCCGGCGCCGTCCGTCCTCCAGCCCCGTGATCTCCGACTCGGGACGGCCCGTCTTCTTGGCCAGGGCAACCTTCAACCTGCCGAGACACAGCAGAGGCGTCCACTGCCTGCCCCACTGCCTGCCCCACACACACCCTGCTCCTGGGCTTGCCAAGGCACGTGGTTACACCGCAGCACCGGGAAAAGTCACCCCGAGACACCCCCCCCAGCTCCGGGGGGTGGAGGGGAAGGTGTGGAGGCCACAAGCGGGACCCCAGCCGTGTGCGGGGGGGCAGCCCCCACCCACCTGCGCAGCCGACCCTCGATGATCCACTTGTTTTTCCTGTAGTTGGACATGTTCTCCAGGGTCTTGTCGATCTCGCTGCAGGAACAGGGGGGCTGGATGCGGTGGGGGGCTCTCCGGGGAGAAGAGGAGCCCACACCGAGCCCACAGGCAGGAGGGGCCAGGATCAGAGGAAGGGATTGCCCCCAAACCACACTCACTTGATGATGAGGGCGCTGCTGTTGAGCTCGTTCACCAGGAAGGCCAGGATGGTGGCTTTCTTCTCCGGGGGCAGCGCCTGGAAGGGCTTGGTCCGCAGCTCATCGCACAGGTCCTCGCCCGCCCCGTACGCCATCAGGAAGCAGCGCAGGATCTCGGAGACGGTGTCACGGTTCAGGCTGATCTCCGACACCTTTTCCCCCAGGATCTTCAGGGACTGGGCAGAGCAGAGATGAGATTGGGGAGACCCCTCCTGTACCATGGGGGAGTTGCCAGGAGGGGAAAAATCCAAGCAGGGGAAGACACCAGCATCCCACGGATGGGAAAACCAGGGCCAGGAACACGAGCAGGAACAAGCCTGGGGGCACCCCAGGCCCCCGCAGCAGGACAGACACCCCCCAAGGGCTGCCAGGGACTGGGATCCGGCCAGGCACAGGACGCTGCAGCAAGAGCAGCGCCCTCCAAATCTGGGCTCCCCTCTCCTAAGCCTGCAGCAGCCGGGGCCTCAGGGGCACCAACACCCCTGACGTGGCAGGGAAAGGGGCCAGGGGAGGGACTGCAGTAGGGGCCAAGGGTCCGGGGAAGGGTCTGGGGGGTCTCACCTGGCAGTACGGCGGTAGCCCCGGGTCGTAGAGCGCCGCCTGCAGCAGCCGCACCAGCAGGTCCTGCACCTCGCCTGCGCTGTCGCCCACCCCCAGCAGCCCCTCCTGCAGCGCGGACAGGCTGGGCACGTCTTTGGCCAGGTCGAAGCCCAGGACCTTGCCGTAGCTCTGGAGGAATTCCACCACCGTCAGGCAGTTGGAAAAGGCGCGGCTGGGCAGGATGAGGCCCGGGATGCGGGAGAAGGCTGGCAGGGGCTGCAGGGAAAGAGAGGGGGCGGTCAGGGCCGGTGAAGCATTGGGCAGGGTGGCCAACTCACCAGTTTGGCCCAGCCAAGCCCCCCATGCCCCAGCCTACCTGGTGGTCCCCCAGGCACATATCCTCCGTGGGCTTCTTCATCTCCTCCAGGATGAGCTGCTGCCGCTGCCGCTCCTCCAGGCGCCGCTGGGCCAGTAGCCCCTTGTCCGCCTTCCGAGGCCCTTTGCCTTTCTTCTCCTTGGGCCGCGCTTTCTCCTTGCCCTTCTCCGGTTTGCCTTTCTTCTCCTTGGCCTAAGGACAGACCCGGGACGCATGGGGAGAGAGGCTCCATCTTCTGTCCCCTTCCCAACCCCCTCGTACCCTGCAGACTCACCTTGGACTTCTTCTTGGCCTCCTTCGCTCTGGGGGCTTTGGCTTCCTGCTTCTGCTTGTTCTTGGCCTGGAAGGGACAAGACCAGCTCAGGTGGCCTTCCCACACCAGGGACATCCCTACCCCAGACCCGGAGGAGCCCCAGAGCCACCCCAAGCCCCACGCAGCTGCTCGTACCTTCCGCCTCATTTTCTTCTTGATTTTGCTCATTTTCAGCTTGTCTTCGTCACTGAGGACCTCTGGGAGAGCAGAAAAGGAGGCGGTGATGGATCAGCCATTGGGGACCCACCAGAGGCAGGCTGGGGGGGCTGCAGCAGCCACCCTGAGCTGGGGGGTCAGGGAGGGGGTACCTTGGGCTTCCAGCCTCTTCAGCAGCCGCGCATCCGTCTTGCTCAGCAAATCGACCATCTTGACCTTGGGAGGCCGCCCCCGGCCACGCTTCGCAGCCGGTGGCTCCTTAGGCTTGGTCTTCTCGGCGTTGCGGGGTCGGCCGCGCTTGCCTGTGATGGCCTGGATGCGCGAGGGGATCTCCTCGGGGCTCAGCTTCACCCACTGCAGACCCTGCGGCACAAACCTGGGTCACCTCCCGCAGCGCAGCGTGGCTGGGGGGGGACAGGGCGGCTCAGTTGCCCCCAGACCCACCTCCGGCGTGTCCCGCTCCTCGTAGAAGTCTCCCACCGGCATGCGCGGGCTGAAGCTGAAGTGCTCGCGCCGGACGTCCTGCACCACATTCCTGCTCAGGTACTGGGAGGAGGAAGGCCGTGAGAGGGGCTCAGCGCTCTGGACCCCACAGCTGCTGGCTCACAGCAGCAGTTGGGGGCTCTGGCAGAGCCCCGGGAGAGCTGTGGCGGACCAGGACCCCAGGTCATCCCTCGCCCCACTCTCCCCGGGGACCGTACCTTGATCACCTCCGGGAACTGCTTCATCCTCTTCCCGCAGGGCCCGTAGTACCAGGTCTCGCCCTGCCAGCGGTGGTTCCCCTTCTTGATCCGCACCTCCCGCCTCCACCTGGGCACAAGGAGGTTCACCCTGGAGCCGTGGGGCAGCCATGGGGCAGGAGGGAGGAGGGGGACAGGGAAGGTGCCACGTACCCGTGCTGCAGGGGAAAGCGCACCTCCTCCTGGGTGGCGATGCGCCGGCGGGGGACATCACCTGCGGGAGAGGGGACGGGATGCTGGGCTCGGGGACACCGGGCTCGGGGGCGCTGGCTGGAGGGGGGACACCTTGGGAGGCTCTGGGCTTTACCTGCTGCCGAGGTGCTCAGCGGGGCGGCCTCTTCACTCTCCCCTTCTGGCACGGCCGAAATCTCTGGACAGCTATCGGCGGCCTCTTCCTCCTCCTCCTCCTCTGCAGACGGGGCCGGGGACTCCGGCTCCAGCGGGGGGTCGAGCTCCAGGGACCCCGACTCCTCTGGCCCCGCGTGGCTGCTGCTGTTCAGGGTGACGCTGTCGTCTGCGGAGCCAAGGTCAGGGACGTCACCACCGAGGGCGGCCGCCTTCCTGCTCCGCTCATGACACCAGGCAGACCCCGCTCCTCTCAGGGGGGGAGGAGGCTGCGTACGCCCTCCCAGAGTGGGGAGGAGACCCCCACGGGGGCTCGCACCCAGCCAGGGGCAGATGCCCGCACTGGGGGACCGCTCTCCCGTGGGCTCCCTGGTACTGGCACGTGGGGGTCCCCGCTCTGCCTGGGCACAAAAGTGCTGCAGCAGCCATGGAGGCAGAACAAGGCCAGCAGTGTGCTCCCCCCCGCCCAAGCCTCGGGGGCCAGCTGGCGTGGGGGGCGAGTGGCTGGCAGGGGGGCACCAGCCTGTCCTGGCATGTCACGTACCATGCAGGGGGGGTGGCGAACTGGGGCCGTCAGGCAGCAGGCTGAAGGGGCTGGCGGTGTGGAGGGGGGGGCTGGCAGCGCAGCGCAGGCCGGGCAGATCGGGGGGCTCCTCCAGGGGGGCCGGGTCGCTCACCAGCTGCGAGTCGTCCATGGTGTAGAGGTCCCCGGTGCCGGGGTCTGTGGAGGGGGGGGGAGCAGCAGGACCAGGGCTGGGGGGACGCAGACCCACATCTCTGCTCCCGGGGGGGCAGTCGGGTCCCCCCCATCCGAAAAGGCTCCGGCACAAGAGGGGTTAAGGGCCTGGGCGCCCCCAGCCACGCCCCCTCCTCTGGGAAGCGGAGGAGCCCAAAATGGCCGTGGCGGTGGCGGTGATGTTCACCAGCGCGGAAGTTCAGGCGCTGAGTAACCGCCTCGTCACGGAGCCGGGAAGGGAAGGAGGAAGGAGGGAAGGCCGGGAGCGCGGGGGAGGCTGGCGCGGGAGGGACACCGCGGCACCGGGACCGCCCCTGCCCGGGGCCGCGGGCCACCACCGCCATCGCCACCACCGCCATGGCCACCGTCACCACCACCATGGCCACCGTCACCACCCCCATCGCACCCGTCACCACCGCCACGGCCACCACCCGGAGGGGACGGAGAGGGGCCTGGCACCGTTTCCCCAGGTGCCGGCAGCTGCCTGCCCTGCCCACCATGGCCCCGATGCCCCCCCCCCCCAAGCCCACGGGATGGCAGCCCCCCTACCTCTGGAGAGGGACTCGAAGGGCTCCAGTGGGTCCTCGCTGAGGATGTGGGCGTCCTCCAGCCGAGGGGCGATGGGCGACGTGTCCCCCAGGCAGCTGCTGCCGGCGCCAGGGGCCAGGACAGGCCCCTCCTGCCCGAGCGGCGCCGCGCCGGGGGCAGAGCCGTTGTAGCTGCAGATCTTCAAGTCTAAAGGGAGGAACCGACCGAGAGCAGACATTGTGGCAGGGGACGGGACAGGGACAGAGACGGGTCCCGGCCACCCCCACCCCAGGGCATCACCTGCCACAAGCTGCTGCCATTCCCTGCAGCGGGGCCGATGGGCGCCCGGCCTCCCCCTGGCACCCAGCCCTCCTGCAGCTCCCGGCCGCCCCAGGAGGACGCCGCTCTCCCGACCTGGTTTAACCAGATCCCACCACTGACTCCGAGAGGCCAAACCCCGGCCAGGACACAGGGCAGACGTGCCAGGCCTCCCCGGGGAACGCGATGCCCGACTCGGGGTCCATCACCGTCCCGTGGGGGCTACAGTGCCCCAGCCCGGAGCTCTGCTCACCCGCACCGGGCTCCTACCTGGCTGGGCCTCCTCCAGCTCCATGCTGCCCACCAGCCCGCCCCCGTTCTCCGCGATGGCGGGGGGGATCTCTTTGGCAGCGGCGTCGGCATCTCCTTGGCTGGCACCCGGCTCCTCTGGTGGGCCCGGAGGCAGCGAGAAGGGCTGGGTGCCCGAGGCCAGCATGGGGGAGGGCTGGGAGGCCGTGTAGAAGCCAGCCGGCCCGTTCTGCATCAGCTCGAAGCTCTGGTCGTGGAAGGAGTCGTACAGCTCCTGCGAGTCGAAGTTCAGCCCCATGGGGCCGGGGGTGCCGTTGCCCCAGAACTCCTGCCCGGCCCCCCGTAGGTTAGTGCCGTGCCCCGGGGACGCCGGCCGGGACCCCCCGGCGACGCCGTTGAGGGGAAACTGTCCGAGAGTGGGGAGTGGGGGGGTGGCGGGGCTGCCGTCCTTGAGGCCACCGGTGGGGGGGTACGGCGTGTAGTCCCAGAGGCAGTCGTAGGAGCGGAGGGGCGGTGTGCCAGCGGGCGGTGAGCTGGGGGCGAAGGTCCCTGAAGTACTGGGGTGAGATACAGTAGAGAAGCCATTGACATTCATGCCCCCGTTCAGACCTGCGAGGGAGCCAGAGGAGACACAGCCAGGTCAGCGGCGCCACAAGGACATTTCTCGACACCCTCCCTCGCACAGACCCACCAGCGGCGGACACGGGGCTCGAGGACAGAAGGATGACAGCCATTGAGCCCCCCTGTCCTGCTGGTGTCCCCTCACCCAGGCACAACTGCTGCCTGTGCCCGGACAGAGCTGGGCAGTTGCCCCCCCTGGGGCATTTCCCCACTTGGTGGAACCAGCCCCACCACGAGGCTTCACCGGCGTGGGGCTGAGAGCCACGGGAGGCCGGGGATTAACCCAGCGCTTGGCAGGGCTGCGCGGCATCAGCTGATCGGCCAAATCCAGGCAGAGACCCCCTTACGCACGGCCACTCCTCCAGGCCAAGGCGAGGGTGGGCACGGGACAGACCCCCAGCAACAGCCCTGTGCACAGCGAGGTGCCACCAGCCATGGCCCCTCTGTCCCCACAGTCTGGGGAGACACTTACTTTTTCCTTGCGGGGGGAAGCCGAGCGGGGAGCCGTGGGCGAAGGGGCTGTCCCCTGAGGCAGGCGTGGGTTTCGGTCCTGAGGCAGCGGGTGCAGAGGAAAGGCCAGTGAAGTTAAAATGGTTGTTTGTTTCCATTTCTGCAGAGGGGAGAAGAGGCAGGGGGTCAACCGCTGGCGGGGACCGGGGCTGACAACACAGCAAACGCCCAGCCCTGCCACCCCCCACCGGGGCCCACGGGGAGGGTGGGGACCCCCCGCTCCCGCACTGGGGGACGTGCCAGATCCCCAACGCAGGGCAGGGCGAGCTCCCGACCTGGAGCTCAACGGAAACATGGGGGGACTTGAGAGCGTGAGCACTGATGGCAAAAGCCCCTCGGGACCATGGTGCCCCTCGCCGAGCCCCCAGCACAGCGGAGACGACGACACCTCTGCCAGAAGCTGGCCCAGACCCGGGACGAGCCGCCACTTGCACGAGCAGAGCTCGTCACCGCGCTCCAGCGTCCCCAGGGGCAGCCATCACTGAGAAACCCCGCTGCCACCCGCGCTTCTTCCCACATCGAACTCCAGCGCTCGGCTCCTGGGTGCCGTCATCCCGGCACAGGGTGAGACCGTGGGAGCTCCAGCAGAGCCATAGGGGAAGTTTCCCAGCAAAGCACTGGCCCCCCCAGAGCAGCTCTGTGACCCCCCTGGGGCCCGGCACATCCCAGTGCTCCCTGGGGAACACTGCGCTCCCGGCACAGAAATGCCTCTGTGGTGACAGCTGGTGACGCCGCTGCGATGCCCCTGGGAAGAGGGGCCCTGAGCCCCGTCCCCCCCCCAGCACAGCTCTGGGGACGGCGCTGCGGCAGCACCGGGACAGAGTCCGCAGTGGCCTTGTGTCACAACCGGGAACGAGCCAGACCCGGAGCCCTGGCGCTGGCTTGGCATGGCCTGGGGACGGGCAGCAGCCACCGGTGACCTTCACCGCCCGGGAGGGGCAATGCTCCCCCAAAACAGGGAGCCAGGAGGGTTCCTGGGGGGGGCTCCCGGCAGGACAGGACCCTGCTGTGCCACCGGCACACCAGCAGTCACCGGAGGGGGGTCCTGGCACATGGGGTGGGGGAGCAGACAGTGTGGGGGGAGTAGAGGCCCCACAAGCCCATCAGATGAGACAGGACCCCCGGTGCTGTTGGGGACCCATGGGGACACCCCACGGTGTGCCGTGGCCAGTGTCACCCCGTCCTGCCCTGCACGCCCAACCTGCCATCGGCCGAGGTGGCACTGGTTCCGCCGACCTCTCCGGAAGGACCGATGCCACCACACACCCGGCAGACGCGGCGCTTCAGCAGCAGCTCATGGCAGGGCCCGTGTCGAAACCCAGGCGGGGATTTCATCACGCCCTCGCCCGCATCGGCCGGTGCGGCGGCGCGGCTGGAGGGGCCATGGCTGCCGAGCGCTCTCTGGGCCGGCCGGGGACACCGGTGATTCATCCGCCAGAGAAACCCGTATGGGCGGTGACGCGGCTGCCACTCGCATGTCGCTCCCGGACATCCCAGGGTGGCCCCGCAGCCTCCCCCCCCTCCCGGCCCATGAGCCGGGGGCTGGTGCAGCCCGACCCCTGCCCCGACCCCAGCTGGGACCCCCGGCCGGCACGGGGGAAAGAGAAAAAGCCTTTCTGTCCCCAGCCGGCGGCGATGTGCCAGCTGGGAATGCTGCTGCTGGCGCTGGGGGTCAGAGAAGGGAGCAAAGGGACGAGCCAGAACAGGGCAGATGGTGGCTGCAGGTCGGCACCGCAGACTGGGAAGGACTGGGCAGACTGGGAAGGACTGGGTGCGGGGAGGGGGCCGGAGCAGAGGCGGCCGCAGGGAGCACGGCCGGAGAGAAGCGCCGTGGCCGCGAGGGGAAAATGAAAGCTGGGAAGGTGGGAATTCACCATGGCGAGGGCAGAGGGACCAGGCTCCAGCCGCGGCCATG
>VXAK01014297.1:0-30244 GCA_013399435.1 Arenaria interpres | reverse complement strand
AGATTTAGACTTATATAAAGAAGAAATTTTTTCACAATGAGAGTGGTGAAACACTGGCACAGGTTGCCCAGAGAAGTGGTAGATGCTCCATCCCTGGAAACATTCAAGGTCAAGTTGGATGGGGTTATGAGCAACCTGATCTTGTTGAAGATGTTCCTGCTTATTGCAGGGGATTTGACCTAGATGACCTTTAATGGTCCCTTCCAACCCAAACTATCCTATGATTCTGTGAAAAGAGTTGATTATAATATAGAAAAATAAATGAGAGTCATTATAAAGGAAAGCCAGAAATTTTCAGGGTGTGAGTGATGTTATAGTGCAGCTGGTGGAACAGCTGAATGATTGAGCTGGTGGAGTAGTGCATGTGCTGGACAGTGTTAGAAAAGAGCCTCAATTCTCTGTTCTCAGGACAATTCTGTGCATTTACAGAAAACTGACGCTAGAGTAGAAGCTACCCCAAAATAAGCTCAGGAACCGAAATCATAATCTGGGAACCCAGAGGCAAAATACCCTATCTAAAAAACCAGCAATGTTCATTCTTTTTCATGTGTTATGGTTTTGTTGTTTTGATTTGGTTTTGTTTGGTTAGGGTTTTTTTTCCTTGATGCAGTATTTCTTTCTGCATAATAGCACAGGGTTAGCAGGAGGGGGAATCACAGGAATTGATTTGTAGCTTGAAATACACCCTGGGGGAGAAGCTCTTCCCTTGGAGCTGGAAAACAAAGACTTGGACCTCGTTAGGTAAGGGAGGCGTTGAGACTTGACCTCTTACACCCTCAGTACAGGTATGAGTGTTATGACAGTATATGAAGGTGGACAATGCAATCATCACCTTGCTATCAGTCACATTTAATAAAAACCCAGATTATAACAAGAAACCCTGATCGGATCTTGGTAAGAGGAGATGCAAAAGCCTACCCGCAAAAGAAGGTCCAGTACTCTGTGTGCTAGCAGTTATCTACCTCTCTGAATAGATGTATTCGCTCTGGCATTTAAGATGCTCTGTGCACTCAGATTTTTCTTTGGCTTCAGTGCACTGGTTGTTTTGAGTCCCACTCTGAAATGCCAAGTTCCTCCGTGCATTGTAGACATCAGACTCTGAAATCTGAATTCCTTCCTTGGGATCAGAAGCCTAGAATTTAAATGTCATTGCTCATTTTTTTATAGAGCGCTGTGCTTTATATTGGACATACCTAATCCCAAGTGTGGAGACAGAGTGCAAAGACAATATGTTACCTCCTGTCTCTTTAGCGATCCTGTTGCAGTAATTGTCACTAGGGGTATGTCAGGGTCACCCTTGTTCAACTAAATGTTCGAAACAATACTCTAACTATAGTGGGGCCAGGTCTTCGCTTTGTAGCTCTATTAACTCTAATTAAAATATGCTGATGCCAAAGTAACAGTGCACTAAAATTACCGTAGTATGATGGAAATGCAACCACTGAAAATTGACATTCAGCTAACGATAACAAGTACCTTAATAAATGTTGGTACTTTCAAAGTCAAAAAACTGAGCCCAGTCTTTGTTGTCCAATGTAGATGACTAATCCCACTAGATTTGACTTGGTAATAGCTCTCTAGCTCCTTGGCGTTTTTTAAGAGGAGATGTTACAAAGTTTGGAAGTAAAAAAAATTGCTGCTATTCCTTGAAAAAGAGACACTACACAGCATCGCTAACTGAGGCCCATAAGTCAACATAGACTGTTGATAAGTATGGAAGGCTGTGGATGTTGCTGAAGGATGTTGTTGAACCGCCTGTCATTATGAATTTCTCCTTGCATGTAGATATTTTTCTGAACTGAGAAGTCTTCTGACATGCTGAATCTATTTAAAATTTGTTTCCTGGTCGCCATAGTTCCCTTTATCACCTCTTCCAAATGTTCCTGCAACCTTTCTGTTGCTCCCCCAGTCTTCCTATACATACTTTGCTCCTTCCTTTGCCTCCGAAACACACCTCTGACCTTGATCTCTTTTCCCAGGGTTCAGCCTCTTCTTTCCATGAGTCCCCTGGTACCCTTTGCTCTGTGCTTTTGTTCTTTCCTTCCTTCGTAGTGCCTTCGCTTGCCTGAACTTTATGTGAGGAATACTTTGAGGAACACAGGTAACAGGCCAGATAGTAATGGAATAATGAGTTTTAGCTAATTGCCTCTATCCAAGGGGAGAAAAACCCCATCCTTTCTGGCAGAAGCAGCATTGTCCCATAGTAAGAACTCTTAAAAAAGAAGAAAAATTTCCTAGAATTCCTAAATGGTTGATCTATTGAGCTCAAAATTTTAAATCTCTGGTGACTGCATTGTTAGTCTTCAGCAATGGTCCTTAATAGGATGGAGAAAAAATAGGAAGTATAATTTCTCTTTTAATGCTTTCTGTATAAGAGTTCTGATGTAGAAAATCAATACTTTGCTATTCAAAGAAAAGCTATTGAAACAAATACTATTACTGGTTGGCAGACTCGGCAGGCTCAGCAGGCTGTTTGCTTTGATTACATTCTTGCTGACATAATTCTGCACTGGTGTTTAGAAAACCCAAAAAACAATTTTAAGTGTGTAAGTTATGAAACAGTTTAAGCAATTTATTGTTTGGGATATCATTGAACTAAACCTCAAGAACAGATGAGATTATGTTCTTTTTTGTGCTAAAAAAATTTTGTGTTAATGAGGAAATAGATCCTATATGTCAATTGAATGACGAGTACTGTACCCCAAATCTTTTATTTTGGTTATTTATAGTTTGTTTTTTTAGAGAAGTTTGTTCTTTGTTGAATTCTTAAGTGAAAAATATGATACTTGGATTTCTTTTAGCCTCTACTTGATCACAGGCATTTTCCTTGTTATATCTGGAACACAGATTACTCAACGGTCTTTCTTTGTCTGTGCCAGCTCATATAATTCACATTTTTATTACCCTGATCAATTGAAACATTTTATTAAAGGTCAAAAGAAAAGAAAAATTGTAAAATTAGAAATGGAAATGGATTTGATTAACGATTGAAAGCATAAATATAGAAGCAAATGATCCAATTTATTACCTTTTTCTGTTTAATAAGTATCTTTGTCTTTGATTCTAGTTCTGCGTTTTACTCCAGCTGCTTTGACAATACAACTATCTGTTCTTCTCCTGTCTAGCCATTTATAAGCATGGGAGAAATCTGCATTAACCTATGCATGTGTAAAATGGCTGGTGACAATGGCAGTATACGATGTAATATTAAACTCGGTCAAATGTGTTAATAATTCCTTTTTTGATTTGCAAATTCAGTACGGTACTGAAACTGTGTGTGGGAGATTTGTTTCCCTAAGACTTAATTTGTAAAGCTAAGCATTTATTACCATTGCAAGCCTATTTTGCAAGCAGACTGTGTGGTTTGTGCTTAGAACAGCAGTCAACTACGACTGTGTCTGTGCTGTGAGGTGAGAATATTCAGTGGCGCTCCTCGACACTGGTGGTGTCTGTGCCTGCAGCCTGTGGACACCGGGACTTCTGCTGACGGTCAGCCAGACCTGATCTCAGCACCCATCATCTCCCATTGCTGTCGCTTTCCTCTGGAAGGAGATGGGGTATTTCATTTCGCTCCTTGCTCAACAGATCTGGCAATGAGGTGACCAGGACTGGGGACTCTTCTGCATGTCTGAGCATGCTGTAATCCACGGTGTAGGTTACTCCAGTTTGGTGGTGGTGGTGTTAAATGCTGCCTTCAGCGGCGGGTCAGTGTTTAATGAGTGGAAAAGGGAGCCATTTTAGCTGTGTGGTAGAGGGTGTTCTCCCTGTCAGTAACCAGGTTTGGCAAAATACTAGGCACTTTCTTAACTTTTAAGTGTGTGAATTGTCCCCTTGAAGTTCATGTCAGTTAAACATGAGCATATGCAACTTGCTGAGCTGTAGACTATTTTCTTTTTCTGGTTAAGGCTGTAAAGGGGCCCTTGAGACCCTTTGAGAAAAGGAAGCCTTCTAAGCAGTCAGAGACCAAGGCATCAAGCAGGAGAAGGTGCACCCTAGGCACAATGCGCTGTCTGAAGTGCATCCAGGCTATATCAGAATCCTGGCAGAGGGCAGGTGATGAGGGCAGTTGGGCTCAGAGTGGGAAGCTGGGCTGACAGGACAGCTGGATGCTCCCCAGGAAGCTGACCTGACAAGGCTTTCTTCCCCATCATGACCCAGCTGAGATTATTTGGAGTGATAAGAGTCCAGCCATCCCTGTGACAGAGGCTGTGAGAGATGTCTCTTCACAGGTCTTCAAATGTCCAGCAGACAAGTGGGTGACTGTTATTATGCTAATTGTGTAAATAAGGCAGTAGTACATAAAACACCATGTAAAGAAAGTGCATATAAGCACAAAATCACACAAAGCAAATTGACAGGTATAGAGACATTAATGTTATCAGTGGTCTGAGTGATGACTATTCAAAAGAGAAGGAAACTGAGGGTATTTTTGTTTTCTGGAGTAGTTAGTTGAGTTGTTTAGGAATCACGGTACACCGTTTTTAACACTATGAACTCATGTCCCTTATAGCTTATATAAATATATTTATATATATAGTACTTTATCTTCTAGTGTGAGGTGTTTTCTTAGTGCCTACTGCTTCTATCTGACCCTGAATTAACAACTTTCTCATAAGCTTTTCATTGATCATTGTAGCTATGTTATCCAACACAGCCATGCCTCCAGCAGTGACTATGGCTCCAGTGGTCCTCTTTGGTTGCAGCAATAGCCCTGTTTATGCTCCCAAGGCTCAGTGAGCTGTGTGGTCTTTCCAGCTGGTCGACTGCTGGTGGTAGAGGTGGGGAGCATAGTGAATGTCCAGTGGGAAAGTAAAACTGAGGAGAGTTGGGGATAAGTAGGATGGGAAGACAGTGCTTACAAGGATTGTTCCAGAAGAGCTGGGAACCATTGCGCTGATTTTTGGGTACCGAATGTAAGATGCCTAGGACATTCACTTTAGAATACTTAGTGACAACAAGCGCTTCATATACTGAAAGCTTAGCTTGCATTGAGGTCACTTTAGTATGTGCTCTATTTGCAGAACTGTATTGATACTTCTGTAAATCAAAAGCCATGCCTGAAGTCAGGGCTGACAAAAAGAAAATTGAGGAATTAGTGACCACCTGAGGGCAAAAAACTGATTTGAGTGATTTATGTAGCATCGTATAGCATCCAGGCCAGGTGAAGAAGTCGTATACGCTTTCCAGCTTAGCTTATCAACTGACATATCTTTTGTTTTATATCATCTTGGTCTCTTTCAAAACATAACTTTTTTTTTCCCCAACAGCCAAACTGGGAGTTCCTTTAATGACAGCTCAGTTCCATCCCCCAACAAACTCTACTAGATACAATAAGAAATCCAAGAGACTAGTTAAAATGTCATTATGGTTTGTTTTGTACATCTTGCGTCATTGCACACAAGGGAGTGAATGGAATTGTGTGGTCAGCCCTAGTCTGATAGTTCTTAGGTTTGGAATGCTGGATATTTAAAAACTCTGTTGTAACACAAAGTTTTTGTTGTGTGCAATTATACAATACTCCAAATATGTTAATATGCAGTGGTTGAGAAGATTGATGGATTCTAAATATATCAACAGGGAATTAGCTGAGGGTATCTCAAGGGGTTATTTTAGAGACAAACAAGACAAGACAGTTATTTTGAGCAACAGTCATATAATTCTTTTACATGGAACATCTCTTTGAGAGATGTCTGATTCACTGATAATTAAAATTATAAATGAGTCTTGTTTGGCCTGAGTGATTATGTTCATGCTCCAGTGACCATGGCCTCTAAGTACTAAGGCATATAATTAGACCCTTCTTTGACCTTTCAGTATCATGTTGACCATATCTAGGCTATAACAGATCCATAGCCTAGATAGTTGTTTAGGGCCAGATGGTGTTTTCATGCAAAATTAACACAAGAGGTTGCTTCAAAGCTCCTTGTTCCATGCATAGCACAAGAATAGATTATTGAAACAGGGGCTCTGGTATGATATGATGAACTGTAACTGAACTTACTGAGGATGGGCACTTTGTAAGTATCATCTTCCTTCCTGTCCAGCATTCTCCATGTCATTCTTGGTGATTTAACTTGTAATTTTTTTAACATTTTTTTTCATTCGTTGGTAAGATGTAGGTTTTAATCTGACTGTAGGAATAATTTGTGTATTTTAGCAGTAACAATCTTTTGTGTGCTTAGATAAATAAAATAATTCTACTTTTAAAATAGTGTGACAAGGTACATAATTCGCATGAAGCATCTATGTACTTTGTACATCCAAAATAAGCATTACCTTCCCAAACTGCAAGAAGAACAGGGGTTTTTCATTCAAATGTAATTATGTAGTGTGGGAGACTTTCAAATATAAAATCCAATTACTAATTGCTTTTCCTGAAATTTTAGTTTGTTTCTACTTTAGTAATTTTAAATTTTGACAATTTTTGTAGGATAAATGGTGACAATAAGGAAAATGACAAAACACAGGACACTAACAAGTGTGTCGGACACGAACAATTGTGTCAGACGCCGCTGAGAATTTTCTCGTTAGAAAACAGCCAAGATAAACATTCCCTTGAAATATCCTGGTGAATCTGAACTCCCGGGAACAGTTAATGTTCAGTGTACAAACACAGCACTTCTTTTAGGTGTTACTGAATTATTGAATACAAATAATAATTTTGGAAATTATAATCATTATGGAAATAAAATTATGAAATAGAAACTAGGGAGAAGTACGTATCAGATCTGTATCTTGACTGCAGCTGTTACTACACCTTACCTACTTAGGAAGTCATCGAAAGACAATGAAATCATCCTTAATATTCCATGGAATCTTTAAATCTGTGCATGAGACACATAATTTTTATATATTCATGGATTTGATGCTAACAAGTTGACAAGATATTGGGCTAAACTGTACCCTAGTGTAGCTTTAGCACTGCTTTACGGGGAGTTAATATTGCCTGGTTTTGTCCAAATTCAGCTGTGAGAATTTGTGTAACGCATTTTCTCTTAAACGCACTTGGGCAGACTTTGGAAATGAGGTCCAGCAGTAACTTTTTCTGGCAGTGCCTCCATTTTCCACATGTTCATTTAAATGATTTACATCATTTTCTACCCTGTCCCCAGCCAAAGTCTGCATTCTGTACCTTCTGCTGCAGGTAATGGGCCCAAGATGTATGTAGAAGCCTAGATGAGAGGTTATTGAGTTTACATACTTTCTGTATGAGGCATACGAAAGTCATATAAAATAGTCTGACTGATGGCGACAACATAAAGGAGTATAATACTTTTCAATTATTGATTTTTAAACTAGTCTTTTGGTAAACATGGCTTTGATTCTGGTATTTCTGGCTCTTAACTGTGAAAGAAATTGGTGTGGTTTTTTGGTTTTGGGTTTGTTTTTTTTTTGGTTCTCCTAATCAGTTTAAACTGGGCTGCTACATATGCTGCCTTTGCAATAGTAGATCAGGGGTTTTCTATTTCCTTTTATTGGTTTCATGTATAAGTCAGGAATAAGCCACTAACTTTAATATTTTTGGTTTAGCTTTGTGTGGTTACGAAATTGATGAAGATTTGATCTCTGTGTTAAGTATCATTCAGTTTTGTTGGGTGTGATTTCCTTCATAATTGTTTATTATGAAGTTTGACTTGTTGGAAGAGGTGTGCCTGTTCATGGCATGGAATTATTTCATGAGCCCTGTTCCTCTTTCCCCTGAAACTTGTATAAAACATCTACTGTGCAAATGATTGCTCTACCAGAACACTATTTGTAGGCTAGGGTGGTGCTAAAAAAAAAGGCTGAATAAATGGTAATTCTTCCTTTATGGGGCTGAAGGTACTGGAAAGTGCAATCTGAGTTTGAACCTTTTTTTTAATTACTAGGGAAGATTGCTCCTGGTCATTGTTTAATGCCATCTTTTATTCTACACTACTGACAAGAGGTTGTGTTATCCAGGGCTGAAATGGTTCTAACATTTGTATTTAAACCATCCTAGCAGCAAGAAAAGGGTTTTGGTAGGACAGCAGTGGAGAGATGACCTCTTCTATAACTGGATCTTCTTTTTTTGGAATTTCTCTTTCTTAGGGAATCACAGAATCACAGGATGGTATGGGGTTGGAAGGGACTTCTGGATATCATCAAGTTCAACCCCCCTGCCAAAGCAGCTCCACCTAGAACAGGTTGCACAGGAACATGTCCAGGCAGGTTTTGAATGTCTCCAGAGACAGAGACTCCACCACCTCTCTGGGCAGCCTATTCCACTGCTCTGCCACCCTCAAAGTAAATAAATTCTTCCTCATGTTTAGATGGAACTTCTTATGTTCCAGCTTGTGCCCGTCACTGGGCACCACTGAAAAAAGACTGGCCCCATCCTTTAAGTATTTATAGGCATTGATCAGATCCCCCCCTCAGTCTTCTCTTCTCCAAACTAAAAAGATTCAAGTCCCTCAGCCTTTCCTCATTGGAGAGATGTTCTAGTCCCCTAATCATCTTTGTAGCCCTCTACTGTACTGTCTCCAGCAGTTCCCTGTCCTTGAACTGGGAACCCCAGAGAAGGTGACGGGGAGAGGATGGATGCATAGATGGATGGGGAAGGGCTTCCTATAGCCCTTTTGGAAATCAGCGTGTGGTACCTGTGTGTGCCGGGGGAGCCATGGCGCTCTGGGAGCTGTTGGAGTTGCAGCTCCAGGGAGCAGGATAAGAGAGAGAGTGGGGCATGCGTGGGTCCAGAAAACACTGAACCTCAAGCATGGAGTGCCTGGGAAGTCACACAGGGTTTGGGCTCTGGCATGTTCTGTAAAGGATGGATTTGATCCTCATATGTTTCTCGTTCCCTTTCTGTCACTTCTCATGACTCCTGTCAGTTCCCATGACTTTTACTTAGAAAGGGACAACTCCCGTTCATTTTTCTGCTGTGCAGGGAAGAGATGCCGTTTGATCTGGTAGCCCAGGAAATTTTGAAGCCCATCTGAGAAACAGAAGATCTAATATAGTAGTCCCTAAGAAACATGAGTAAGGCAACTTAGGGTATCATTTTCTAAAGAGGTTTTTTTACCGGCGCAGAACCTGCTTTAATTACTGTGTGGTTTCTTTTATTCTGTTTTAATTTATCCAGTTGTACTGGTACTGTCATTCAATTTTTTCACAATATGAGTATTCCCTTTTTATTATAAAAGGAGCATCATTGAAAGACGCTGCTCAAGTAAAGACTGCACACCTGCTGTGCTAAGGCCTTGCCCTCTTTGTGGTAACTTGGAGAATGCTGTCCTAAAATAACCCCTCTTCCAAGGCAAGCGTATCGAGAGCATCTCTTTTCAATTGATTGTGTTTTAACTATTGACTATGAAATCCTGATTTAAATATGAATAGCTGTAGATTATTTTTTTCCCTAGAGTTAAATTCTTCTATTTGATTTTGGGTCTTTGCTTGTGTTTTCTCATTTTGTAAGGCAGCTGTTTAGGCTTATGCAATACTAGATAATGCTGACCGAACCTCCCATGTTTGTTTGCATTATGCTTTTGTTTTACTCTGCCGTTCCAAATGATAGGTTGCAGTAAGTATTCAATTTTCTGATGAGGCTTAAAAGAACTTTGGCTCTCCAGTGCATCAGTACATGACTCCTGTTTCACCATGATAAGAAAGTGTTTGCCTTTAGGGAAAAGGAAAATGATTGAATGCGTGTGTTTTACATTACTTGAACCATGATCATTTTACTGACACAGGCCAAGACATTAACAAGGGTTTGACCATAAGGGAATTAAGAGTCAGTCGTGTATCTTATATCCTAGTCAGATGTTGCTTTTCTTTTCTTTAAAAAAAAAAATAAAATAGGGCTGGAGTTGAACGCACTTGGTTCTATATAACCATATGTAGATAAGAGCAGATGTGTGTCCATCCGTACGCACTGGTGGCCTGTAGCAAACATCTGTATGTAAAATACGGCATTATCACTGACTGTTAATAGCAATCCTCAACTAGCAAAATGTATTTGGAGAAGGAAATACCATTTTAGCATTTACGTAGTGGTCAGACATAATGAAGAACAAGATGTGGTTATACCAAGTTCAGTGCCATTGTTCATATAGATTTGAATATGAATCAAAGATATGTAAAATTCCTATGTAAAATTGCGTTCTTTGTTGTATATTTATTGTACTATAATTCCTTGATAAAAATCACTCTTCATTAGATGCAGTTCAGCCTTTCTCCTGAAGCTGGTAGGGCACTCGTGGTTTATTATAGAATCATTTAGGTTGGAAAAGACTCTCAAGGTCGTCAAGTCCAACCGTAAACCTAACCCTTCCGAGTCCACTTTAAAACTCTGGAAATGGTTACCTGGTTGTATAGAGAATAATGCTGCAAACTCTTGGAGGTTGCCAAACTTCTGGGAATCACCGCATGGACTACTGAAGGTTATGCCAACCTGGTGTTCTTGGGCAGTCCTAGGATTTAGTGAAGGATTTAGCCTTTAGTGAAGCCCTGTTATTTCATGCATCCTGGTGAGACACACGGGGACTGAGATGGCTGCAGTTTCCATGTTCATTAATTGCATGGACCAGGTCCTTTGGCTGTTTACATCAGTCTCTGCTCTCTATTTATGTCTTCCCTGTATGTTTTGTTTAGTTCTAATGATAGACCTTTTGAGACCACAGATCTTAATGTTGCTTCCTTGTATGTGCCCAGAGTTTCGCTCTGATCTACAAACTGTTTAAATTCCAGCCAGGCTTTCTGGTGGTAGATTTTGATAGTTTCTCAGGCCTGTCGTTTTCTCTGTGCTGCCAGGGTTTCCTGGGGGGGACACAGGAACTTTAGGCCTCATGGAACATGCAGCATTAACCTGTGAAATCAAGATTTTCACTGCAACATAAGCTGTCACCCAGGAAAGCAGTGTACAATGCATTTGTGAAATGTATGAAAAGAAGTTCAGGAATTCAGTTAATTAACCACATCAGTTTCTTAACGTGATCAATTTTAATTAAACTGAATTTTAATAGAGATCTGTGTAGTCTGTAGAGAGCAATTGCTAATTCTACAAAGCATGTGCTGCTTTTCACTTCAGATTTGCTCCCATCTAATTAATATGGATAGGGCATTAAGCCTTTTTGGACTCTGGTGGTTTTCATTTCATGACTATTAATGATTTTAATGAACTGGACTAATTCAGTAGTTTTCATCCTAGTGTTTCAGAGCTTTGTTCATCACAAATTTCAGGTTTATAATTGGTTTCCAGGTCTTAACAGTGGTCATTGATCAGCTTCAGCAGTTTCTTTTACAACCCAGTAGGAACATAAGAAAAGTTTTAACCCTTTGCTAGCACAAGGGCACATCAAAACTGCCTCACTATCCAGAGAAAGAAGATGGGATCTATGAGTTCATTGAACATGCCAAATTGTGTCTGAATGCAAGTTGTGTAGAAATGTTGCCATTTAAGACACGACAAATGAAAAAGCAAACGTGCAAGGTGAAAGTCCGTCAGTCTTAACGTATAATTATGTCACACACTTTACAACACAGAGGGCCTGATTCTGCACTGTTCCTCATGGTAGTTTTTTGTACTAACACAGAACTGTCTTAAAGCCTTGCTGTTCTAAATGTGTATTATCTATCTGGTTTTTACATATACATCTATACCTATCTATTTATCTGTCTATATATATCTAATGGTTGTGCAAAGTGTGAAGACTGCTTGTTTATACAGTGCCATGTGTATTCAAAACTTTCATTAATAAACCCACAGGCCTCTTTAATTCTTTTTTACCGTACGTGTTTAGATTAGAAACCCTTCATAGGTTCATATCTCTGGCCGCAGAAAACTGGCACAGTGTCCTCTCAACAGAGGCCTTTAATGTGCTGTGTATTATTACTAATAGCAAACACCTTCTTTCAGTAGAACCTAACTCCACTGTTGAGATAAGTAAACATGCATATATATTAATTTTTGCATTTTAAAATGTTAAATACTTTCAGTGGGATTTGAGCAAGAAACCTTGTACCTGTAAGACAAGTTTTATTGATTCCTACATCAAACATTAATGCTGGAAGGTCTCTTTCAACAAACAAGCAAAGCCTCTGGGCTTTTTCATTCTTGTGGGTACCTGCACTGCCACTTTGTGGTCCTTGAGAACTTTAGGACAACCAATTCAGAGGAAGCAAATAGTATCAAGTTTCATTTTTAAGCTAGTTTAGCCTTGGGAAAATAAGAAACAAAACAAAACAAAAACTTATGCAAAATTGGTTTAGATGTAAACATGTATTTTCACGTACAAGCTACATAGAATGCTTTGCGGTTGCTACAGACAATGTGCTGAGCAGTGGAAATAAGATGCAGCCATACATGTCCTGGTGTTTTGTTTGTTGAAAATCTTGACCATTGATCAAGACTGAGTGTAGAATGTAGAACAGGGTTACCTGGCTGTTGCAGATCAGATGGCCATCTGCAGAAGGACACAGCCCACTGTGTCATTGGCATGAGAAGGCAACACGGTCTGGTGAACTGAGCTACCTGTGGGCGTTGACTTCTTCTCAAATGAGTCAGGAAGAAGCTGTGCTCTACAAGGCTCTTGTTGTTTGCCAACCTTTTTATTTCTCTTTCTTATAGGCCATGCACACTTGGAGTCAGTGAAAATGAAGTACTTCACACCAGAAGTTTCCTAATGTTTATATACATTTCTAGTGTTCAATTACTTGGTTTTTAAGTGTTAATGACAGCCTAGAATGATATTCGTAGTAAAAAAGAAAAGTGCACATCTTGTGTAGAGGGAGATCAGAGACCCCAGATACCTTCAGTAAAGCATCAGAAGGCTGAAAAATAATGTGGTGTGGTTTTGGTCTTGAGGGTTTTTTTAATTTTTATTTGAATTTTACCAGAAGTTATAATAGCAGCTTTGATATAACACTATAGATATGTTTTGTAGGTTTGGTGCTGAATGGAGCTGTATTTGTGCCACTTCACCAGTATCAGTTGGTACCATTTGCCCATCATCTACCACTGCACAGTAGATAATTGTGTTCAAGTTCTGAATGGATAAGAACAAGTTACAGGAGAGAAAGGCTTATATATGTTTATCAGATTAAACAATGACCATTAACTATTCCTTCTGGTCCTGTAATCCCTGCAGGCATTAGCATAGGGTTCCCATTCCTTCAGAAAAACACCTCATGCTCTGACGAGAGGATCCCTTTTCTACTGCTGCCAGCTGTAATCTCTTTGGTTGTACCTCAGATGAGAAGATTCTTATCCAACTGCACTGTGGTTTGGCAATATCGCTGTTTCAACACTGATGTGTGCAACTCTATCAGCTGCAGTAAAGATTCATCATGCTTTCTGACTGCCTGTTAATCCCACTTCAGTCTTTGTCAGGGTTTGTTTTTCAGCTGCCCTCAGACTGTGTGACTTCTTAAGCATATGATGATATAATGTACAGATGTGTAAGATCAAAATTGTTGGATTGTTAAACAATAATGGTGGAAAAGATGCTAATGACTTTCATTATTATCTGAAACAATGCTCTTTTTTTTAAGGTTGCTTTTTTCATTCACCTGGCATTTTTAGCGCTTTTAACATTTCTAAAACCATGCTGTCTGAGTCAGAGCTAAGAAACATGCTGAAGTAGTAGGAGCCTGGTACGTAGGGTAGTGAAAGATGGTGAATGACATTTGACACTTAATGGCTTAATATTTTCACTGAAAAGTGAATAGAAGCTCTAATTTTATTTACTTACTGTTTCAGCATATTGGTAGTCCAGCAACCTTCTGTTATAAAGCTTTGTGATGATTTTTTGGAGTGAAAGTAGAGAGGAGGTTTGACCATATGCTTAATAAATTTCAAGAAAGAGTTGTTCTTGGAGACCAGTGGAAAAAATGCGTAAGAAAAATCCTTCTGGACAAAATTAGCAAAGTAGAATGCCTCTAACTCCTGGTCCCTTCCCCTGTTTTACTCCATCTGCCCTCCAGAATAGACACCTGGGTGGTGGGCAGTATTCTGACTTTATGATAACTTGCAGCAAGATTTGCACAACAGTGTGTGTGTGCGCACACCCCAGGCAGCTTTTATTCATTTAATGTAATTTGCAATATGCAGCAATGATTCTGTAAAGTCAGGAAACTTTAAGATCAAGAGCTAGGTTTACAGCTATTAGAAATACAAATATGTAAGCATGTTTTATAATCTATTAATTCTCTTTCGGTGATGAATGTAAATGTTAATGTGGTGACATAAAATCCGTTGACACTGAGACACCACTGTTAAAGATATCGTATAGGTAAATTCTTGATCTTATAGTGTGGTTCACAATAATTGTCTGGAAGGTGTTTCAGGGAGAGCGTACCTAAGGAATGGTAAGGTCTTACTAGAAGTGGTTTGCCAACCAGATTTTAACCATTAGGATTGGTTGGCTGTTGTCATGTCAGTAGACCAAGAAGATGGTAAAAAAGCAGATGCCAATTTAGCCAGTTAAGTTAGAAGTGGTGTTTTCAGTTTGCAGTTTTTTCCCTTTGATATAATGGAAGTGCTACTGAAGACAATAGAACAAAAGGAGAATAAATATGGGGGAAATAAAGACAAAATAACATTAAAATACAACAGACTGCGATCTGTTGTATTCAAGGATGTTGTGTTGTAATCAAGGGTCAGAAGGGAGGAAAAGTGTTAAAAACAGCACCAGAAAGGTATATTCTATATCTAATACACTCCTGAACATAGTGTTGTTGCAACATAAAAAGTAGCTGTGATTTAGAAAATGGTCACGTTTGAAATGTCTAGATCCCAGTTTTCCTTTTTCTTTCATCATTGCAGTCAGCATAGTAACAAAAAGTAGCTCTCATGATGTCATAAACTATACTGAAGAAAACGATGGCTTTCTTGAATTATTTATTTTACATAAAACATTTATAAAGTGCTACCAGACAACATGTAAGAGCAGTATAATAAAATCAATAAGCATTAAAATCAGAATGAATTTGGGTGCCTCATACATTCTGTGGGGTTATTCTTTGACTGTGCCCTATATGTGGCTACAAAACACCTTTTCTGCCATCCTTGATCCTGTGGCCTCTCTGGGGAGGCTTTTGATATTTGAACAATGTTGCTGGCCTGTCCTCAGCAAGCTCCCAGATATTGCCAAGGGACTGTTTCCCAGCTGAGACCTGCATGTTGTAGTTTGTGCTGGCCTTACCCTTGTTCCTGTCCCTGCCTCCAGTGCATTTCTTATGCTGTTGTGCACCAGTATTCTCCCAGAGGTTTGAAGTGTAGCCCAGAATTGGCTGACTTGGCCCATGAAGCACTGTCCTTATGGTTGAAGATCTCCCAGCTGCCCCTATAGCTGAGTCCCATAAACTCCCTTGGAATAGCAGAGCTTTAGGTCCCATACACTCACTTGAAACAGCAGAATAAGGACCAAGAAAATGACCTACTGCAATGAACAGTGATCATTAATCTCAAGTTTGGAAAGATATTAAAATTCTCAATTAAGAAATACAAAGCAGCTAAGGAGTTCATGTAATGTGGAAAGGAGATAAGATAGCTTTTGTGCTTACTGAATAACTACATCTGTAGTTATCTGAATTAATAATGTCACACAAATACGAGTTTACTATGAAATGACAGCATTACATAAAACATATAAGTGTAACATAAATGACATCATTTAAAAGCTGAGTCTCTGCACATGTACAAGACAGAGGCCTTAGACTTTACAAATGCAGTTTAGCAAGTGAAATTAGATAATCTTGTCACACACACACAAGGTTTGCAGCGTACGCTCTAGTGTCATATGTTCTGTCACAAAATTTATCTTTTAAATTGCTGAGTGGTAGTTTTGCTGTGAGGTGGTGCTGGTGAAGCCAAATACCTCTATCCCTTCCTATAGTTCTCAGGTGCATCTCTTCAGTTCATCCTCTGTGAGATTCATACCCTGGTGAGGTAGGTAGGTTATCATGCTACCAACTCTTGCTGTGCTAAGTATTTCTCATCTGCTGTGTCATCTGTTTGTTTCAGAGCGATCTCTATGGGTTTCCTGAGTTAGTACAGCATAGTTCCCCTGAGGCAGTATTGGTATTGCCTGCTCATAAGCTGCCAATAGGTTTCCCAATAATAACCTGTCAGATGCTGGTGTGATTTCTTGGCATGTAATTTGTTGGTGAGGTATAATAGGTCCCATCTAGTTTCTAGACAATCTCAGCCAACAGATGGTCCTCATACTCATATGTCCTCTTCTTGCTAATCCTGTTGGTTCCAGATCACAATCACAGTTAAGTATCTGGAAATAATTGATTATTTTTTTTAATACAGTCTTTAGGTCAGCTGCTGAGGGAAAAAAAATTGGCAGAAGACTTACTTTGATTTGGAGCAAATCTTAACTATTTAGTTTCTCATCTCAATGAAAGAGGGGAAAATTGAACAAAGCATATCATTCAAACTTAAATAAGCACAAAAAGAAGGCTGCTGCTTCACTACTTTTCCCACAAGAACTTGAACTTGCGTCTCAGAAAATTGGCTGTGAGACCAGGCAATAGAGTAACTTTTTTCATATGCTGGGGTTTTTTTTTGGTTTGGTTTTGTCTCAGTAAATATTTACATATTTTGTACTAACTGAAGGAGTATCAACAGCAGAAGCTGTGAGCACATAGACAGAGGCTGTGCATGGTTTTGGCTTGCGGAGTGAGAAATGAAGGTTCAGATTTTCTTAAGCAGAGAAGTATATTGAATCTGGCCTTGCATCGGTGTTACTGGACAATGCTGCTGACAACTCCACTGACAAGTTAGAAAAATGATCTTCAGAAATGTTTTTTTGCCGGTTTGGATGGGTTTCTCACAAATTTCCTATTAGTTTTGGCCCATGTAGTCTCGGAGTGACCCAAATTAAACCTTCCAGTAAATAACTTGAATAATATTTTCAATTTTGCATATTTGTACTTGCTTGGGGTTTGTTGTTTTTTTTTTAAAGGGCATTGTCTACATGACAGTCCTCTTCAGCAACATGCAAAAATATGTGGCTAAAGCGATGTTTTGCCAAACCTTTGTAGTTTGCAAGTGTATTAAAGATTTGATAAAAATGTTTTTAATTGCAGCTGTTTACTTTCGGAATTACAAAAGTCACTGGTACTGGTGTGCAGTATAATAAGGAGCCTAATCTGCTAATTTTTCCATAGTGTGTTTTCCTGAGCTGATCAAAGTGTACTGGCCTCATGACTGAGCTGCTAAAGCACCTAAAAAGCCTCCAAGAATTCACAGAGAAGCTGCTGTAGTGTGTGACGGTTGCATGCTTTTGTACCCAGCCTCACCAAACTGTAAGTTTTCATTTTTGCAACCTAACTACTGTATCTCTAGCTAATCAAATGAGGATCTTCTTTAACTAAAATTTGCAATGCAGCAAAGCCCTTTGCATGCCTATTGATCTCGGGTAGGAGTGAAAATGTTGGAGTGGTAGAATTCTAATTGGAATCCGATTTTGTCCATTTCAGTACTTGCCAATAGTCAGATACGACTATAATTGAGCCTGGTTTTCCTTTCTTTGCACAGGAAAGACTCTTCTAGGAGGTAGCAAGAGTTTTGCATAAATGAGGCAGGTTGCAGCCTTCTAGGTGAGCAGTATTTTAACCAGAGCTGTTCCATGTATTTGCTTTCTGCCTTCAGCCTGCCCCAAATACACATATACCTCTATATACCATAGGCACCACCAACCCCTCCAGGTAGCTACGTGTCATGGGTCTCATAACCAGTATCCTGACAGGAACATTCAGTGACTCAGTTTGGATAAAGTTCTGGGACTTCACTAGTGATCTCGTGGTTTCTGATGACTTGGGATGTTCAAGATCTGCTCTGATGCGGGAAGTTCAACGCCTTCAGGTCTGCACTCCTGTCACAAAAATAGTAGTAGTCCTTTGACTGAAGTGGTTTGTGGCAAAGTGCCACCTCTTTTTAAAATCTCATGCCATCCAAATGGCAGATGTGATCTGACAATGATGGAGGATGGGTCAGTGAATATTATATATCATGGGCTTGGGAGTAGCAGAATTGAAAGCTTCTTATCAGCTTTTCCTGTCAGTCCTTGTCAGTACACCAAGTGGCGTCTGCCTGCATGGGACAGAAGCCTGTTTCTCCCTTCTTGAAAGGTGGTGGGTACCCCAACCCCCCCCAAAAAACATACCAAAAAACCCAACCCAGCTTTTCTCTAGGCAGCAGTATAGCACCACTGTAATCTATGAACTCAGCCTGTGCATGCCTCCACATTGCTATTTGTTCTTCTTACTACTGCTGAGCAAAGTGTGGGAGTGCAAAATGGGATGACAAGACAGCGTTGCTGAGCAAGGTCACCTGGAGCTCACATTTCACAGCTAAGCAGGCTACTGCTCTTCACTAAATTCCTGGTAAGTTCACTGCCTTGAAGAGTAGGTGGCCGTGGCAAAGACAAGATTTGCTTGCTTACTTCTGGTAGGAGGATAAAGGTGATGCTGTGTGCCTTAGAAGAGACAGAAGCAGTGAATTCTTTCTTGGAAAGCTTTTTATGCTTATTCTTAAAGTGGCAAAATTCAGATTTCCTGTACTGTATGGAGCCGACCATATGACGATGATACTTTAGATTTAATTTTAGTAAATTATGAGGAATATGAAGATAATAACTTTGAAGGAAGTGATCACAAGTGATTCGGTTTAAATTACATGCGAGGATGTACAAAGACACCAAAGTAATTTCAGAAGGGAAGAATTTGAGAAACGTATCAATTAAGGATCAATTAAATGAACTAGACTGAAGAATTTAGGGAATTGAAAAGTGCTCTGGAATTTCAATTTAAAGAAATTCCAAGGTGCAGTGTGAAATTTGCAACCAAGGACCTAATTACAGAGCATCGGGCACAGTTACTTTGGAGATAATTTAGGGCCAAAATTAAGTGATGCAACCCAGAAACAACCATGTTCATTGGTACCCTCAAACTATAATATAGCTAATGTAGATCTGGTGGGAGAACAAATGTGCATAATTTTGCTTTGAATAAATTCAGGTTGAAAACTAGCTATTGAGATTTTGGCAAAGTTCTCCAAAAGAAGCATCAGGAGACAGAAGACGTAAATGGAGTTAAGGTGGAGCCCAATGTACTGTTTAAATGTGTTACCTAAAAAGAGGGTGTAAGCTGAGAGTGTAAACCAGATGTGAACAGTAAACTGCCTCTGGTATTTTTCTGCACTATACTGTATTACACTGTGTAGGTTTACCCTCAAAATGTGTTTGTTACAAACCTGCTGTACTTTTTCAAGACTCCCATTGACTATAAATAGGCTTTGAATTATGTCCCAAAGCAGCAAGTGGGATTTAATTTGCATAGCTCCTAGTACCTCAGCTGAAGGTATGCCTTATTTTCCATTTCTTGCATGGTAAAGCCTAAAGGGAAAGAAAAGTCTGATTACCAATATTTTACGCATATCACCTGCAGCTGTTATTATTAAAAAGAGGGAAAGAGAACAAGCATAGAAGCACAATGTGAAAACCAGTATCAGACGTGACTCTGACAGTTCGCTCCCAGTGAAGGCTGTATATGCATGTGGGAGTGAACAGGGAAGGAGGAACCTGAGGTCCTGTTTTCCCTGGTGCCAAACTTGCTTCCTCTTCAGCACTTGAGAAACTTTAAATCTATGGCTTTTGTAACACATATCTGAAAAATGACTTTCAATGGACAGTATTTTAAAGGCCTGCAGGTTATTTAATGTGAAAATAAGGTAAGTCTAAAAGTGTGTAGTCATACACATATTTTTTTTAGAATTTCAAAACCTGTTTAGTGCTAGGCAAGAGGTATTCCCTTTACAATAGGCAGGATTAGTCATTGGCTTAAATTAAGTAATTTGCTTAGTTGATTAATAGAAATATCCAGAGTCCCAGGACTTAAGAAATCAGCATAATATATCCAGCACTTCCTTCATGTTTTATATTTTGGGAACCCAAGGTTTATATATTTTTCAGATATATTTGAAATCAAATCTAAGACAGAATATTAGCAAAGCTATTATACAGGATATAACACTTAGAAGAGAGAGAATATTTGAAACTATTAAATTATTATCTACAGTATTACCCTAAATATTTTAGCTAGGTCTGTGAGAACTCTGAAATTTGCTTGAAAAGCTGTATAGTTAAACACTTTTTAAATGCACTGTTTAATTTTTCCTTACATTGTAATTCATTGTTGGCCTTTTCTGCAGTGAATTGTTGGGATTAACCAATAAATCAGCAGAAAAGACATGCCAATTTCCTCAACAGTTGACAAATTACAGTTTGGGCAAAGTACTGTATGTTTTATTTATTTTTTTTTAATATATTTCACGGGGAAGGCCAACATTCAGATGCCCCAAAAGTGTATTAGTTTTATTTGGTAATCCTGCATTTAATTATGTTCCACTGTTTCTCAAGTAGCATTTGTAAATGTATTGCTAATAGCCATTACCGATAGTAAGGTAATATTTTCCTTTATTTGCAAATCTTTACTTAGGAAAAAAAAAAGTATTATTTGGGAATAGATTTGTAATTACAAGCTTCTTCTTTCTAGAGCTTCATTTTAATAGAAAACTTTTGTCTTGGGTGTATTTTTTCAGAACAAACGAAGCCGAACTTTGGGTTTGAATACTGTAGTTCTGAATTACTGCATTCCAGTTTCCACACATTCATTTTTTCAGTCAAACTAGGCACGGTATCTGCCAGGTGCAAATCCTGTATCTGTATTTACAAACGGATATTTAGCAGGCTATTCATAAGCAAAACTTGATGTTTGTAAAAACTAGTGATAAATGACCATGCAAATTAGACCATTAATTGCACATTATCTTGGTCTTCTTAATTCTTAGATATCATTGTCTGCAACAGTTAAAACAATAGATACAATCTCATTCCTCTTCTGTCTTTATCATAACAAACCTATTGTTTAAGACAAGCTTTTGTTAAGTGCTCAGAAAGTGCCAGCAGAGAGAAAACGTTCCTGACCTTGGCCATGTACTACACCCTCTGAAATTGTATTAGCTTTTATACTGCATGATGTATGAGCAGCCTTTTGAGATCTAGGAGTCTGGGATACGATGCTGAAAAATAACCATTCATGCGATCCGTTTAATCTTTAAGGTTAGGCGTTGGAATGTATTTTGCAACATTATGGGGTTTCTCACAGCCCCGAAGCTACCGTCTGTACCTGGGGAGCTTCCCTGGGGAGCAGGGGAGACAGCACATGCCTTGTAGATGCTGTCCAGACTTCTCCCTCTCTGAGAGTTGCCCAGACTATGGCAGGGGAGGGTGTTTGTGCCAACGGCAGTCTGTAGAAATTAGGCAGAGAAAATGCCCCTTAGCCATGGGCCTCATCTCAGCTGCTCGTTGTGCACAGGCCTGGTGGGCACGCAGTTATGAGGGTGAAATGGAAGAGGTGAAGCACCCCAGAGACGGGGCTGCTACAGTGTCTAAAAACCAAACGATAAGAGTAAATCACCTGTGACTTAGCAAGGTCAGTAACTGAAACAGAGTTTAAGCTTCTGCTGTCTAATGACCCTGGCGGGGAGGAGGCACCTGTCTTTGGTGCCTGCAGAGGAATGGGCCTAGGTGAGCAGGGAAAGAACTCTGCAGAGAATATGGCGGCATCTTCCACCTCCCTCATGCCTCACATAGGGAAGCTGACTCTGCCCCTGTCCCTGTTCTTCAATCAGCAAACATTTTGGCATGTATGGGTAGCATTGTCACGTTCTAAACCTCTGTGGAAATCAAGGGATCTCACCTCATTCAGGGCCACAGCACTGGTCCCATCCCACTGGCAGCCCCCATGTCCCTGTCACCCCTCGCTGGCTTAGTGTACCCGTGGAGGGACGAGGTGGTGCTTTTTCTTGCTGCTTTTTTTCTTTTTTTTTTTTTTTTAAATCGTTTGATCTGCAAGTATGATCTCAGTCAAAAATGGTGTAATTTCTATATTGCTGTGTGATAAAGTTGTTTGCCTGCTTCTGGACAAGGAATATTCTGGGAAGAGCAAAGGGCCTGTGGTGGACAAATGGAGATGGCAGCTGTGGGGAAAACTTACTGTGTCTGTTTGCATGTTAAAACTGAATTTCTGTTTACTCATTTAAAACTCTCTAGAGTATATGGCTATATATATATTATTTTAGAAACTATACACTATTTACTTAGCTGCGACAAAGTTGCTCCTGATTTAAAACCAAACTGTGCTGCTTGTTTAGGTACCAAGTAAAAATGTCCCCCTACGCAGGAGGAAGCATAGCAAATGAAAAGCTATACTGGTAGCTGAGCTGGCGGGAGTGTCTTCCAGGCTGGGCTGATCATTTGCGTCTCCTCATGTTCACACAGCTTTCTAGGTTGCTCCTTTTCCAGGGAGCACTTGCCCTGGTTAAATACAGCGTGGCAGGCAGCTGAGAAGACAAAGACCTTGCTCTTTGGGGTGGGGAAGAAGACTGCTTGTGCCAGCTCTGCCAGCACAACCTTAGGCTTGGGAAACTTCATCATCCTCCTCAGCTTCTGCCCTGGCTCACATGATTGCCATTGAATTCAAGGCTTATAAAAATGTTTTAGTTGTTCCAATACAGCAGTATTTCACCTAACAGTGTCTTTTCGGTTTTCCCCAAGGTTTCAAAATCAAGCTTTGGAAAATTGTTAGGGACAGAAAAAGGAAGTTTACTTTCTATATGTATTTGTTTCTGTGGGAACTCTAAAGCTTTCATAGTATAAAAATATTATTTACCTGTCTTAAGAAGATTGTAAAGGGGAGCCTGAGAAACTGGTATTTAAATACGTATTGCAAGAAAATGGTCTTGGAAGGTAACTTTAATTCTTGTAGTAATTTACAACTACTTCTTGGCAATACTTCCTTCTTTTTAGTCTGTAAACGAAATACAGCTCATAAAAGCATCATACCAAGAGAATACAGGAATTTGCAATACATACCGTACATCTTTTTCTTTTGCAGCACTAGTAATACATGATGAGGTCAGTAATTTGTATAAATAGTCACAGATGGAGCTTCAGTTTTACTATTAGGATCTCTCATAAAGCACTAATTACTTGGCTTAAAGGAAAGCACTAGGGAAAAAATAGGCTTTGTGGATCAGAAAGATGGAATCTGAATTGAAGTTTCTATTTCATAATTACCTACACCTTTATTTTGGTTTGGGCCGTGCCATGACCCAAAACCCTCTGAAAATAAAGGTTTCAAGTTACAGACTTCAAAAGCTGTATCTGACTTTCTGGTTTCTTATTGATAAACTTACATGAGGCAATAATTTAGATAACCTGCCAATTTTAAGGTAGCATTTGAGTGTTTTTCTTGTTGTGAATGTTACTGGCAGAAGAGATTCTTTCCTTGTACCTTATTTCCCAGCAAGTGCATGTCAGAAATGAACTCCTGACAAAAATTTTAAAAAGGCTCTCTCCCCAAAAGTGTATGTGTTAGGACAGGACCCAGCTTTGTGATCCTGAAGAGTGAACTCAAAGAAAAAGCTGTATTTACTGTGCTTTTTGAAGTCAAAGGTCTTTATAAATGTGGGTAATTTAAAATGAAGATAATGAAACTTCTGTCTCAAATTGTGCAAGTTTCTTGCTGTAATCAATTTGTCCACTGATGGTACTAGCAGTCTTTTCACTGTCTGAAAAATGACTCAGATCACCCACAAAACCTACAGCTCTCATTGCTATGATTAAATCTTCTTATGCAGTGGGGCTACCCTCAAACACCTCAAACATTTTTTAAGTAAGTTTTACAGTAAAGCATCCTTGCTTGTGAGTGGCAGAAGCAAGTTACATTTTTATTTCAAGGCTTAGTTGGGTTTTCTCTGGTTGATAAAATTTCAGTACAAGGCCTTAACGTTCCCAGAATTCAACCTGCTTCTGGTATTTGTCCTTTTATGCTTTTCATGCTTTCAGTTCTCGATTGCATAACTCTTTTGATTAGAAAGAATATGTATGTATGTGTGCTAATAATTTTATCTAGGGATTAATAATTGCTGTGGAGATTCATTTAGGAATAATGATGATTTGAAAAATATTAATTAATCAGTTGGGTTGAGAGCGTTGGCTAACAGCGTTAGATTTCCAGGCCTTTGATTTCTTACATGTACTTTTGTTCTGTGTATTTACATTTTTCTGCATCTAAGTCTAATTAATCCTTAATCAAATTTTTTCTCATTTCTAACCCTTTGCTTTTAGAATTTTGTAGGTTTGTTCCTTTATTAATTAACGTTGCTTTCCAAATACAAATGTAAAGAAAATTAAGATAACACAGAATAAAGTGAAGGTTGCAACTTTAGGATATTTAATTAATACTAGAACACTTGAAACAATGTTCTGAAAATGTCTGGGGTTTGCTGATGGGTTGGTTTATATTTTATTTCTTGATACTATCCTACTTCTCCTAAGAGAAAAAATATTTTTTGTTCTTAGCCTAACATTTGTCTCAAGAATAAGCATAACGAGCATCTGAGAGTTGACAGTGGGTGAAATGATGTGACATGCCAATGACATTTTCATTAAAAAATATTTTAATGAGAACAGGAAGGAGAAGGGGGAGAGAAACCCTGTAGGCTCTGATGCGCTGTTAGCTACCAAAAAGCACAAATATTTACTTTGGAGTGTGATGGTGTAGACAGATAGATAGATATTCTTTCCACAAAATAATCTTCCAAGAGGTGCCCGATTTTTTTGTAGTGGGATATAAGCAATGCAGAACATAAGGGTAAAGGAAGACTTTGAGTTAAGTGACATGAGCTGCTCCTGTTCTTTGTGATACTGGAAATAGGAGACTCTGAATAGTAGCTGGTTTTAACCATTCTGGTAGTTTGATAAAATACAACGCCATTGAGAGGAACTGGGAAATGTTATGTCCTGCCTATCAGTATGCATTTGTATCACCTTTTTGTTAATAGCAGCAAAAGCTGTGTCATAAGAACGAAAATAAAAAAAGTCAGAAATAGACAACATTGTCAGGTGTCTCCCAGGTGGATCTACTTATGAAACTACAGTGGTACCTATCCATTTTGGTTACCCATGCTTTGGTTTATTTGACTACTGCCAAAGCAATTCCGTTTTAATTATGTTGGGGAGCATATGCTAGGTAGCAATAAGGCTAAATTTAAAAAAGACTTGCATTTGGATAAGAAGTCTGTGCTGTCCTTCTAGTGCATCAACCATTTCTACGAGGTGTGTTTTAATCTAGGACATTAGTACTGTCAAAGTGAGCAGGGTATACATTGCAGAGTGATCATCTTCCCAAAACGGCTGAAAATAAAGACTCGTTCTTGCCTTTCGTGGTAAGTATATACTAATGAATGAATCACCAAATCCTTAGTGCCAGATTAAAGCTTGAGTCTGCATCAATTACTCATAAAAGGCCACATCAGTGGAAAAGAACGAAGACTGGCCAGTGCAGCAGCAGGCAGGCGCCCTCGGGTCTAGCTGGGCCAGTGCCTGGTACCTCGTTGGGGTGGGAGCAGAAAGCATATGTGCTGCAAAGCTTGTTGCATGACATGATGTTAAAAGTCGATGAGGCCTTATAACTGCCTGCAAAAATAGTTTTGCTTACAGAAAAATAAATGTTTGAAGTTGTATAAGGGAAGGCAAAGAGAAAAATGCCTGTTTAACCTGCTTCTGTTGGCAAGTGTGTATGTGCCTGAAATTTTTGTTTGAAATCAGTCAAGATGTTCTATAAACTTTTACAATGTCATCTCAGCCAGTGAGAGCCTGAGAGGGCAATTCAAATGAGTGAATATTTTTTTGTATATCTCAGAACACTTATACAATTAATCATTCCCTTGAAAAATGTTTTGAATTTTTACCAGTGCTTATATTGGTACAGAGCCAGTGCAGAAATAATTGAAGGGTCCTTATGTGTAAAAATTGTAATGTATAATAGAATTTGGGAATGAAAGAAAGGTCTGGGTTCATGTTGCAGTGATGTCATCCTAGAGCTCAGATACCCTGTGAGAGGGGGGCTGCAAGTTAGAACAAGACAGGAAAAAATACCTTCCCCCTCTTTCTCTTTTCAACTGCTACCATGACGGCTAGACCCTTCTCTTCTTCCACACTGTAATTGAAATATGAAGCCATTCTTATTCCAGTCTTTAAGTGCAAGAAAGAATGAGATGTGGCAGTGTCGTGTGTAGGGGGATATTTAGACCAAAATAGTAATTGATCTTTGGGTTGCATTCTAATAATCTGAATGGGTAAAGACATCTTCCTTCATTAATATCCCTTCCATGCTCAGTAGGTAGGGTTCCTGCAGTTCTAGCAAGTATCAAAAAACCACTGGAATCTGTCCCTGACAGTAACAAACCATTTAAAATAAATGAGACCTGCATAACTCACTTCAAACACACACAAAGGCAAGTTACATACAAATGCCTGTATGCTGTCTCAGCTTCATCTGCCAACTCAGTGTCTTGGTTGCCCTTTCACCACCCCTCACACTTCTGCTCTAAGATCCCTTAAAATGGAGACTGACAGCATCATGCTGAACTACATTATGCAAAAATTAGGACATGAATAATTTCACCCCAGAATATTTTTTCCTTATGACTTTGGGTGAATATATAATAATAAAATGATTATCACAGAAGAACAACCTCAGAAAATCCTGACTAATATATCATCTGCTTATTTTAAAAGAAAACCCTGACTACTTTTTATCTACAGAGAGGGACAGAAGGAATAGAAAGGTGTGCCTAGCTTTTAATGTCCTTAGTCCAATGTTTAAAATTCTGTTGGTTTCTATTATTTTTTTATCTCAGAAATATATTACAATGAAAATCCATTAGGTAGACCAATTTTCATAGCAGAAATAATGACATGTTTTTTTCAGTCTCTGACCTTACAAGTTGTGGCACAGGGAGATTTTACCTTTTAAACAAACCAAGTATTTCTGTGCAATGAACTAGCTCCAAAGGGCTGAAATTCATAACACATAAATGCAGTGGAAGAGTTGCAACTTGTTTTTGCATCTTCTTGGCAAATAAATACCAGATTTTATTAAATATATGTGGTGCAGGGGCAATGCTCCACATATGGAGGAAATGGCATTTATCCTGCAGATGCAGAAGATGCATCCTGCACCTTCCCCAGGCACTGAATTTCGTTGGTTAGCAATTAAACCTGAAAACAAGAAACGAAACTGTAGGACAAGATGCCATGGCAATGATCAAAAGGAGAAAAGAAAAAGAAAAGAAAAAAAGTAAAATTAAAAGGCTTGCTCTCTATGCTTGGGACGGGGGGTGAGAGCGGGGGAGGAAGCTAAAGGGAGAGAAAGGTTTCTATATTAAGAAGGTTTTTTGTATTATGTTGTGTTTGGAAAGGGTTCACGATACTGAAGGATTGGAGTTTCTTGATCCTTTTCCTGTCCGTAAGTCTTGGGTTTGTGTATGGAAAATCAGTTCATTCCAGCTTTGCCTTTTAACTTGGCTCAAATCTTCAGCATTCAAAGGCTACACTTCAGACTTATTTGCCATTCAGGAGGCGAGTTAAAAGCAAGTCTGTTTGGGGTTGAGTTTTTGGTGGTTTTCTGTTTTGCTGTTGCTTGCTTTGTGAGCATGGAGTCAATATTGTCTCTAGAGGTCATTCCACAAAGTCCTCGCAGTTGAGGTAGGGGGGCTTGTTTGGTTGTTTGGGTTTTTTTATTGTTTTGTTTTTATGATCGATAGCTGTTTCTGCATCTTGTCTGATTAAATTAGGGTATTTTAAAAATAATGCCTCTAGAATCAGAATATTTTAGTGACCGTATTTCCCAGGATAATGAATCAGCGGAGTTTTCATTTGCAATATGGTTAGTGTAATATTGATAGTGTTGCAGTGATGATCTAGCAGACGAACAAAGCACTCCACTGGAAATCAAATAACCTTTGAGTTTGCAGTTGCAGGCACCAAAACTGTCACTGATGTGTTCAGGAAGGAGAGACAGTTGTACATAAGCCAGACTATTGATGCTTTCCAGCAGGAGAATTTAATGGTTCTATCAAAATTTTAAAAGAGGAAGGATGAAAAAAACCTTCAGTGCTGCAATTTTGGTCTTGTCTGAGATGGGAAAAAGTGTACTGATTCGGACTAAGATCAGTGTGATTGACTTGGACGCTGTCTGATTACAACTTGGATACCAATTTTAACTAAATTGGTTCGGAAACCAATTCAGGTCTATAAACCACACCAGGCTAAATCGATTTAAGATCCTCTTAAACTGATTTAAGGGAGACTGCACCAGGGAGTTGCACAGATTTAACTAAATGTGTTTCTAAACCACTTGAGTTAACTCAATACTGTACATAAATCAGCCTTTAGATGTAGAAGTTGAAAGGTCCCTATTTTATAGTTGTTCACTTTATTCATGTGATTCATCTAGATCTATGTACAAATGTTCACTGTACACAACTATTTCATTAGCAGTGAACAGCATGGAACAGGAGTCATAATTTTCTTTTTTTTTTTATTTTAATTGGACTAATATTTGGAATAGGAGAAATTTGAGAAGCATATAACAGTGCTTTCTGCTGAAACCTTTAGTAGGATGAAAAGACACTGGATGATAATGAAATTGTATTTTGAGCTTTTTTCCATAAAATGAAGTAGTCATTCTAGTGTGTGAAGTGCTATAATTATAAAGCAATTTGCCACCCTTAATGGGAGGACTTTTATTTCATAAAATATTAACAAAATATAATATCGGTGCAATAGGTTAGGAACAGTCTTATTTTCTCCATAAAAAGTCAATTTGTAACCACTGCAGACTGTCTTTCTCAAGATGACTATATTAGGGTAACTGGTCCTTTTATAGAAGTATCACAATATAAGCATTAAAATAATCACAACAGATGTCTCATTTACCTTTCTAGTTAGTAATCAAGTATTTTTCACTGTGCCTCTAATTTAGAGGCTGGTGCTGTTTCTGCAGATGATTGGCCAAGGGAAGTAGCATTTAATCAGTGCCTAAAAAAAGTAAAAACATTTGAGACAAAACTACATTTAAGAAGGGTTATCAGCTAGACAACCTGGACCTATCTCCCAGCTTGCCTAAAAAAGCATTTGTATTAGGCTAGCAAGTAAGGAAAAATCAAACTTCTTTTTTCCACAGTGAAACAAGAGGAAGGAAAGTGAGGGAGCATCTGTAATTACAGGATTTCAGCTCTGATCTGGGCAGCTGCAAAGCATACGTATCATGTGAAGAACAAAGGACTGGAGATGGCAGAATTAACCAAGCCTTAATGGATTCACTCTTTCATTTGCTCTCTTTGTTACTATTTTTAATTAACCAGTAGATTTCCGTGGGTTTTTCTTTCTTTTTTTTATTTTCTGCTGTTATTGTTCTAATGTCCACTCAAGCAGAGTACGATCAACTCCTAGGGAAGTCGTTAATCATATTCATTTTGATAGTGCTTCAAGATCAACTAAGAATTGGAACTCTCTAAACAGTTGAGACAAAGATCATGGGGGAAACCATTTAAGCAGAATGATAAACATAATTTTCTTCTAAAATGAGAGTCCTTCCCTGTTCTTGTGTCAGCTAGTGTGTTAGCTAGGTAGAAAGGTAGCGAAACACCAGGAGAGACATAGCAAAACATTCAGTTAGCAAAGGAGGATCAGAAGTTAAATGTGAACCACCCCTTTCTCCAGCTTTCCAGTCTGTCCAATAGGTCACTAAAAATGGATGTAACAAACCTTAGTGCAATTCATAATTTTTACAGTGAATTTGATAAGAGGTTTTTGTTCTGTCTCTGCTCTGTTCTGGGTGAGAAACTGTCAGGGCTAAAGCTTGTGTGTTTGATGAAGCTAAATGTCCCAGAAACAGTTCTTTCATTTTAGAAAATAGTTTATGTTCATCGGTTTCAGTGCAATCGCACCAGTTCCCTCTAAAAGTAATCTGGATCCTATGTCTGGTAAACACAAGTGTCGAGTTCTGTCCAGTTTTTCCTCTGACCCCAGAATACTCAGGTGTGATAAAATTAGATGGATTTGATGTTATCTCTGGAAGCTATGAATCATTGCTCTGCTTTTTTTTATTATTATTTTTTTAATCAATAATGTCTATATATTAGTAGCATAGCCCTCTGTATTTAAAAACAAACCAAAGAAAAATTGTGGGCAAACCATGGACTATCGTTTTTATGTACTGTAGGGTAGTGTCCATAAGAGAACAGTCAACAAACTCTTTTTTCAAATGCAGTCCCAAATCTGTTTGGAAAAACCTATTTGTAAGCTTTTCTAAGTCAACCAAACCTCTGTTTTAAGGATGATTGTTGCTTGTTTGCATTTAAAAA